>CM023449.1:186439179-186762095 GCA_013339765.2 Haemaphysalis longicornis | reverse complement strand
TCGCCGCCCTCCCCCGTGACGCTGTAGGAGGAAAATCCAGGTGGCGCTGTCACACGATTACACGTTCGCTGCGACGGCGGCGGAATATGGAGTAACGAATATATTTTCTTTTGTAGCTATTCTACGTCGTCGCGCAAACTGAGATGCAAAGAATGTCGTATTTCAAAGTACTACAATCGAAGTTGTCAACCGACTAGGCGCACTTTGACAGCCGGATCTTGCCGGTTGGCTCGGACACTTATGAAGCAAATCGGAGAATTGTGGACTGGTAACTGGTAAACTCGCATTTTATTTTCGACGTGCTCGTTACAAACACAGAAAAAAACTACTCACTTTTGGTGAATTTCTTATGATTCATTCATAATTGCAAAGGCTCGAAGCCATCAACTTTCTTTGCTCAATGGGCCTTGCCTTTTGCCGCTTTTTTTTTGTTGTGTTTGTGTGAAGAAATTCAAGCTTTTTTTCTCGAATTGTCTTCGGAACAGCGTTTTCGACGTTCGATTCTGCTGTTACGTGAGGCAATTGAGCTTTAAATGCTTCTTCCTTTCACGAAAAGGCATGCCTTCTCCTTTTTCAATGCCTTCGTGTAAAAGTGCAGCTAGAGGGCCAAAACTAATTTGATAGTCATGGACGGGGAGAGTGGCAGACTTCTTCAGTATGTCAGGTGCTTCGTAAATGCTTCCAATGTCTGGTAGGGTACGTGTACGGGCTTTGGCTTAATCCTGCGCAGTGCGACACACGCTGTAAGCCACTGTGAAAGGCGAATCACTCAGCGTGCGGTTTTCCCTATGCTGCCGAAGGTAGGCAAGTTGTTGACAGAAAAGTAGCATGGGGGTTCTTCAAACTCTGCACTCACAGGGGAGTCACCATCCTTAGCGTTTTTATTGCTGGGTGGGGCCGCGGGTGCGCTTCTCGCTTGACACTTCCTGCACGGGGAAGTTGTTTCGGCTGGTACTTCGGAGGACTGGGAAATTGCGTGGGCAGATTTTCCAGGGGCAACAGAGGCCTGCCTTTGTAGATTGTGACAACTTCTCCGTTCACGGTATGTTCAATGTTCCGGAGAGATGTACATTACGTCGAAGTGTAGCTCGCACAAAGCGGTGTTTTCCTTCAGCCGCTTTAGTATGTGGTATTGCTCGTCGCAACTGCACCAATACAGACGCACGTCCTTCGGAACGCCAACCAACGACAGTTTCTTTTTGCAGGACTTGTACACTGTAGAGCGGCCCGGCACAAATCTGTGGCTCTGCTTTTGTGGCACTAATGCACCCTTAAACTCGCTACGGCGCAGGAAACAAGCGGTGCTTCTCTCTGGTCAAAGCGGCAATCGCATTGCAGACGATCCGCGCGCGCCTCACCAGGCGACGTGTAAACGATCGCGCGCGCCCCCTCGCGGATCCCTATCGGCGGCTTCAAAATGCCTTGTAGGCGCTGCATGCCGCTAATCACACTTTCTTATTCTAGCCACTGTATTAGAACGCCCCCATTGGTAACCATGTATCTACTCAAACCTCCGCACTTACAAAATTGTCAGAAAATCTTTCAAAGCTAGTGGTACAGCTCGTGAAATACACTAACCTTCTGAAAAGCGTGATCCGTTTACAAGCTGCTGTTGTTTTGAAGTATTAATAATTATCATATGAGTGTTGACAATCGCGTTTCCCTTTTCAGGCGATTTGGGCTACTACGACGCAGAGGAGTGGCTCTACGTGGTTCAGCGCATGAACGACTTCTATTTCTGCCGCAAAAGGAAGGTCATTCCGGGAGAAATAGAAGCTGTGCTGCTCAAATGTCCCGAAGTGCAGGAATGCGGAGTGGTGGGAATTCCAGATGCGGAAACCTCTGGCCAGTTATCGCATGCAGCTGTGGTCCTCAAGCCCGAAGCAACAATTAGGGATCCGAACTATTTCGTGGAATTTGTAAAGGGTTAGTACTAGTAGAAGCTTTCATTATACATCTGATCAGCCTCGATGTATTGCCATAGAATTATGCGCGCGTAACTTTAGCGGTTCTTTTCCTGTTCCTTCTAACATTATAGCGACCTAAATGGCCGCATTATGAGAGAACATTTCTTCTAAGCCAAAAGCAAGAAAAAACAATATCTCCCCAGACCTACATTAGTCTCACGTATTTCTACAATGCGGGCTTGAAATTGGGCAGGTACGACAAATATATTGCGAGGAAAACTTCATTAAACTAATGCAAATCCATGAAAAGTATCGCAACTGCTGCACTGATATAATGTACACAGCAAGCTTATCGAAGCAAAATAGTGGCGTCATTAAGAATTGGCGAAGCTTGCATGAAGTCGTGCAAGTGTTCAAGCACAGCGAAGGTGGAGGATTTCTTTGTATGTAAGCAATGAGGGCAGAACACGACCCATTGCATTGTTTGAAATTACTTATTTAGGTGTTCCGTCATTAATTTTCACTGCGGTAATAATTATCGTCATATCCACCTATATCGTCGTCTTCTTCATACATGACAGGCTAGCAGGGGTCGTATTGTCCGCAGCATTTCACATTTCTCCCAAAGTGGAACGCGTCAGCACGCGCTAGAACCATCGGCAACCGGCTTCTTGAACTGGGCATCGGTAGCGCGAGCTGTCTTGTGCTCTCCCTTGGTGCGCGGACGCCCGTAAACTATTTTCTTGGTACTTTTCGGGAGCGCCACGCGTATGCCTTGACGGCCTCGGGCGCTCTTCGTAAAGTGCGTGCTTACGTTCGTGGTAAACGACAGGAGTAACTACGGCATATAGTTTTGGATATCGCCGCACACCGCACTCATTACAGCCAGAAACAGCAGCTTCGCTATGCAGGTAGTCCTGCCACCAAGGAGGTGGTGGGAGGGCTTCCGGCCACAGCCTTGTCAAAACGTCACCACGCAGAACGTTGCAAGAGTACATACGGGCTTTACTTATCAGTGGAAACTAACCATAAATGGCAAAGGAGACGCTGTCGCCTCAGCACTTCACCAAAGCATTTCAATGTCCTGAGGCTTGCCGCACACCGGGTCGGACGGCTGCCCGCTTGCTGTCGTTCGGGCTCCATGAATGGGCCTGGTGGCGGCTTGTCTCTCCTGGCTGGCGACTCCCCCTGCTGGCAAGTGCCGCGGCGCTTATCTAGCGTCCAAAAAACGTGCCACGCAACCTCCATTCCACAGTCTGTTACCGTGCGTTCACAGAAGGCCTGAGAGGTCGCACACGGCAGTTCAAACAAAATAACAGGAGCGTTCGAAAGGCAGGATCCCTACAGCTCTTAAAAATGACTCGTACCTTCCGTACGCAGTCGCAACCTGCAACATAATCTCGTGGCTGTGTCGGGGTGCTACCTTTTGCTTTTAACGCATTTAGACAACCCAAAGCTTCCTCAATTTGAAGCAACGATTGCACGCTTTGATAAAAAGGAGGTTGGTCATGTGTGGTGCCAAACAGGTGGTGCATCGGGGTTCGGAGGTTGAGGGGGTGGAAATAAAAGATACATATAAGCGAATACTGGGTGCTGAGACATTTAGGAATAGTTACGTGTATTTCGGTATTTTTTTCACCGCTTATTTAGCACCTTGACATGAAGAAAAGTGAACGCACTGACTGTTGATAGATAGTCACCAACGTATTTGGGCAGTAAAGCATTACTGAGGTACATGGCAACCAATAGCTCAAAAACATGTGAATGTATAGGTTAACCTGTACAACTTAGTGCATGGAGGCAATCGGCAACGGCGTTAGCCAATGACAATTGCGAAAGATGGGTCATTTTTAGGCCGTGATAAGGTGGGACATTGGCGCTCGTAAGAAGCAGTTTACACCACGGTTTCCCGCTGACCACATGTCTATGCACCGTGCTAGCTATTTTTTGGTGGGGGTGGCAAAACGCAAGGAGAAAGAGAACCTCCCTGTGGGGTGGCAAAACTGCGGGGTGTCGCTGACTAAGCCATGGATCAAGGCCGCAAGGATGGCTGTGCCCTTCGCAACGATGGTAGTACTTAGGGAATTTTGTAGCATAAATTGTGGGAAAGGGCGCATCCACCTGTATGTTTAGACTTCTCATAATAGCAGTCAGCAAAAACAGAATGCGGGAGGTCTAACCCGAGCGACAATGTTGTCGAAAGATGGTTCTTCATCTATAACGGCAAGTCCAAAGTTTGTTGTGCCGGCACCAAAAACGGCAAGCATGAGTGGAGCACTTGGTCGCTTAGAAAATTACTCAGTGTTTAATGTGTGTCTTCTGCCGGGTTTCGAAAGCTATCATGCTATATGCTTTCATTACGAGACGCTACTTTCGACACAGAATGGCCCAATTATACGCAATATGCGACAACTCAGGCATGACATTTGCTGCGGGAGCACTCCTATTCAATGCCTCGTTAAACATACGGGTCGTGGAAGGATAGAACAACCGTTCCCTTGCACAGTTGTAGGATCTTCGGGTAGTTGCAGTGTTTGAAGTTGTAAAGACTACGTGTTTTATTAGCTGTGGATTTCGTTCAGGCCAATGTTACGCGGGACCGCGTGCACGTTCCACACATTTGATTTTCGCAAGTTTGTTCACGACAGTGTGAAGGTAGCCGGCCAGACAACGTTGCTTCATGGGAGGATTTGTGCTCGTGGGCCTGTCGTTTGGTCGTCAGCAAGTTTGGTTATACTCTCATGCTAGGGTTCAATTGCCCTGTTGTCTTTGTTCAAAAATTGAACAAAAATAGCTAGTTGCATTTTATGGTTTTTCTGTCCTCCCCTTTCCCAAACGTCCAGAAGCTTTTTACGAAAGAGTTGCTTCATGGAGTTGAAAACGAAACAAAAAATTTGTTTTCAACCACATGTCACGTACTGTGGTTTCAAAATACAGTAGTGCGTGTAACGAGTGTGAATCGTCCTCTGTGATATTGGTACTCCTACCCCTGACGTGTATGGCTGTGCCATAAACGTTCCCAGCTCACGACTGTATTCTTTAATTCATGTACGTTTAACGTTGCTACAATATCCGTGGTATTCAATAGCTTACGCTTTATTTCTTTCATTTCGCACCTTCGGGCAGTGCAGTGAGCCAAACGATGCATCTTTCAATGGTGATAAACTACCTCAGCTCGAGAAAGAAGAATAGTAAACGCAGATCTCCCATTAGTTGGCTTTAAAATACAATAGTTATCAACCAAGGTATAGATTTCTTGACGCTTTTTAGAGCACGTCTCAAAAGGTTGATTTAATTCCCCGTGGTGCTACTTTCGTGTTTGGTCTTGCTGCCAAGATCACAAAAAATAGAATTTGTTACTACTCTGCGAATATGTGTTTTACGCTGCTCGTTACCAAAACTACATTTGCGATCTTTAACAGTTCGTGTCCGCGTCCCATTGTAAGTGTCTAAAAAGGCCACACTTTCTTTACTCGGCCTGTTTGCTGCTCTTAGTTGTGCAGTGCAGCAGCGGAAGCCCACCACAATCAAATAATTCCGGTGCCACCAGCAATCCGCCCTGCGCAGTCATACAATTTTAACGTAGGTCTCAGAAAAACATCGAGAAATAAAAAAAAAATTAAGAAAACTACGAAATATTTCTGAAGGCACATGAGTTAGAGTACGTGCTTTATAGGCGGAAGTTTCGCGATATTTACCGACCACCTATTTTAATGGAACACCAAACTTGCATCTCATTCTTTGCTTTCGTTGCTTCCCGTTTTGGTGCGAGACGCTTCAGCAAAATAAAAGTTCTGCGCGGGTGAAGTGCACTTGGGGTACTCAAGTGCCGTCGCGTTCATTTGTCACGGAAGAGGAACACGACTAACCAATCTTCCAGGGCTTGCCACGTGCGGAATTTGACAGCCCCGATGACGCAGGTGGTTCCTACCTACGCTACCCGGCTTCAAATTTCATGGGAAAAGGATTTTTTATTTACTGCTCCCGCAACACCATAAACAATTCGCACAACAGACAGAACAATCATAGTGAAGAACAATTTGAGTTGCATAGTTTAGCTCATGTTGAAGACGCTTTTATTTTAAAAGACAAAAGTCATTTTTTTCGAAAATAATTGGACCAAAAAGAATTGTAATTATGCCCACTTTGTGCAGGAAAACGCAACTTGTAAAGGTTTTTTCAAAGCAACGTCAGAATTTAAGCATTCCGGGAGTGTTTTATTATATGTCTGACGCAATCGGTGGCTATTCCAAGAAAAAATTGAAGGGTCTATACCGAGGTGTTGACTTTGTGTAACACTAAACAGCGCTAATACGCTCGTCCTATGTTTTCATTAGGCAACGCTTTTAGCGACACGGTGATTTCATAAACAAAATTTTCTTTTTGTTTAGTGTTTAAATTTGTTTTTTCCTTTTTTTTCAGAAAATGCTCCCAAGAAAAACAGGCTTGTAGGCGGCGTGTCAATTGTTGATAAACTCCCGCGCACCAAGCTTGGGAAGTTGCTTCGACCTCAGCTACTTCAGCAGATCCTGGAGAAACTCTATGGAACTGAATCGAAATAAAAATCGCCGCTGAAGCGTTGCTAAGCGTTCTTTCCTTTTGTTCCAGAAAACTTGCCCTGAGCCCAGTTCAGCACATTCGTTTCTGAGCCCTACAGTTTCCTCAAGGGAAACTTTTGTCGTTACTTGCTTCATTCAGTTCAAACACCTCAGTTTATTTATTCAATATGCCACTGTTGATGGAAATGTTTTTCCTATAGCTATTGCCTATATAAAGATCACTCGCCTGCTTTCGAATTGCATAGTCTGTTGAAGCACCTAAAAATATAAGAAAAACAAATATTTCGTAGAATTGCAGGGTTGCTGCCATTTCTGACATCTCTGTGCGTGCGTAACAAGAATACTTAAAAATGGCAGCATCTTCACTCCGTGGATGATGGCGAAGGTGCAAAGTACGGGGATCGAAATGACATCCATGTTTCGTCCCGAGTGACATCCGATTTGCGCCCCGACCGTCATACGATTTGAGCCGTGAGTCGCACCTTGATTATGCCCTAAATCGGTTGAAGGGGGTGTGCGCCCGGAAGGAACCGGACGGACATTGGGAGGTCCTTATGTACTCCGCACCGTTACAGGTAAAGGAGTAAGCCGTTTGACGTTCGGGTACCAACACACGGTCGTTGCCCAAGGGGTAAGACGACTGACAAAGGCTGGAATCCCGCCGGAGCTGGTGTGATTTCTGGCGATGAGAATTCTTTTCGGATGCTATGGGCACTGATGCGGATGGACATTGTTCAGTCCAAAGGTACAAACCACCAAAAAGCGTGGTATCTCGGGATTGTTGGTGCCTACTTCACAATTAAACAACAGCACGATCAGCGCTCTGTCTTGTCAATCTCTTGTCTCGTTTAAGTGCTGTTGTTCATGTGTTAAGGTTGTTCAGAGGAGAAAGCCTAAAACAGGCTAAAGTCAGAGTTTTGTGCTGTTCATTGTGTTTACGTCCCTTTCTCCGCTTTCGTTTCTTCGAATTTTGACGTGAAAATCCCTGATAGGCATACTGGCCTCCATTTATACGGCGGGTTCCAAACAGTCAGGGTGTCCTCCTTACACCTGTCCTACCCAGGTGCCAACACGTGCGCCTGCCAATGCCTTCTCACAAAGCTCATTCCCCCCCCCCCCCCCCCCCCCCCCCCTCTCTAACAGGTTCCCTGGCTATAGCGCTATGGGATAGCCCCTCGCTGCTTCTATGGCGAGCCCGGTTCAAGTAGCACAGATACCCCATATATTTTCTTTTTGCAGCTTGGGGAATCTCGGTATCATTCGTGTTGATGCCGACTACAAACCCGATGACAAGTAGGACAAGCGTGTCGTTTTGCGTTTGAAGAGACACCTAAAGACTTTGCTTAAAAATAAGCAGTTTAACTGCGAAAGAAAAGTAAGGTTGACTGGCCCGCCGTATTCAACATGCTATGACGGCTAAACGGCTGATTTTGGACGTTTATAATATGCCTAATCTGAGTTCGGGAAATGTACAAAACATGCGTAATTTGTTCCGATTGTCTTTTTGTCCTACGCTCGCTCTGTGGTGCTGATTGTAGCGCAGTTGATCATTGGCATACTTCCTGACATTGTCATAGTGCGGTCTATTATAGCGTTAGTTACGCATATTTAGTTTTGTAGGAATACGACATTGCATCTTTCCTCCAGTCGTTTTCCTCCTTTACATTTTTATTGTTTCGGTTTCTTAGGTGGCACAAAATGGCAATGCGCGCGCATATATTCTGAAGTGTATCTGTAATGTTTCCGTTATCATATTCGTTGCTCCTTTAATGGCTTTTCTATCATCTCGGAAGAGTAAAATTGTGGCTCTCGTTTATTATTATCCTCGCAGTGCACAATGGAACGGCTTCCAAACACACATGTTAAGGAAACTACTGATACAACCATTAAACCCTGAATTTTATTTTTGTTAGTATTTTATTATCTATTCATAAACTACAGCGCGTCCACCATACACCGGGAGGTGAAAAATTCTCCTAGGGAAATTCTCCTACGCCAGTAGCGATTACGTATTGTCTGGGAAGAATGTGTGGGTAAATTCGCTTTTTTATTGCTCTTTTAGTACGTTGTAATTTTTTTATTTGACGCACATTGTGCCGTAGCAGCATATGTTTGGCGGCAATAGTCAAGGAAACAATTTCTAACCTGAAGATAAAGGATACCTGATAGTTTAGGAGCTACCATAATAATCGGGGCCACCCCAGTTCTCAACCATACGCTTCCTGCGTTGTCATCAGCTGTCGACTTTCAGCAAGCCTCTATGGCCTGTGCCATTAGAGGGGCCTTGAAGGCCAAACGCAACCTTGGTAGATTGAGAAAAATGCCTTGTTAGAATAACGCCGACATCAATTTTAATAAAAGCTTCAATAAAATAAGCTGTAGAATGAGGAAAACAGAATAATAGCCAGGTGACACGCTAGCTATTTTTTCGCACTGAAGTTACAACGTCTTATGGAGAGTGCGTTGTGAACTTCTGAGGCCGACAGAATACAACGCAAAATAAACAGGGATTATAAGCCTGCACAGCGAGCTATTTGCCAATAAATTCAGTGCGCACTATTGTAATGGCAATAAGAACGGTGGGATATACAATGGAAGTTACGAACGAAGAACTAGGGTGCGGAGAAGCCCTGCGTGGCCTGATCCGCACCCGCACGCCGTATATTCTCAATAAAGTCTTGTCCTCTCTCTCTCTCTACACCGGCCTTAGCTAGCCAGCCGTATAACGCGTCGGGCTTGTCTGACACAACACTGGCCAAGTGGCACAAGCGACATTGCCTTACGTTCACCTGTTTGTGAAGGATACCAAAGGTTTCCCAAAACCATTATTATCCACAGTACCAAAAATGAGCCAGGTACAAATCCAGTCAAAAACAAAGCAAGAACATGGGCGTGGTTTAGTCTTGGAATCTTTAAGGCCTCGGTGCAGGGGCCTTGAGGTGCCTGGGGGCCTTTAGGGTGAATGTAACTTTTGTAACTTTGTAATCAGTGTAACGTTTGTTGTTTTTGATTGTTTTTTTACAATGTTGCTCCTCTTCTCTGTGGTGGTAACAAGCACAAAGAACACACGGGCATTTATTTATTGCATTTAACGTTTCACTTGATCGTTTTTTTCCGATGTATCATTTATAGCCTGCACCATGTTCATGACTTTGTACCCTTTTACTGTAATGCCGAAGAGGGTACCTGGAAGCTGCTAAAGTAAACAAATAAATAATGCGCGAAGCTTCACATACGCCGCGTGTCCGCTTCACAAACCTTACCTTTTCTGCGTTGCATCTTGTGTGTTCACTTTTTGTTTCCATTTATTGGGGTTAGAACGGTAAATATATATCTTAAGTGACATTTCCTCGTATCCTTATGATTTATTTTAGCCCGACTTGGCGGTGAGTATGCAAGCCTGGCTACCTCTTGAATTATTTAGTTTGCCTTCGGCTATATTCGACGAGTTTTGCTTTTGGTTGGGCGTATTATTGTGGCCCTTTTTTTACTGTATATGTGCATTTACGCTTGCTGGCGTACACCCCAGGGGGCATTACTCCCAGATACTGGGGGGGGGGGGAAGCGGGGGGGGGGGGAGACGTGGGCAGGTGATAACGAGGCCACCGAGGGGTCCATAGTTACGTTTATGTCGCTAACTGCCGACCAGCTATGCATGGCTTCGAGGTGTGCTATCCAAACCAGCCAGTTTCAAATGACCGGGAATCAGAGCAAACAAGAGCGAAACTGCCCTGAATGCAGCCAGAATTTTTGTTTTCAATTTTAAGAGGACTCTTTCTTTGCTTTTGTTGTTTCTTCCCTTTTCTTCATTTTCACGTTCTCCCTTTCCCTTTTTATTGGGGGTACACCCACCGCCCCATTCCTTCTTCCCCCGGAATGACATTGCGAGTACAGTCTTTGTTAGCAGTAGTGTTATCTTGATTGCATATCACCAGAAATTATGAATTTTTGGGCTGATATAAGGAACAGTTGGGTGCCCTAGGCATTTTTTGTTTGTGTTGGGTTTTATTACTGTTCAATCGCATGAAAGAAGTAGTTTTGATAGACCCCTGCGATTTCATTATGTAATTTTAAATTTTGGACGCATTTGCTTTTCTTTTGCACACATTTCATTTGCACCAATACAACGAATTACTGTCTTAGTTTCGCCAATTATCGGTTATTTGGAAGATACCAGACCTTACAGCTTTTATGGCTGTTGTTTTTACGCGGAGTATTTACTGAGTGATAAGAGCGAACTACGAGATATTGCATGCGGGGTGGAATAACAGAGCGATCCATGTAGCAGACCACCCACGTGAGGAGTCCCTGAACAATGCCTGTCTCGTTAAACACGCAAGGTTGAACGCACCTTTTGAACTCGGTTATACGACGCCATCAAGTTTAGAGACACACAAACGTGGTCGAAACACACGATACACGACCGCGGAAGCGCCCGCATACGCATGCTCTTGTGTTTGCATGCATTATTGGCTTCTCCTGCTTTTTTGCTTTGTAAACTTAGCGAAGTGTTTCCGCAGGTAAAATCTACCAACAAGACCACAACCCAGTTCGTTGACTTAAGGTATTTTGCATGTGCGGCATGCGTCTCCACACAATAATCCAATAGCAGACCCCCGTGCTTTCAGTGCGTTGCCCGAGCGGCGGGACGTGGCATGGCGGGGGCCGTAGCCGGCGACGCGGGTGTCTCCACCATAGAGTTTCATACCAATATACGCTAGAGGAGACAGTGGCACTGCAATTGCTCAACCAACGAAGTGCTGATTGTGTAACGAATAGTGATGATTTTTAAAGTTGGCTTAACTGGAGGCTTGGCGGCTTTTATGTGCACTTGGCTTCGGATTTTTCTGCGCCATTAGTTTCGGTTTCTGCGTCGAAACCGTCGAGGGTTCGTTCTGGGGTATAATTGCTGTTAGCCCCCCATTCCAGCAGCTGCAATTATCAAATACTGCACGGCTCGAATGAGTTGATGCGGAAAGCAGCAGAATCGCCGAGAAGCCCGTACACTAGAACTAGTCATGTTGTACGGCATTTCTGAAAACGTACGTGAACTCGAGATACCGCACAAGGTACACGTTACGAGCACGCTATCCCGTCATAGTCCAGTTCATGACGACGCTTGAGAGAACAACACGAGCGCGGTAGCAGCGAAGCCAAACACAAACAAAACCTTTACCAGCCGTAAGTATGTGTGTACATGCGTCGAATGTTTCATGACAAAACGATATCGGGGAGCTTTGTCTGGCGGTTAAGACACCAAACAGTTGATCATGGTCAGCAGCTTATCGCGGAAGTAAGTGGCGCAAGCGAGGGTAGGTTGTGTGCACAAAAAGGTTCCGCGAATGCAACCGTCATCTGCTAGCCTGTCCACTTCCGCCGGTAATCAGCTGCCCGTAATTATTGGCGTGATCAAGGCGCACGCACCATCGCTGTCACCCCCCGTTACCCTGCCAACTTGGAAAATACAGTACAGCCGCCCGGCTTCAGCCGCACGCCATCGCCGAATCGCACGCTAAAAACAAAAGCGCTTCGCAGCCTAATCGGCCTCATCTTCGGCTCAGCTGATCTCATCCATGTATGCACTTTAAAAATATCTTACCGTCTGATAGAAGAATTCTTGTAAACCTAAATGTAAAATTAACAGGAAAAATAATTTGTTATTGCGGCTAAAAATTTATACGCTTATCAACATTAGTTAGAGCTTTTGAATTTCACAAAACGGATTTTGTGTCTAGTGAAGATAGCGGCTGGGTGAAGCTAAGTTCAAAAATCACGCAACCACCAATCATGGTCGCCTCCTGGGAGGCTGAAGCCTCCATTCGGCGGCTCGCATAGACACTAGCGCCAGTGTTCTTTCTAGCGTATATTAGTATGAAACTCTGTGGTCTCCACCCGTCACGGAGCATAGGCTATGACGAACAGCCAGGAAGTCCAGTCTTGTCTGTATCATAGCGCCACCTAGCGGGAAGGACGGTAGACAAGAAATCTCACCTGCGGAGCTGAAGCGCCATATTAGCTACCAAAAAATCAGAAAGTGGCCGGCCTGGATGAAATTCCCGATGAATTCATAAAAGCAATGCAATAAAAACCACGCGAAGCACTACTTCACTACTTAAACAAAACTCTGGAAACCCTGCAGGTGCCCACAAAAATGGAAGAAAGCACGGAATAAACTTCTACACAAGGGCAAAGGAAAACCCATCGAAAGGAGTCGTACCAAGCAATAAATGTTCTCAGCAGAGTGCTTATGCTCTTGAGCACGGTAATAAATCGCATAATTCAAAAATATTCTGAGGGCAACAAATTAGCAGATGCGCAAATTGGTTTTCGCCCCGACCGAAGAACAAGTCACCACATCTTCACAATTAATCAAGCCATAGAAATGAAACATAAAGACAAATCACGGATATTCCTGGCATTTCCTGACATGAAAAAGGCATACGACACTGTGTCCCATGCAAGGCAATGGGAAGTCACAGGAAGTCAATATCAACACTGGAATAAAGCAAGGGTGCCCATTATCCCCAACGCCTTTTAAGATTTATATGAATGAACTCCTAAACACACTTAACAAGGAGGGAGCAGGGCTACGCCTGTCGACCATCACGAAAAGCGGAGAGGAAGAATACGCCAAAATAGCATGCCTTGCCTTTGCCGATGAAATTGTTCTTCTTGCAGAATCCGCAACAGAACTGCCAGACCTTCTCGACACGTGCTCAAAGATAGCGACAAAACACCAGTTAAAATTTAGCACAGCAAAATCCTAGTGGATGGGCATAAATGTAAATAACGAGGAGGTGAAAGATCCATCAAATATACAAAATGAAAAGCTACATAGGACAAATTCATAAAAGTACCTGGGCATCAGCATCGGCAGTCAACCGAAAAAGCTCGAATGGCACGAGAAGGACACTGTGAAAAAATCAAACAAATTGAAAGGGCTAACATGGCACCTCGCAAGACATTCATACAGCCCCTACACTGTAGGGCGCACACTGTGGATAGAACTCAGAGTACCAGCCGTAACATACGCAGGTTATGTGCTGGCCTACTCCAAACCAACGCTGAAATGCATGGAGCAACACCAAAACGAGCTGGGCCGGTGGCTGCTTGTAGGCAACTGTGCGACCCCAAACTCCGCCATCACAGGCGTAATGGGCTGGTCCCCCTTCGAAGTCAGTGAGGCGAGAGCAAAACTACACTAAGCTGGCAGGATCAGATTGCTGGCGACCGCAAACTACTGCAAACGCATATACATGCACGTTCGATACAGAAATTTGAAAACTGGACTGGATAAAAAGACTCACCAGCCTCAAAAAAAGTACTGCCCAAATTCGAAAATAAATTATGCTAAATCTGAACAAAAGTGGCAACAGATCGTCAATAAAAAGCTAGCAAGCACGAGCAAATTAACCTGGCGCATAGCGGTCTCCAGAAAGCCAAAGCCTCGCGGGTGCCACAAACATAAGGAAGAACCAGCACCGATGCCATAATACCGTGGTGACAGAGACCAAAGCCCTGCTGTTCCAGGCACGCACGGGATCCCTGCTGACGCAGCAAAGGCGACACGAGGTATTCGGCGCGGATCCCACGTGTCGCCTGTGCGGAGCGCAGAGCGAGACAATAGAGAGTTTTAGCTGACCGTTTTCACGGTCCGCTCCGCTCCGATAGCAAGCGCGAGCGTCATTCCGCATGCGGTGGCGTGCTTGGGCGGCGAACGGCATTGGCTCCGCTTGCGCTGAGTGTGCCGCCGATACCGGAGCGGACCGTCAAACACGGTTAGCTAAAACTCTCTATTAGAGCATGTCATCCTCGAATGTTTTAAAGCTAAACGTCGAACATCAGGAAGCGACGACAATAGCCGACAGCCTGGCTTTCAGGGGCGCCTCCGAAAGAACAAAAGAGCAGCAAGCATCGCACGCCAAACGACAACTGCGTCGTTCGGAGCAGTGCTGCCGAAGTGTAGAAAAGATCCCGACCAGTGTTGCGGAATGGGCGGTCCCCATTTCATTCCAATTCCATTCCGAGGAAATTAGAACTTTTCCTGATTCCATTCTTTTTAATTCCTCGGAGTGACACAAGTTAGCCCATTCCTATTCCTGGAATTGACAGAAGTTCAATTCCATTCCTTTAATTCCTCAACGTAAAAACTACGCCAGGTGCTCTATTCAGTTGCAGAGCAACGCAACATGAATCTGATGTTATCATACGGGTAGAATACTGCAAAAGTATTGCAAAATGTGTCACTTGTCACCGAAAGTTACAGGTGGTAGCAGGTTGGTTACATATCTCGTGCAGAACAACTACCCAATGCAAAAAATTAGCGCCCCTTCCTAACGAAAGCAGAGAGAAGCGCGAAAGCTAAAGGTGAGTCGAACTTTCTCTGAAAGTACGTCTAACCGATCGTCAAATCATCACACACCCAAACCGCAAGCGAAGAACAACCCATGCAACGATTTTTCGCGCACTAAGTAAACTCAGCTACGAACGATCTAAATGCACACCGTTACGTGGCTTATGAGATAAGGGTACTATTGTACTCCTTCATGATCGACACATGTGTTGTCTTATTTAGAACCGTTGTTTATGCGATTTTCAAGTTAGTATTTTGACACAATGCAAGCACAGTTTCTTAGCGAGATGGAGAGAGAGAATAAATCTGTGGCCCCCGGTTTCACGCACGCGCCGTGTGTGCAGAGACCTTGTCAGAGCTTTTCGGTCGCGCAACCAGGATAAAGGGTAATGAATTAAGTTTTCCGACCGAGTGCGATCTGCCCCACTAAAAAAGCTGTAGCTTTAAAAAGGGGCAGTGTCACACTGCTCCTTTTGCATAATAAAAACAGGGATCCCACTACTTATTATAGTATTCTCATGTTAGCATATTTTAACGGTTTGTTCTTGCGGGGACGCGAGGTGAAGCAGCTATTACGTTGATGTCCGCTTTTTCCGTTTCTTGCAGTCTCTGGCGTGCTGTCTTGCTATGTGCATTGGGTGCCATCATACCAGCGTAATTAGTATGCTGTGGATAACTGATTGATTGTAGGGTTTAACGCGCCGGCGCAACGCAGGCGATGAGGCGCGCCGTAGTGGAGGGCTCCGTATAATTTTGCCCACCTGGAGATCTTTAACGTGCCCCAAAATCTAGTGCACACGGGCGTTCTTGCATTCGACTCCACCAGAAACGCGGCCGCCGCGGCCGGGAATTGAATCCGCGACCTCGTGCTCAACAGCGCAACGCTGCTGTGAATAACTCACAGTCATGTCGCGAGGAGCTTGCTCACATGTACACGCTTTCAAAGTGCTTACTTTTACAGTGCTTATTTACAGCCTTGAGCACTCATGCTACTGTACCAACGCGAGACGGGAGGGCAGCGGCACAGAACACCGTTAACAGTTCTTGCAATCACCGTACCCAAGTCGCGACCGCTTCCACGTTCACCTCCACTGCGCTTGTTTATTGTCCTTGAACTACCTCAGACAAATGCGCTAAAACTGGACATTATTTATGACCCCCTCATTTAAAGGGAGCGAACCACCCGTGACGGGAGCCCTGTCAAAACAAAGAAGCCTAGTCAGGCAGTTTACGTCCATGAAAGCGGAACCAATATGCACGAGGACCTGATCAAAATTTTGAAATGAGATCTTCCTACCTAAACAGTGGCGATGCTCCAACTTTCAAGCCGACGACTAAGGCTTCAGTAATCAGGTATGTTTGTACCCAAGCGTAAAGGGCACGTGCACAGAAGGACAACAACCAAACCATGAATAAGTTTGGCACGACTGGAGGAGTGGGCCGCACATTGCTTTTGAAGCAAACCACGGTGTCGCACTGCTGAGAGCTAGCAAAGCACTCGCATATAGGGGCGCTATTGGAGCCGCAACTATTGCAAACAAATGCGTTTCGGCAGCTGTGTTTTCTGCATTGCCTTATAGCAGGAGTACGCGGGTTCGATTCCTGGCCGCGGTGGACGCTTTTCTGGTGCAGGCGAAAAGCAAAAAACGCACGCGTGTGTACGAGATTTACGAACACGTTGAAGATCCCCAGGTGGTCAAAATTAATCCGGAACCTCCGCTACGGCGCGCCTCATCGCCTGTGTTGCGTCTGCGCGTTAAACCTGTCAATGAAAGAATGCATCAATCAATCAATGCATTGTCTAAAAATATCTAGTGTAATGGTATATCTCAGCTTCCCACTATCAGAGCTTGGAGGTAGAAAGCTCAGTAACATATCCGGAGCCCGCTTCTTACGCTCACATTGGCTGGTGCCGGGCACAGAAATTGATCACCCACAATTTTTTTTTCTCCCTTTATTTTGATTTGCTGGAGCCCCGGGGCCCCATTGCAACACACGGAAAGACGGTCGACAATTTGGCCCGTATTCCCGCGACATGCCTACCAGGTCGGCTTGCAAGCTGCAATGCTACTCACTGCGCGCTGGTTACGGAGGGTGGAAGGAGAACGCCATGCAGACTCGCTGTTTCATGTTTCATACGCGAACGCTTCGTATTGTTAGCTCCAGGATTTCCAGCATCAGCTTGCGGTGAGAAACACCGCGGCTTCTGCTTCTGGATGCTATTCCCCGTCTACAGGCCTGACCACAGTGCGCCTGCCATTGAGACGCCGGTCTGCCATTGGCGCCGCGGAGTGTTGTAAAGAAAAAGCTATGCCTCAAAAAGTCTTCCGAAGCCCGAAGAACCGACCTAGCGGAGCCACCGGCCATGCGCGCTTGCGCTATAGTGCCTAAAATATACTTCTAGGCACTATACTTGCGCGACTCGCAAGTTCATTTTTAAACGGGCTGAGGCAGGCTGCGCGGATTCAGTTTCGTTTGATGCCGGGTGTGCACTCTCGTTTTCGTCGCCGCTCTCCCTTTGAGATATACCAACGCAGTAGTCGCCACAGACTACTGAAGTAGCCAGAAGGCTCCAGCGATGGTAACACCGTCGTCTGAAAATCACCATTCCATTCCTATTCCATTCCAGACAAAAGGAGCCTAATTCCATTCCCATTTCATTCCTCCAAGTGTTGTCCTCATTCCATTCCCATTTCATTACGGCATCTCGAAAAGGTGGAATGAATCCGGAGTCATTCCAATTCCGAAATGGTAACTCCGCAACACTGATCCCGACTGGCGTATTTCCGGTATAGATAAAAAGAGGAGCTAAGTCGACCGACCCACCAGAGCTGCCGGCAGCCTCACTTTTCTGCCACAACTGAACTGGCCGTGGTGGAACCGGCTTTCCAAGCGTGTGTGCGAGCGCGCGTGTTCAGTGTGTATGTGTGTACTGTGTGTACTGTATATTCTTTGACACCCGTGGTGCCTCCTGACGGTGCAAAAGAAAACTACAGCTCCAGGAAAAGCTCTGGTGGTGCTGGTGCAAATACTCGATCCCAAACACCACACCACTTGTGGCATCAATTTTTTAAGGACAGGGCAGCGCTTGATGCGCCTGCCCTGAGTCAAAAGGGATCAGGACCCCGAACTTACTTACTAGACAGGACCACAAAATAAGTTTCGCCGTTCGAAGCAGCCTCAGTGAAGGTACTATCATCCGTTGGTTGTACACACCCTTGATTGGTCATTTCTGACATAACGAAACACACTTTTTTATTTATTTATTTATTTATTTATTTATTTATTTATTTATTTATTTTTTATTTATTTATTTCATACATGCTGCATAGCACCGTAGGTCCAAGCAGGAAGGGCATTTGGTAGGTGTACAGGTACAAGAAAAGCGATTACTCTAAGAAATGCGTGCAGAATACGGTTCACTTAACGTGTTCCAGTCAGACACGGTTCGAGGGAGAAAACGAATACACAAACGTATGAGTTCCGGCAAAAAACCTAGTTAGTAAGTTAGAATGGAAGAGCCGAGTTGGCCTGGTTGGAAGAAAAGATAAGTATGGGGATGGGTCTATGGACAGTTTGCGGTTCAGCAACCAAAAAAAAAATCAAGTGGGAAATCACGCCTACGTGGTTCAAGCGTGTCGATGCCATTATCAAACATTATCTGGGTTGGTTAATCAGATCGTGAGTATTTGGTGTAGATAAATCGACTTGTCTTCCTTTGTATTCGTTCACGTTTATTACTGTTAACTTTTGCGTGCGCGTGCCATACGACACCGGAGTATTCCAGTTTAGGCCTTATATATGACAAATAGCACATGAGTTTTACTTTTGAGGGAGAATTGCGCAGTTTATGACTTAAAAACAAGTTTTCGAACACCGGCTGAACATATGTTTCGAATGTGCAAGTTCCAAGGACAGAGTGTTAATAAACGTTAGTACTAAGTATTTGTAGGTGCTTCCCTCTTTTAACGAATTTCTTTCTAATTCTTATGCATGTCTTAATGAACTTTTCTTATGGTAAGCTGCATATAGACACATTTATAGTATTTAGCATCATTCCCTACATACTCCAACATTTTGAAATATTTGCAATGTTATTATGAATTTCGGCTTGATCACCAGGACAGTTAATTTTCCTAAATAGAATACAGTCGTCAGCAACAGTCTAATCTGCACGCCAGAATCAATAACATTGACGATGTCATCGATGCAGACAAGGAACAGTATTACACCCATGACACTTCCTTGGGGTACACCAGGTGAAACATGAAGAGATGCTGATTGCTGGTCATTTAAGGCAACATTTTCTTCCCTGCTACTCAAGTAATCCGCGACCCAATTTAGCAAAACGGCTGGAAGGCCAATGCGTTGAAGTTTTAATATTAGTTTATCATGCAGAACGCTATCGAAAGCCGTACTTAAATCTAGAAATATCGCATGAATTTGACCCCTGTTTCAAAGTTTAAGGGAAAAGTGTGAATGACCGTAACTAATCGAGTAACTCTGAATATACCTTTCTAAAGCCACGTTGTTTATCAGATAGGATTGAGTGTTCACTTAAAAAGTTAGAGTTGGTTTTCTATTACAGGTTCGATTATCTTGCAGCATGAAGATGTTATAGACCTTTTCAATTTATTCGTCCTAGGAGGTGCCATTTTGTCAGTGGGCTGTGCTAGCGGCCCTAAATTGGCGCACTCGACAGGAAGATGTAACTGCGCATGCACGTCACAGCCCAGCACATGTCCTGATCTTACTAAAGATTAACGGATGAAAAGGTTTATAGAAATGGGATGACAATTTTAAGTTGATAAGCAGTCACCTGTATTAAATACGGGAATGACGCGGGCGGCCTTCAAGTCCGGTGATAGTGAGGACGACAACAAAGAGGAGCGAAAATGATCACAACGAATTTAGCGATATGTTCAGCGTATCGTTAGAGAAAGACATTAGGTGTACAATCGGGACCACAATACGCATGGTTTTCAGTTTTAACAGCATAGACAGTACACCAGGATAAGTTATAAAAACGGTTTTGTGTGGATCAACACTTGATTACCGTGATCACATGGACAGGTACAAGAAAAAAAGCTTTGAAAGTGCACATTGAAATTGTCAGCAATAATTTCGTGTCTGTCACAATTAAGCCATCATTTTGTCTCAGTGATAGGTTTCCTTTTTTCGCCGAGATACTTCCAAAATTTCTTTGGGTCAGCCCTTATAAATTCAGGCAGAACTACTTTAAAATAACGGTCTTTCGACTACGAACGGCCTGGGCTAGGCTGGCCTTGACGTCGTTCATAACACCAGAATCCGCATGACTCTTCCGTAACCGTTTTCCATTTCTTTTAAAGTGGATTATGTGGCTTGGCCTCCAAGGGCTTTGTTTATTAATCTTCTTTCGCTTATTTGGGCTTAATTTATCAATACAGTCAAGGCAAATGGCTTTAAACTGTTCCCATAACGAGCAGACATCATTATTTCCAAACGAAGCAAAACATGTTTCCATGTAGTCAATCACAGCTATGTCGTTTGCTATGGAATATTTTTGATGGTCGTAGTGATTCAAGGGCAGAATAAAAGGGCAGAATAAATTTTTTTTTAAATTGCGCAATTTCTCAGTGAATAAAGCATACCGTGCTGCTGGGCAAGCGCTGTGGCGCAAGAAACACATAAAACCTCTCGAATAAAAATATCTCCAGAAATTCAGAAAATTGCCTACTAATGCACAGCATTCTTATGCCGCTTGTCTACACTGTGAGTTCTTTACAGCCAAATATGGCTATCAGAAGAGAACGATGTTTTTTTATTATTTTATTCTTTAAGTTTTCTTTTGCTTTTTGCAAATGATGGCAACATATACCTGTATGGTGACGAACTATGTTTATTTCGGTAATTATTGGTTGTTTCCTATGAAGCAAGAGGTACTGAAGAGGTGTCCCATTTACGCTATTTTTTATTCGTATTTCCAACGTTATTAGATGCGACGCATCTCTTGCTCTGAGGCATGTCCCTCTTGCGTCGGCGTCGGCGGCGTCCGCACGCCACCTGCACATGCGCGACTCTCCTCCGCTCTTCTCTCCGACAGCTGTGCGCAACACTCTCACTTCGTCTCATTATCATAAACACCAGCTGGCATGCGCGCGCTTGGCTCGCTTCGCTCCGCTCCTGTCGCGCAAGTGCGCGCATGCGCGACTCTCCTCCGCTGTCCCCTCTCCTTCAGGCGCTGTGAATATAAAGTGGGTAGCGCGCTGCGGCGGTTCAGTCAGCGCACGCTCTCGTTCGACTCCGCTTGACCTGCTTGTGTTCACAACACGTTTTCACCCGATTTAGAGAATCAACCCAATGGAAACGCCAACTGAACCCCCCAATGCGTCGCATCACATCAGGGTTCCCTCGCGGGAAGATGGGCGTAATTTTTTCGCACTTTCTTTAAACAATCTTTATTTTTGTGGAAGTGCAAGAATATACATCGCTTGTACCGATTTTCGCCATTTTACTCGTGTTTTCAACGTTTTTTTTTCCTATTTGAGTTTATTCTTGACCTAGCTTTGGGTGGCAGCCAAAATATTCCAAGAATATCCTGGGGATAAGAATCCGCTGGGGATAATCGTAAGAGCGCCATATAAATAACATATGCCGACCAGTATGGAATTTGAAGCCACCACTCCGCCCCGTAACCCCCCATATCCTGGACAGTGTTTTATCGCATTAACCGGTAACTTAAATAACGCCCATGATATCTCATTACTTCTCTACAGTTGTGAATTACTTCTCGACAGTTACGGGCGGATCCAGGCGGCGGGTCCAAATTCTGAGCGGTGTCTGCTGTGCGGTTGCCTAGGGCAGCTGCGGCGGTACAACGTTGCAGCAATGGCTGCCACACCAGTGAAGCCGACGACGAAGGGCAGACTCTCAAATTTTGGTAATGAAGTTAAGGTATTTGATTGGCACACACGATGGCAGGTCTGCAGATTCGAACGAGGAGTGTTGTAGAGACTGATTATCACTCGAAAAGAGCGCCTATTTGATTGCTTTTGCGTCAATATCTTATTTTTGCACGGCAGGTATAATTTTTTAGGTAAGTGTGAAAGGCATTAACTTACCGGCTGGTCCGTGCCGCAATTTTTTAAAGCAAGCAAGGCTTAATTTTATGTTCGATATAACCTATCGATTATGAACGGTGTATTCATCTACGGGTCCGAAATGCTTCGGTCTAGAGTAACCGAACATTATACTGGTGCATTATTTGAATGTAGTGTCATAACAAAAAAATGGGAATGATAACGAATACTCCATAATTAGAAATTCGTGCTCAGGTTGTACTGCAGTCTTCTGGATGACGCTGCATACCTAGTGCGTCTGAGGAAGTTATCCCCGCGTCAGTGAACGCACGAAGGGGCGCGTATACTCTGGCGATTTCTGGGAGCCCTTCGCCACTGCGTACAGTACTTTCACCCTCCCCTTTCTACTTACTCCGTCTTCAGAGGCGCTTCGTTCTCTCGGTTACATCGTAGAGCGTAGCCGCCGGAGGGACTGTCTGGCACCGCCTCGGCATACCGCCCGACTCCCTCAAACTTTCACTACAATTTCCTCCTCCGATTTTCTGCTCGTTCTCTCTCGTTGGTCTTCGGTGTCCCCTTCGTTCGCTCGGTTAGAACCACAGACGATGGCGCCGGGAAACCACAGGGACGGGCGCCTTAGTGCAGGGCACTAAAAGGGGTTCACAGAACAAAGCACTTGGTTTATGGGCGAAGCGACGCATACACAATAAAGCAAGCTCTGCACAGAAAAAACTCGTCATTTTCCTATACGGCAAAGAGCGCTAGGTGCTGCTGCCTCCTTTCAGAGATCTGAGCGCACCTTTAATTACTGTTCAATTACTAATTAATTACTGGTAATTACTGCTACTAGTGTACCAATATTCTCGTGCACCCGCGTGCACCTAACTGCACTTCGCGAAGCTTAGTGCGCCTTCAAGCAGTATGTGCATTTATAAGCCCCTCGAAATACTGCGGAATAAGAGGCTCTAGGACTGGAATTCTGGTTTTCTTGAAAAAAATTTTCTAACCGCTATACAACACGTAACTAAAAAGAAGGTTTTTTTATAGTTGTTTTTTTACGCCAAGTAGCTCCTGATGGATGCTTATAAGATAGTCCGTAAATACAGTAAATAAGTAAAATAATATTTCTCCTACATGTCAAAAACTACTAGAAATACTTAAATAACAGCAGAATACAAAAACCCTAGAAGCGAGCCCAACCAACCATGCAGTGTACTGGCCGGGCCATATCACACGTGTTTTAGGGACGAAGCCCCCAGGGCTTGGGATGTCGGAGTCTCCTTCTTCGTCATCGTCTTCCGTCGTCGCCGTAGTCACGGTAATAAACCACCTGGACACTCCATTTCCAACGCCTCGCGCAAGAACTCTTCGTGCTTGAAGCAAAGATGTAAAGGAAAGTTTGACATCCACCTAAATGCAGCATACGGCTACAAAGGAAAGCTAACAGCTTTCTCAGAAATTTCGCAGTTGAAGAAAAATTCGTCCCTGGTCCAGGATTCGAACCCGGGACCACTGCTTAACCGGAGCAGTCGCTCTACCAACTGAGCTAACCAGGAGGCTAGTCGTTAGTAGCGCGAAAGCGAATTGATCAACAACTCGATGTGCAGGACAGGTGTTAATCGACCAGATTTAGGGGAAATCCCCAAGGTGGAGTAAGTTTCTGTAAAGGAAAGTTTGACATCCACCGAAATGCAGCCATACGGCTACAAAGGAAGCTTTGTTTCTGTAAAGGAAACTTTGACATCCACCTAAATGCAGCCATACGGCAACAAAGGAAGCTTTCCTTTGTAGCCGTATGGCTGCATTTAGGTGGATGTCAAACTTTCCTTTACAGAAACTTACTCCACCTTGGGGATTTCCCCTAAATCTGGTCGATTGAAGCAAAGATATATACCTCTACCTTCCAACTGTTTAATCTCCATGGGCGAAAATGCGAAGGCACCAAGAACTCACTTATATATGCAGGCTTCGCCCATACCCAGGTTTCATGTTACTGGAGAATACTAGGTATTTTCTAACGCCGGTTTTGGCTGCTAACCTGGTGGCAGTTGTGTTTCCATGAGCTAAATTGCCTTCGCATAGTAATGAAGAAGTCTAACACTAAAGATATAAACACAGACACAGATATCATCTTCGCAGTCAAGCTGCGGAATTTTGCATTGGTAAACATACTCCAAGATTTACCAAAAACACAATTATACAAACCAAGCTACCAGGCAAAACAGGTAACCTATAACTTGTATACATTAAATTCTACGATTTAACGCACCGCAGCTAAACCTGGTCTACCAGGCTTGGAGTAGTGGAGGGCTCCAGATCAGTTTTAACAGTACAGCTCTTTAGGCCTAAAATAATTCGAGCAGCGTTAAGAAAACACCACGAGCGTTAGTTGTTTTGTTGTTGTTGTTCCTCTTCTCAAGGCGCATATCCGCACAGGGGATTGGCCACGAACCGGGTAAAAAGGGGCTAATGCGCCCGCTCACAACAACTGAAAAGTAGATAACTAACCATTTTCATCCAGAAACAGCGCGTGATTACCAGACAAAATTGAATTATGGGGTTTAATTGGAGGAAACGTACACGTAAAAACCAAAGCTAACAGGGCAGGCGCCTGCTGTTGGACAGGTATGCTAAATGCATGCAGCCACCCCTCTGGGACAATATCCCAGTGATGTGGGCCAAGCGAAAGTAGTACAGGCATGGAAATAGGAAGTTCAATCCTTTGTACTGGCCTGGTCATATGACGTTGTCTAATCATTGAAAAGCCACGGCAATGTAATAGGAAGCGCTCTAGTGTCTCATGTTCACCGCAAATACCACATAGGCCGGAGGAGGCGAGAAGGTCGTTTAGGAGTTCAGCTGGGGAACCCTACATCTCAAGTTGGTTTATGTGACCTTGCATTCACGAGATTCACAAAAACGGGGATCCAAATGGTGTTTTAAATGGGCATACTCTTCAAAATAAGAGATGATCGCTTCTTGCCTTCTCGTCAAGCGAACGAGAGCTCGGGTGCCTCGCGGAGACCGCCCTGCGTCGTCGACGCTTCCCCGTAGGCTTACGTTGCACAGCGACCAGCACGCCACGGGTCCGCAGCGTCGACGACGATGATGACGAATCTGTCGAGCCATCCCTTCGTAATCAACACGGCCAGCGTACGAGCTGGCGAAGTGGAGGTGCGGCAATGCCAGAACGCGATGAAAGAGGATTTGCCCAACGCGGCTGTGCCGTCGGAAGACGACGACGAAACGGATGGCGACGATTGGTACTAAATAAAACACTGTACATACTTCAATTGTATTTGCCTCGCAGTACCAGCCAAAACTGCTTTGCACTGCTGGGGTCCGCCTGCTCCTTCTCTCCTGAGTGAGACCCGCTGTGAGTGTGGGAAGCTAGCTCGACACAAAGTTTTGCTGTTTCTTCTGGATTTCACCATTTGTGCAAGCTGTGCCATTTTCGACTACCTTGGGATTTATAACTTGTGGCGAAACCACAGGATTTGACGATTTCATTTTTTTTGCTTCCATCTGAAGAGCAGCCACCACGGCCGGGACCGAGCCGATCTTCTTGGGCTCAGTAGCGCAACGCAGCGGTCACTGTGCCATCGCAGGGGGTGACTTGTATTAATGCCTGCGTTTGTCCGAGCATTGCACTGAATGTGAGCTATGTTAATTAGTAGGATAGCAGTCCGGCACGTTAGGCAAGCGTAACCCAGGTGCGCAACGGTATGAAAGCGGAAGTGATGCTTGCGCGCAAACTCAATCCAGTGCTTGGTTCTACGTGACTGGCCCGGATCATAAATGCGCAAACGGGACTAATCCAATTTGCCATGACGCGCCATGCCGAATTTCACCGGTGCGCGCACTGGTAAGCCCCCTCGACTGACGTATATTATCTCTATGTACCTATATTTAGGAACGGTAGTCCGACGCTATTGCCCAAGCCGCCAAGATCCTAAACCGAAATCCACGATGGGTCGCTGCGCAATTTCATAGCGGAATACGTCCAAACGTTCTATCTAGAAATGTCAAAGTTCCAACAGCCAGGCAGAACGCTGATTCTGGGGAAGTAGTGCTAGCATTATACTCGGCAGGACTGCCACTCGCATCCACAAGGTGCGTGCAGTGCGTGCGTGAGTGTTTGTAATTATGCCACACTGGTTATTCAATGGTACACAAGAACTCCTTCAAAATTCCCACACGTAATCAGTTCTAATTATCGGTGGCAATTTTAATGCAAACCTATTATATACCCCATAAGGCGTCCCGTCCCTTTAACTGAAAAAGCCATTGCCCGGCTGGGAATTGAACCCAGTGAACCAGGGTGACAGGTGAGCACCTTACACCCAACTTTTCCCCAAGTCCACTCAGGATACCGCTCGTCAGGGTGCTTTATTTAACAATATTCAATGTCAATGGGAAAACGTTCGCTAATAAAAAAAAAGACGAATGAGAGCGCGCCTCTCGTGGCTCCAGTATGACGGTCGCCTTCTGAAGTGCCGCGCCATTTGACGTAATAAAACTGGTATACACATGCACCACCTGTATCCGCACCAGCTGGATGCAGTCGGCCGTGAACCGCCAGTCAATCCGCTGGCAATACGCATTTACGCCAAAGACGCCGAACCAAAAAAAATTAAAGCCGTTCAACTCAACGTGAAAGCTGTCGTAAATGCAGAGCAGTGATTCGCCATAACGGCCTGTGGCACCGTTATCCGCTTACTGCTACTACCCATCACGCTCTTCGCCTCCCTGTCTCAATTCTCTCTTGAGGAATTGAACGGAGGTTTGTCCAAAGCGGTTCAAATTTCCCGCCTTCGCAGTGCTCGCGCGCCTCCTGCCTGGAACGAACAGCGCTAGCGGTTCTCGCACGTGCCGGCACCTTACTGCGCAGTCCACAACGCGTTGTTTTTGCGGTCCCATCTCCCCGCGAGGGGGACTCGAGTAAATGCGTCGCATAGGGGGGTGGGTGTATTGCGTTAACGTTAAGTGTTTGGGGAGTTGGTGGTAGTGAATGCGTTGTATCAGCAGCTTCTTGACGTAGTTTGAATGAGTCAAGGATATAAGGCGCGTTCGTAGCCTCCCATTCTGTGTCGGCTTTGTGGCGCAGGGGGTAGAGCACCGTGTACCTTGCGTTCCGCCCGCAGGGTCGTGGGATCGAAACCAGGCGCCGGTAAGTATTATTTTTTATATAGTGTAGGGGGCAACGACGGTGCGGACTACGGACGTCAATGCGGGTGGCATCGTGAGTTACTGAAAGGCTCTGCATTTAAAAGATCTGATATACAACGTAGTTTGCTGAAGCCAATTTAGCGTTTAACCCGCTGCGGTGGCTCAGTGGTTAAGGCGTTGCGCTGCTGAGAACGAGGTCGCAGGTTTGATTCTCAGCCGCGGCGGCAGCTTTTCTGATGGAGGTCAAAAGCAAAAACGCCCGTGTGTACGAGGTTTCGGTGCACGTTAAAGATCCCCAGGTGGTCAAAATTATTCCGGAGCCCTCCACTACGGCGCTCCTCATCGCCTGCGTTGCGTCGGCGCGTAAGTCTCACAATCAATCAATCAATCAATCAATCAATCAATCAATCAATCAATCAATCAATCAATCAATCAATCAATCAATCAATCATCAATCAATCAATCAATCAATCAATCAATCATTTAGCTTTTAAAAGTTTTCTCTGTGAGGCCAGGATTCATATCCGGAGTTTCTCAGTAGCGAGATCGCCTGTGGCCTTCCAGTATTCGAAGAAGACCAAAGGAAAATGATAACCTCACTGGGCATGTGCCATTCACAAGGAACATCATCATCATATTCTGGTCGTCGTCGTCCTCAAAATCTTTAACATAAAACACTTCCTGGTGCTACATATCTTGTTCGGGCAGTTTTTTTTATGTTTTTATTTGCGCCACAAACACCTTTTTAAATGCATTTTAAATGTATTTTATTTAATTACTGAGTATATAGTTTCCCTTGGTGAGCGCCCCTTTCTTAGCCAATCTCCCTGTGTGGGTATGATCCATTTCTGCTGCCACCACCGCAACCACATGCAAGCACGATGTAGCAGCAAAGGAGCCTTGATAAGTCTGACCAGCAAAAGAAGTAGCACCCTCACATGGAACCCACTCAAGGAGGCTTGAACGCCCCGAGGTATTGCATAGCCGCACTTAACAACCTCACCTGGACGCGAGAAAAAATTTAATCATCAAAATATGGTCTGCCTACAATAGATGGACGTTCTTTATAGCTTTTCAAGGAGAAAAAGATTGGAGCAGCATGCTCTAGTGGTGCAAGGCCGGAGAAACAGCCGAGCGGCCTCCTCACCCTTCATCGGAGACCCGGCTATTGCATCTCACATGGATTTCCTAAATTGCCGTTGGAAGTTCTCAATGACTCCCATGTCGGGATCATTTTGACCGCAGTCTTTTACACCGCTTCCTAAGTGCACCGCCTTAGCCCGCGCTGGATCCCGTGGCAACCGGCTTCGTAAACTCGGAGTCTTTGGCGTGAACTAGGCGTCTGTGATATTCACTCCGGGCGTGAACGCACGTGAACTGGAGAGTAGAAGAGCACGCGAGAGATCAGGCGCCCAGAACGCTGGGGATCGTTCTCAAAGATCGAGCTGGCCGACGCCGCCCGCTCATCAGTAGGCGCACGCTTACCTGCGCTCGGTATTTTCCCTTGGTATTTTGTTGTGAACACCGCACGTGGTGCAAGCCTGGACGACGTCGGGGGCTTCTCACGTGTGTTCGGCTAGGGTATTGTCTGAAAATGCACTAAATGCTTAAGCAGCTCTGCTCTTAGCAGCACGTCATTCGTTTCTTCGAGCCAAGTTCTTGTGAACCATGATATTACGGGTGTGATTACGATTCCGTTGCGGAAAGTTGAACACTGCGGTTTAAGCAGGGTGCAATGGAGAATACAGGTCCGCAAACTGTGTTTAGTGCCCATTTTTTAATCTGCCGTCGCAGTCGATTTTGAAAGCGTAGTTCAGTCCAAAGCTCACAAACTTGAATAAGCTATTCAAATTCCTGGTGCCCAACAGTTTTCCCCCGGCGTGCGCTGTCCGTCTAGGAGATGTAGCAAAGCGCACACGCACTTCTGAATCAATGCGCTATACCAGGCTTTCCACGTTGCACTAGTCTAGGGAGGGGGCCATGGCCACCGGTCCGATGGAGTGGGCAGAATGGTGCAGCTGCTTCCGAAGTAGGTTGCATTTTTCTAGCAACTGTTCGATGGGTCATAAATAGTGTGCTGTAGGCTGGCGGAAGAAGTGTACTCAGCTTTTGCAGGTCTGCCTTTGTTGTTGTTCGAAGCCAACTGCACGAGGCCTACTGTGGCGATATTGGCGTGGCATTTTCTTTTGCCTGACGTTAGTACAAAGGTACGTGCGCGCTTGGCTTGAAACGATACCAATCAACGAATTCAATCCTGAAATTGCGTCATGACAGCAAAAATTGTCACACAAGGAAGGTGAAAAATGTAGCGGTGCACAAAGCCCGCCAAAATATTCTCAAGGAGAAACCTAGAATCCAGCAGTAATTTGGACTAAGGTATCAGTACTAAGAGACAGCCATTATGATGACACATGAAATCCATCAATTGCCATCAGTTTGTTGAAAACGCGACTTTGAATGGCCTATGATTTCTTAAATGCGCAATGAGCTGAAATTTACAAACAAAAGAACCGAGGTATGCTATTAATGACGTAGCTCATAGGGTGGTCTTCTGTCCATTAAACTTTACGTTTGAACGTCCGTGCTCCGGGCTGTACAGAGAAAAACTTTTTTGGCTCCTCATGGGTGCTTACGAACTTCGATGCGAAATTATTGTGGCCTATCCTGTCGATGATCATCAAAAATCTTTATTATCTACTGCGTTTGTGTTGGCTGCCTTTATGGAGATTCTTGGTGTTGGTTCACGGCTTCTCAGTTCAGACTTACGAAGTATCTCTTATCTAGTAAGCAACAGATGCAACTACGATGTAAACCTTTTTTGATCGAGCTGTTTTAGAGGGAAGAAAGGTGCGCGCCTATGCTCTGTTGCTACCTGGGTTTTTTCTGGGTACATTACGGCCGGCGGCCCGTGCCTTTTCCAGCCGTACCATAGAGAGGGCGCTCGGAGTTATAATATGGCCGTGCAATATGGCCAGAAAAAAAAGCCGGGCAATATGGCCATAAACATATATTCGATGCCTCAGGTGGTGCATGGAACAAACCCTGAAATTGCTTTGTTGACATTGATGCCCGTTTGATTTCTGAACGGGCTTGCGCGTAGTAGTAGTAGTAGCAGTAGTAGTAGTAGTATTTGTAGTAGTAGTAGTAGTAGTAGTAGTAGTAGTAGTAGTAGTAGTAGTAGCAGCAGCAGTAGTGGTATTAGTAGCAGTAGCAGTAGTAGAGGAATTTGCTTCCCACAGAAATGGGTGCGGTTGCTCAGTCCAGGAGCCAAAGAGAAATTTTCTCATCCCTGACATGGAGAGCAGTAGTCTCTCCGGCCTGCGATAAACCGAGACAGCGAAAGAAACGTTTTGGCCTTTTTGAGCGAAACTGTATGCCTATCCTCCAAAATCGTTAAATTATGTCCGTTCTCCGTACACAAAAGTGGACGGAATAAGATATGTTACAAACAAAACTTTCTCGCGAACGCCCTGTGGCTGTTGAAATATTGCGGATTCAAACGACTCCGAATTGTCCTGAAATGACACCAGAGCCTCACATCGTTGCTGATGAGTAAATTTCTATATCTGCCCAACATTAATTACTTAGTAATTACTTGTCTTCGAATACACACTAGTACAACCCGTAAACATGTACTGCAGAAATACGAAGCGATTGTCAGAAAGGAAACCTTCCATATGATGTAAGGAATGGTAAAGGTAAAAGTTAAAAATTTGAAGGGTTACAACCGGTATTGTGTGCGCGTCTTGTTTTATTTGCCGTTAGATAGGTGGCGACAACGTCGCACTACTAGGTGGATGCTCTCCAGAGCCAGCGAATGCACGGTATGGGCGCGCTTCAGGTCTATGTGGGTCCGTATGCACCCGTAAAACGTGTAGACAAGAGGGGTATGCTCTATGGGACAACTGGATGTAACGACGTTGACAAAAGCTGGAATGTTTCGTAAGATGCAAGCTTTTGTTCCATACATGTTTCAATTAACGCTCGCGGGATGCCAAAATGCAAGATATTTTACAGTGAAAAACTGCGTGACTTGCGCCTCCTGCTTTCGTATGCATGTAAGAAACAAACGGCGCTTCAAAAAAGAAAACTCACTGACTACTTTATTAACAAACGTAAGTGTCACTTAGGCACTTTAACACTTTTCGGTGCCTTAACGCGTTTCACGAACGAAATGTGTTGTGAAAGGGCGCCTTTTGAGACTCAATGCTCTCTGCCCTACTCAAATTGTTTGAGGGTGCAAGCTCGGATGCTCTACAAGGGTCGACCTTCTGGTTTCTCGCCGGCGGAGATGCCATTTAAAATTCTGAGCTCTTCTTGAAAAGACAGAACTATTAGTTCTCTGCAGCAAGACACATGACTGACTAACCGATGCCACAGAGAGCAGAGGGGACGTACGACTACACGCCGACACGATGGCCTTGCACCTGAAAGCCTTAAGTGGCGAACCTAAACCGCACTCTGACGTGGAAAGGCACGGTAGTTCTCGGTACAAGCGAAAAAAAACACGAAGTGTAGTTGCTGCTGCTACCTGGTGTGGCGTCACCCTACAAAAGCAAAGCCAGAAGTGGATCTTATGTTAGACACGGGATGTGGCTAGCCTCACCGTTCATCATCATCATCATCATCACAAATTCTAGACGCCAGACGATTCCAGACGTTTTCTTTGCTACTGGATAATAACCATAGTGCTAGGATTCGCTAAATTATACTCGACGGCTGATATTAAAGTAAAAGTGCAAAAAACAATGACTCTGCCGGTTGCTGACTTCGTTACCAAGGTTACCCACCCCCACGTTCCTTACATAGCGGCCTTATCAAGGGCCTTAACATAGCGGCCTTAACATAGCGGCCTTCGTTATCAAGGTTACCCACCCCCACGTTCCTTACATAGGCGGCCTTGAACACATGAGATTCAGTGGGTGCTACACTGGGGAACTGAAACCTCGTTAAATCCACAAATTTGTTATATAAAGGTACGGTACATCCACTTTGACAGTAGTTCTGTGCCTCCATATTCAGTGAGTTCAAATGAAAAGCGGATATCAGCTTTAGTTACTACGCTAAAAAAAAGTGGCACCCTGCCAGGATTCACTGAACGTCCGAAATAATGACACGCAAACTTGTCGTGGCTTGTTTTTCCATACTTTGGCTTCGGAAATTTAATAAAAACAGAAAACGGGGAAAAGTCATTGAATCTCTAATCTCAGGAATTTATTTTGTTTTAAACATCTTGCGGGCCCCCACTTTTTGGCTATGGCCAGGAGGGGGCAATTACACAGAGCTATAACCAACAGCAATCACACAGCACACACAGCCGCAAGATGCTACAACGAAAGCCGTATCCAGTTACGAAAAGCAGTTTCATCCTTGTTCAGTGGTAATATGACGCGTAATTGCATTTGTTTGATTCCGAAAAGGTAGCCTTATTTCATTCACTGCTCCCAAGGTATCTCCAAGAGCTTGTAATACCCCATCTTTTCTCATTCCGCGCTGATGGCATCAATACAAATATACAAAAGGAGCTTTTACGTTTCGGCTATAGTTACGGTAAAATTTTAGCAACACTGAAGGCAGGTTTAAAGAATAACGCTGTCGTGTCAGTTTATATGGCTTTCATCGCAAGTGAGTGCGAATTAAATTATTCGTGCTCCCAATACAGTCAACATCTCACGTAAAGCTAAATTTTTGCAATTTTTCTAGCAGGATTCCAGTGTTGTAAATGAAGCTTCTTGATGTTTACCTTACAGTGAGCACAAATTTTTGATTACTGCCGCTGTTTTGAATATTTGTGTTCCTCCTAAATTCTAAAAGCTGCCTATAACTGCAAAATCGTTTTACCATACACGAACTTGGCAACTGCACTGGTACCTTGATATAGCTGCGCCACACCGGCGCTCTACGTTGTAAAAGTATTCAAGTACAAAGGTGAATGCTCTCTACATTCGTGTTCCGTGCTAATGCTGTGACATCTAAAAAGGGCATGCGGATGTGTAATAATATGCCGCAGCTGCTGGCAGAGAACATTACAATTTCATGGCAACTAATATATGGGCCATGCTATGCTACAGGCCGACAGAAAAAGTTTCGGTTAGCGTATATTGGTTTCCTCCTCGTTCGTCTACTGCGGCTCAGCTGTACGGCTCGTATAATACGTCAGAACTTGCTTTTGCTTCCAAACACAAGTTGACGCAAAAGTAAGTGGGTGCTCTTTCTCCCAATTATTTTATTGCCAGATTGATTACTAAGGATTGCTACCCGGTTATACCAAGCAAGGTAAAAAGGTCACAGCCCACGAAACACTTAATTTCACATGGGCGAAGCACACCACACCATAGGAAAAAATTTAACTAAGTTATTAATCTCAAGAAACTACCCATAACAAGGCCACGAAACTAAGTCTCTTCTCGCCACTTAATGAAAATGCACATATAAATATCGCGCTTTGTTCTGTTTTGTGAAAAAGGCGAATTACTTTTGGCACAACAGAGACAGTAGGTTCACTTTAATTACAAAGCAGCAGGTGCCTCCATTTTTATAGAATAAGGTGGACACCTGGACACGTGATATCAAGGAAAATAAAGGTTTCTCGTGCAGTCCACTGGAGTTATTCACTTAGACTGTGTGTGTGTCCTGAGAGTCATTCGGCATCTCGCTTTCAATTGGTGCGTTGTCACAAATTTCATGGGTGTCATTTCAGGAGCCCGACTACCGTGTTTCGGGCTGCTTTGCCGAAAGCTGGCAATCAAAAAACAAACACCAATTATATTGTTTTATTGGTCGACGATGCGCGCCCCGTAAGAGGAAAAAGTTATGAACCCTTTTGTCTAACGACGACGATGGTTGAACACGAAGCAGTCTCTTGAGGAATTCATAGGTTTTCCTCTCACCTTGGACTTTGACTCGTTGAGGTTTGATGTTGACTCGCCCGCACTACATTCTTCAGAGCGCAGCGGCTTTGACTGTGATCCTTCGCCTTTTTATTTCATATGAAGAAAAGCTTTCGCGTTCAATCAGTGCCATCTTTATAGGGAAGTGTGCATGATTTTGCTCTCTAATTTTGCGCATCCATGCAACCCCTCTCCAAGTCCAGACTGTTTTGACTGTGGTGGAATGGCGCAATCGGTGGATCGCGGCTTCATAACGCTCGGGAACCACGTTTCACTCCCATTACAAGAACCGTTTTTCTTGACTCCTTCAACAATCATGATCATCATCGTCATAGAAAGTTGTCTTTCCTGCACCGTGTTTTGGGCGAACTGCCGGCGACATAAGGGATAGGCTGGAAGGTTCACTTAAATACACCATTAAGTTGACAGGCACGAACACATCAATAAATGCTGTTTGGCTGGAATACGTTTATTCAGGAAAAAAGAGAGGGCAGGAGAGAGGGAAAGGCTTAGGAGTGGTGGGTGGCCATCCTATTCCGCTAGGCCGCCCAGGGTCGCCGCCTCCTTCGCCCTGCAGATCAGGGCATCCTTGTCTTTGAGCTGGCAACTCCGCAACCCGCTCTTCCATCGCTCCACAGAAGGGAGATCGGGTGGTTGGGGCTTCAGTGGGCACATACAGCGTGAGCGGTTGGGTGCATAGCAGGTGTGGGAGATGTGGTGGAGGGCGACGTGGTTGTGGTATGTGTGAGTTTGAAGTCTTCACCAGATGCGGGCATCGGAAACGGAGAGCGAAATCTGAGAACGGGGATATGTACGTCGGGAGGCCCTGCAGCGGTACAGGATGACGGTGTAGGTTTGTTGGAATGGGATCAGGGCAGGGGGACCGTCGTCTACGTGGGGGTGACAGGGCTCGTCTGGGAGGCCCCAGTAAGAAGATTGCGGGGCCGTGGCATGAGCTACTTCGTTCCAGGGAGGGATGTGTGGCTCTGTGTCCACACGATGCGGGTTAAGGGTAGAGAGCGTTGGGACAGGATGTGGAGGACCAGGGTGAAAACTGCCTTGAACGTAGCAGCGGCAGACGGCTTGAGAGTCTGTGAGCACCTTGACAGTGGGAGTCGTAGCGTGAGCGGTGGCAAGGGCTATAGCGGCTTCTTCTGCCATGCTCGTTGATGCTGTCTACAGGCTGGAAGCAACGAGGGTGGTGGCGTCGGAGCGCACTACGGCAGCTACGTGTGCTTGCTGTCGGGGGTACGGAGTGGCTTCGGTGCAAAAGGAAGTTGAATCACTGCAATATTTTCGAAGAAGGAGGCGGGTGCGATGCTGTCATCGTACAATGTTGTACGTGGGGTGCATATTACGTGGGGTCGGAAGCAGCAGTATCTTGGCGCGTACACCCGTGGGTATTCGTTAGGGGTATCGGGAGTCTGGGCTACATGTCGACCGAGCTTATGCAGCACGTGTCGGCCCGTAGGGGTGAGCTACAGTGGTTCCAACTAGTTGTTTATGTGTCCTCCATTAATTCGGTGAGAGTTTATGGAATGCGAGTTGCAGTAGTCGTTCGGCCGAGGTGTAAACAGGCAGCCAACGCTGTCTTGTAGGATTTTCAAATACGAATGTCAATTTTGGCCTGGTCTTAGCCGCTTGAAGGCGAGGTATGAAGCTCCTTATGTGATCCGACTGGTTAGCATTGCTTGGAGAAAGCAGCAGGTGTCGGCTTCTTTGAGACCGCGTCTTCTCGAACAGGTTTATCTGATCAGGTGCGTTAGTTTCGACACAATATTTTGTAGTCTGGGGAGATATGCAGCCCCTGATCCGTCGTGGTGGCAGCAAAGCCCCAGAATGCGCAGTTTCTTTACAGTGGTAATCAGTTGGCCGCCGATAATATTGTGGTGTCCGTGTCGGTTTTTTGTGGTCGTCCTCTGGTCTTGTTTCGGGAGAACAAGGAGGGAAGATTTACATGGGGCACATGGGAGACGGCACTACGGAGCTAAAGCGAGATGACGTCAACTGCTTGCTGTAAATTGTCCTGCTGGTAACCTGGGGACCCTGTGTTAGTCCAGAGCATGAGATCATCAGCAGATAGCGCATGATCTATTTCAGGTATCTGAGCATGTTGCGCCATTGCATATTAAACAAAAATAAAAAAAAAAGGCCAGCTATATTAGGTCATCTGCGTGCTGAAAATTTATGTTGTTAGTCTTGAAAGTTACTTCTTGAAAATGTGTTTCCGCCATCACTCACGCGTCTGTGTTTAGATTGATAACATTTGGTCTGACCATCTAAGACGCACTCTCCGTTTAGGAGGAATTGCATTTCTTGGAAGGCTTCTGAATTTTATCCTTTATACATACAAGCCATGTACAAATTATAACCCAGAATTTCCGTGTGCTATAAGCTTTTATTTTAGAAAAACGTGTTTTCTGAACAACTAGTTGGCTAGCACCGAATAGCGCTTCTACGATAGCCTTTGCATACAAATGATGTTCTACGAATTGCCCTACACCGAATAACCGTTTAAGGATTGTCTTTCGATGAGTGAGCCGTACACCGGACGGGCCTACACATTGTGGCGTAAACTGTCAGACGGTGGTGTGAAGGTATAGGCTTCGTTGTTCCACTGTTCGTGACTGGGCACTTCATGCGGCAGTTTACTGGGCACTTTAAGTGGAAACCTCTTTTTATGAAGTGGGAAAGTCAATTGGTTAGGCTTCGGTTGAACCGCAGGCAAAAACTACAAGCGCCGTGACCAGCTGGACGTCATTTAACACGTATCGGTGTTGTTGTTCTAGTCGGCGGATGGCAATATTTTCTTTTTTCTTTGTCTCGGCTTTCATTTCCGCATCTTTTGGGTTTCTGCGTTCGCGTTTTCTGTTTTCGTGTATTGTGCACTTGAATTAAGAAACAGTGATACACATGTTCATACCATAGTCGTAATTCTAATCTGGCCAAAGCATCTGCTTTCCCAGTTGATATGAAACGTTTTTACATGGCGTGACGACATCGTAATTTCTAAACATATCTTCCGATAAGTAAATCGTCTTCATACATTTTGTTATGGCCGATGTTTTCATGCAAAAGCCGTATCAAGTCAGTTGTTGCATGTTAGTATTGTAGTTAAACAATTGCCGCGTATCTTCTTCTTTCGTTGCAAATATCGACGAAAAAACGATTGTCGACTGGCGCCCTGCCAAATAAGTGCTTCAATTCGCTTTCCCGCTCACCTCTCATGCTATTCCTCTCCCGTCTCGTTCTTCACGAGATAACACGCTAGCAGTTTCATAAAGTCAATTTAAAATAATTTACACCGTTACACTGCTCCAAGTCGGATGCGTCCATGCCAGTGCTGCCGTACGACGGAGAGGCACGTGGAACGAAGCACCCTAGTACAACGTTTATAGAACCAGGTAGCTTTACTCCACGAGCGCTCCAAGCGGACCTTGGAACCTAGCGTAGTAGAACCTTTCGTTGCTGTTGCCGTTTGATTTCTTAAATGCCGCCAGAAGCTATAGTGCGAGTGTGTTGCATGTGTGGGGCCAATCCGCAACCTGCATAAGGCAACCTCAGTGAATCTGCTGTGTGCGTCAAGTGTGGCTTTATTATATGTAGTTTGTTGTCTGTTTGTTCACTCAGTCTGTTTTGCGATGTTGTACGCAAGTGTTGACATCTGTGGCTTGAGGTCTGTATAGGGTACCGTCGTTATGTCTACAGTGCTACCGAGTGCAGCAGCAGCGGCACTCTCATCTGCGAACTCGTTGCCAGCGATGCCAGCGTGTACTTGGACCCAGCAGAGCAGAAGCCCATGCTTTTATGCATAGACAGATATAATGGTGTTAACACAAGGTTAACTATTGGGAGTTTGGGGGCTTGAGCGATGATAGTGCACGAACAACACTCAACAAATCTGTAGAGATGATGAAATTGGGAATTTGATTGTCAAGATTGTGTTGTACAATGAGTACAATACCATATGCTTCTGCTGAAAAAATGGTTGCGTGTACGTTCATGGTTCTGGCTGCATTGAATTTCGGACCCGGCGCAAGACATTGAAAAAACGACAATGTTTTTATATTGAATCTACGCAAGCTGATCTAAAAGAAATTAGAAGTTGTTTTGCAGTGGTATAGACGCAAACGACATAGTACCGCTGAAATTGATGCGGTAAAGCGAGAAAAAAGAACGGTGATCGCCCTAAACATTGCCCGCCAGGTTTTGCGTATACACGCTAATCTTATTTCTTAGTTTCACTGGAAATAGGTGAGGGGTGTAATTGGAAAAGGCACATTAACTACTTTGGTAGGTGGTTGCCATAGAACACGGGGCCGGATGTTATATTCCTAAACCGAGCAGGCTATGATGAAGTCACACTACTTAAAGCAGTGTTTATTAGGTACAATCACCATCCCGTGGTTTTTTTTTCTTTTAAATTTATGGTTTACCTGCACACACCAGAAAAAAAACGTTATAGTGAAAACAATGATGCAGGTCACTTTTACCGTGTCCTGAATTTGTCCACACTTTATAACGCTGACGCCTTCCTTTGAGCTCCTGCACTCTGAATGAACGAGTATCCCTAGCTTTTACCATGGCAACCTTGGGAACTTCACCTGCACCTCGAAATCAATGCGCTACACCGAGTGTTCCACTTCCTGCCAGTACGATGGTTAATGCTCTCGACACGTGTGCTACCACGCAGCTGTTTGTAACTTCAAAAGCCAGGATGTAGACGTTAACGACATGAGCAGCAAGATGGCGAACCAATATATTATTTTAGTCTAACTGCTAGAATTTTCCAAATTCGGTGCTACAGACCGACGGTACAGGATCCGTGAGCGCCTCCAGGTTTCCCTCTTCGCTCCACAGCGGCACTCCAACACGGCTCGGAAAACAATTTTCACTTTGTCTTTTTCCAGTCTTCAAGTTAACGCAAAGGTAAGCGGGAGCCTTCATTGCAATATTACGAACTGGCAGATCGATTGTTAAGATTTATTCTCCCATTATGCTAAGCAAGGGTGAAAAGGTTCCAAACAATCAGCAGTACAATGAAGCATAAATGTACCCCAACATGCGAAACATTATTTCGCTTATGATGGCAAAAAACTACCGATAAAAAGGCACAGGAACTAAGCCTCTTCTCGCCACTTAATAAAAGGCACATTTAATGGTCCCGCTGTTTCCTTTATTCAAAAAGGCACTTACGTTTGGCGCCCCCGAGAGAGTACGCTAGGTTCAGTTATGAAGCAGCAGCGGTCTCGCTTTTTATGAAATATCGTGCAAACTTCTAGACACGTGATCTCAAAGCAAACAAATGTGCCTTGAGAGCCATTTGGCATTGCGCTTCAAATTCTGAGTTGTTCTTAGTTTTCAATTCAGGAGGGCGAATATCGTCTTCGCTACTGCTGGGCAAAACATGGCAATCGAAGAGCAACACCCTCTGTCCTTTCCTTATGGTCGATGATGCGCGCCCGTACGAACAAAATGATGGGTCCCTTCGTTAATGAACACAACGGTTATCGCAGAGCCTTCTTGTGAGTAATTCCTTCGTTTTCGTATGAGCTTGGACTTTGATTCGTTGAAACGTTGACTTTGACTTCCACGCATTTTGCACATAAAAACCGTGGCTTTGACGTTTGAACATGCGCTATTTTATTTCTTGCGAAGAAAGCTTTGCGTTCACGCACAGGCGTCGGTAGAGGGAGGGTGCATGTCTTTCCTCTCTAATTTTTTCTCGTTCATGCAGCTCTTTCATATTTCATGCTCCTTTGACTGCGCCGCAAACGCCGAATCGGTTGGATCTCGGGTTCATCCATGATGGAGCCACGTTCACTTTCCCACCTCGTGAAGTGTGTCCTCTTCACTTCATCCACAATCATCATCATGTTTATCGTCATATATAGTGTCCTTCCTGCAGCGCGTGTTGGGTGGACTGGGGGCAACATAAGCGATAGGCAGAAAGCATCACTTAAATACACTACAAAGTGCAACGCCCGATTGCGTACATAAAAGTGTCACACTTTTGTGAAGGATATGATTGGAAAGGCAGTCCCTCGCTTGGATGGAAGAACGAGTCGGTGGAGGGAGGCAAAATTATCCACGTGTCTGCTGCCTTTCCTACAACTGTCTTCGAAAGACGATTGTATTAGGCCGCCCCTTCCATGTAACTGCCTTTAATCTCTCTCCCGACAACCCGTCACGCTCTTCGCCATTTTTCCACGCTTCACAATTAGGAACAAAGAGGTTGTCCCAAGCCAATGCAATCTTGCCGGGCTCCCGTATAACTGCCATCAACTGGAACCTTTCGTTTCTGTTGAAATTACAATCCTGCCAAAACGGGTCTCCGAGAGCGCTTTTTTATTTTGAGGTCACCACAATTTCAAAGACGGATTTTTATTTTCCTGCCCCAAAACCTCAAGCACCCATGTATTTTTTATAAAAGGAACAATGCAAACGTGATGTTGTTTATTGATGTTTTGCATCAAACATGCCTAACTTCTAGTTTTTGCTTAACATTGTGGATGAATATGAGCATTGCCACCAGGTTATAAATGTATAAACCATGTTATAAACCAGTTCATAAATGTTTTCCCGATACGAACGTCTTGCTCGAGAATTACTAAAACTTTTAGCCAGGCATCTCAATAGAGGGAGAGACAGAGACAGAGATACGTTCAGAACAATTTGTTCACCTTTAGGTAGCGCAATAAACACTATCGTCTCTAAAAAGGGACGACGGGCAGATATATTGAGGAATGAATGGACCGGCGACTAAGCAAACGAATGAACGGATCCATACATTTCACGGTGATAAACAGGCGGATGTTGGGAGCTTTACATAAATGTACAATTTGATAACCAGAGGCGAGAGGGCAGGTAAATACATAGGAGTTGATTGTGTTTGGGCGTAACGCTAAGACGTGTGTACTTTTTTATTGCGCCACATTTTCCCTGAAAATGCTTCAGAATATTATGAACCATCGCAAAGATTAGAAGAAAGATGCTTAGCATCGAACAATGCTTCCAAAACACGACAACAAGATACTTTCCGTAATTCTTCATTGGCTGCAGAAGATGTGACTCATTCTAGACTAGGTAGCTGCCTTCGCCAGCCACGCAGTGGATGTAGTCCTACCTACTACACATTTCACGCAAGTTCTTGTCCAAATATGCTGATTTTTAGCGTTAATAAATATAAATGTCCTCTTACACTAATTATTGGATCTTATTTCACGCTTGCTGCAATACACTGGTTTTGTCATCATTGCTAATGCTCTACTTCCGAAGCCCGATGCCTCCACGACTGTCCCTCAATCTACACGCCTACAGATGGAGCGTTTAGGGGACCCGGTTCCAAGCATGCAGCAGTTGTTGAGCTTGATTTCGGCAAAGCGTAAAGGAAGTAGAAGAGTGGTGGCGGATATAAATATTCGGATCAGTAAATACAACGTGACTGCAACCTATAAACGGTTTTTCAGATGGCGAACGTACTCAAAAGCCCAATGAGCGAGACATACTGGCCTCAAGACGTGAACAGAAATTTTGGCGGATATATTCTTGATCACCTTCGTCGCTCATCCAACTCCAAATTGGTGAGTTTTAGAGCAGTTCTAGGACGGGACTATTTAACCACAGATCATTTAGGCTTTTGTTTCCGCGGTCAAGCGTTACGAGAAAAAATATGCAAAAAAAAAGACCGAGCGCTCGTGCACGTCCGTGTCGTGATGAGTGCCCGGCGTCGTCCTGGCTTCAGTGGGGGTGGGGTTGTGCCACGTGAGGAGCACACTAGAAATACCAAAGACAAACATAATGGCGTTAGCGGGCTCATGGTGAGGAGCGCCCAGGCGTCGGCCCACTCGACTTTCGAGAGCACACTGGGCAGAGTTCGTGGCGTGATCTCTAGTGTGCTGTTTTCTTCGCCAGTTTACGTGAGTTAGGCCCTCTTGTGGCTTGCACAGACGCCGAGGTTGCGCTACAGACGCCTAATTCGCGAAGTCGGTTGCCGCGGTTTTTAGCGCATGGTATTTCGGTTCACCTTGGAAGATATGTGGATGCACACGAACAAAAGCATCTGTGCCAGCTAGTCATGTAGAACTGTCAGCGGAAAGATTGGAACTCCATGTGAGGTACAACAGGTGGGTCTCCGACGAAGGAAAAGGGGCCGGGAGCTCAGCTGTTTCTCTGACTTGCCTCATTAGTGCAAGCGGCCGTATTTTCTTTAATCAGCGCCTGTAGGAATACGGCTGGCCACCTTACCCCGTTTTTCTCGCTGAGGGCACTTTGCTCTCCTTTGCTTTTTCTTCGGCGGGAAATATTGCTGGACTGCAAAGAAATATCTTAGGTTTAACACTTCGGAATTATTGTTATGAGCGACAGCAAAGTATTTGAATACAGGGATTTGTAAAGGTTGCTTTTGATCAAGATTTCGCAGCCTGTTGTCTAGATGTTTGTCCTAGATGATTGGAATTCGCCCTTCTCGTTGCACTGAACTTCAGAGCTACTGCGGTGTAGGAGCCACGGTGACTGCTTTTCAATCGAAGCGAATAGAAAAAACTCTCTTTCATACGACATTGCTGAGCACATGGGGTCTCAACGAGAAAAATAATTACGTAGTCTTACACATTGGCACGTCTGAGACACCGAGCTGTAGCGTATAGTAGAAAACCTACACGTGAACTTGTCTACATTGTAACCAACAAGCGATCAGTACGTCGTTTTAGTGTCTCAGTAAACAAATAAAGCTTCCGTTTCATCTTACGTTTTGCCTTAGTGTTTCAGAATATCACGAGGGCACCCAAAAATACACTGCCTGAAGACTACTATGCTTCCTAATGCGAACATTGTGCGCAGCGCGAATGGCCCACCAAGTCTTCTCGGTGACTACGCATAGCTGCTGCTTCTTACGAAGTCATCGCGTGATCAGCGAGCGAACGGTTATAGTGTACTCCAGAGGTCTGTCGTCCGAGGCTGGGGGGGCGGTCCATTTGTGATGAAAAATCTGATAGCGATCTCCTTTTGTAAGCAGCGCTTCTGGTGGCTGCCTACGAGTTACCTTCAGAAGATTTGTTGTCTAATTACAACCATATTTATTGCCGTAAGCAGTCTCATTTCTCCATTTTATAGCATAAAGTATTATACAACATCATACAATTTTTGAGTTTGGGTTAAAAAACGTTTGGACGGCGCTGGCTGCAACAGGAGTTTACCGAAGAGCGCCGGGCATACATGCATTATTTTACATCGCAAAAAGTACACCGGGTTCTTTATTAGTTCTCCCGCACTCGACACACCTTTATCTCATAGTACACTGTGGCACGGTGACGGGCGGTACTCTGCTATAATTGTGCACTCTGTGTCGCCCCCCGACCATGTTGTAAATCGTGTTTTAACCTCCCACACACACGGCACGTGGCTCGGATGAGCCACACAAAAAGGAATAGAGAGAGAGTTACTTCACTGAAAAAGAAAAGAACAAAGAGGAGGACGCCGAAAGACCTGTGTACGTGTATCAAACAGCCCTGCTTTGCTTATGTTGCGCCCGTTCTCGGCATGCCGCCCTCATCCTCACGCGTTCGCCACACTTTGCTCCTCCGCTTTTCTTCTATCTTTAGTGTTCCCTTCACCAGCTCGGTTTCTCGGCCGATGAACCGCCAAACCACATTAGCAGAGGCCTACGTTCTGCGCAATAACACTGCGCGTATTATACATCGTTCATAGCCCAGCTTTGTTTCAGAGTTGTTGAAACCAAAAATTTCTTTCGATCTTTGTGAAAAACGTATCTACTGCCGCATGGCTTATTGCAATTCAGTTTGTAAAGAAAAGACAAGTCTATTACTTTTGCAGATTTTGCTTTGAAGTACACCACGTGACGTTCGTTTATAACGTTATTTGATCAATCTCAGCTTTCATTCTCGACGGGTAATGTTTTGTTTTAGTACATATTTTCTTCTACTCCTCTCTCCTTTAAAGCAGATTTTTCGACCTCCAATGTATTTGTCATCATCTTGTGCCTACAAAATTATCTCTGGCCGATTCTACAGTGCATAATACTCATCCAGGTGACCGTGTTTGAGCTTTCGAGCAATACAGCCTTACTTCATGTTCACAGAACACGGTAATCTTAACTATCTCCGTACAGATATTTGTCACGATGCCCACAAATAAGTTGCTGCACGAAGAGTTATCACAAGTGATCATATAAATGCGCTTCTTTTGGAAAGCGGAACTTGACCGTGTCAGAAAAAGTTTTACAAGTTCCTTGGTAGCCACAATGAGAGCATTTTGGGGCTTTGTTTGATTGCATAATTGCGGATGCTTAGATTGAGCAGGCAGTGGGCAACGTCGCATGCTTTTAGGAAAACGCACACAATAAGAAACCTGACGAGTTACTTATTACTACTGTTTATTCCCCAACAGGTTGGCGTGAAGTTCGTAAGAAACGCTTTCCCGCTCCTATTTCCTTCAGAGGGATCACACTGTGTTTCATCACTGCGATGTGATACAGTTGTTGTAATATAGCGGGCCAAGACGTTGTGCAAAGAACGTTAGTTTACGGAGCATCATTGCAGGGGTGAATGAAATTATTTCTTGAAGGGATTATATGCTAATATGACTCCCAACAGACGTCCCGATTTGTTGAAAAGAGCATCAAGATTTTGTTGACATGCCCAGATCAATGCTACCAAGCATGAAGAGTGGACGTACGCCGAGGTGGCAGACAAAGCCGTAGGTGTGCACGCTGCCCTGTCCAACTTGGGCCTTGGTGAAGGCGACAGAATTTGCGCGATGGTCACCCCCGCGTTTGGAGCTTTTGCCACTGTTTGTCGGTGCAAGCCTGTGCCAACGTTGCGTTCGTCTACAAGGAGCCGGGGTACACAGTGGGTAAGACGTTACTTGCCCTACTAAGTGTGTTTTTTGTAGCTAACTATACATTAGGAAATCATCAACGACAGTGCTGTTGTGCACGGAGCAACATGATACAATATACGTCAACAGTCCTCTACATTTGGCTGATATTCCGCCGAAAAGCAGTGCAGCCTGGCGACCATTTATAGCTGTAAAGAATTCAAATACGAGTGCTACATCAGAAGCAGCAGCGTAATTTCAAACGACCAATTTCAGGACTGACCCTGTAGACCAAGTCGGAAATAGGTTTGCGGAAAAAAGCTGACTTTTTTCAATAAAGATGGCAATGTATGTGAGTTGAATTACCGAGCAGGTGTGGAAAGGTAGGGTTTGGAAACGTGAACGATAACAGAAGCCTTCGATAAAAGATATCCTAAAAAAACTATGCTTTTCTCGAATGGCACTTAAATACAGGGTCACATTATATAAGGGAGATACGGGCTCTGATTGTTTTTCCTGCAACAGATGAGACGATGACATCATGCGCCAGAATCAATCGTCCCAGCATGTGCCTGTTTTCTTTTTATGCATTCAGCAGTATTGCCAGATAAAGTGCTTCAACTACAAGAACGGAAACAGCTGGATGGCTGGTAGTACACCAATATTTAGTAGGAAAACCAAAAGAAAACCGCCAGGTGGTTGGTTTTATATGTATTTTATATTTTGCAAATTCTTGATTTCGCCAAAATTTTCTTTGATGCCCAAATTAGACTTGTTTGTTAGATATACGTAAACGCACATACCTAAACTTTGCAAAGCTACCTTCCTCCATTCGTGATAATAAGGGCCGCGTTGGAAACTAAACTAATTAGATCATCATAATAGGGATGCACAGGCCCAAACACTTACTTTCCACCCGAGGTTTGTTGTGTCTTGAACCACGCTAGAAGGTAGACACACTGCAAAGCTTCACATCGTTACTGTATCCACACTGATTATATGCGTATGTGTACAATACCAGCTCAGAAATAAGAACATACCCCAATAAATTTCGCAAGCAGAATGCGTCTTTAGTTAGCAAAGAACAAAAAGGCCATTCATGATTTCAAAAGCGCTTTTACAGGATTACAATTCTAAACTTTTCGTCCACCCTCGAGCAGCTTAGTGCTCACAGCATAGAAGCTGGTTTGGGTTCCGGGATAAGTTGACAGTGGCATAATGAAAACTAGTAGACCTTGCTACATTTAAAGTTTTAAAGACCTTAATGAAGAAAAGTTGTTTCAGGTATCCTCAAAAGCTGGAAGTTTTGTTTTTGCTTTTACACCTAAAACACAAGTGATCTAACAAAACACGAGGCATCCGAAACAGTGTTGGCTTCACAGAATGTGTTACAGAAGGCTTCACAGAATGTGTTATTTTGCAGTTATTTTGTACTATCGCACCCTAGTTCTGGAAGATGTGCATGCTTCCTGGATGTATTCAAAGTGGGAACTGGGGCCCCAGTGCTCCACAAATGTCAATGTTACGGTATTCTTTTCATTCAGTCGCCTAAGAATTGTCTTGAGGCGATTGGCAACATCCCGCCAAGAGAATTGCCAGGGCGGGACTGGCGACGATATAATGATGTACCCGAAAAGTGCGTTTGATACTCAAGAAAATGCCGTTTAGTTTTTAGCAGTAGCAGGGTGTTTTGCAGGGTCAAATGCCCGCTGATCTTAAGTTGATAATACACTATTGTGCAATGTTCAACCCCGCTTTAATTATCACTTTCACCGCTTGGACGCGTGCCAATATAAAGTTGTTGGGTGCGCGTGAATATGCGTAATTTTCATGCACCTAGGGAACACGGTTGAATTGATTGAGATAAATTAGGTTCGTACCTAGCCAGAGCACGCTAGCCTTAGGCTACTAATAGCATGCAGGACGACTTTTTGTACGTAATTTAGAGAAATATAATTGTGTAAAATAACAAGTGCTTGATGTACGGAAATGAAATCGGGGTAAGATATTCGAAACATCTGTAGCAAGGCTAAATACGACGAAATATAGAGACTAAATCGTTGGTAAATATACTCCGGGTAGGAGAAACATCTTGTATACAACAGCACAAAAAATGGTTTTGGATCCAGCAAGAAGCAACTATTGTGCAACCGTGCTCTAAAATCCCCTTGGTCTGCATTAGGAATTGACTCATGCACTTTAGTCCTAGCTGAAGCCAATAACGAGTCCATGGACGTAAGCAGAGGCAGACTGAGGCAGAGGCAGGCAGAGGCAGAGGCAGAGGCAGTAATCAAGAATAGTCAGTACCCACCACTGCCAATCCGGACAATTGCTGAAAAACTCGTTGCACAAGCGCTATTTAAACGCTTTTAAAAAGCTGTGAGTTTATTCCATCTTTTTGTAACGGGCACCTATTTTTAAAACATTTTGGTAATTCGAAGCACTCGGTTGGCTGTATGGGGAAGTTGCTTATACATTTTATAGCACTATCTTGATTTCTGCACCGTACAAATAGCAAATAGTACTCCATACTATGAATACTGCACAAGAAAAACCTAACTTGTAAACTGCTATAGTTGTAGAAGTACATATAAATCAAAATAGGTGGTAGAAGTGAAATAGCGCAACGGAGAACAATTTTTTCTGCAGATTTCTTGTAGACCATTTGGAAAGCTTTGACCTTGCCGCTATCAGTTGTGATTCAGAAAATACCGAAACTGCATTGGCTCTTCAGGGGAGACTTCCAACAGTAAAGGTGGGAAGTTTGATTTTTAGTAATGATTCACTTTATCCGACTGTGACTTTACTATTCTGGTTTTCGTGTGCAATGACTTATTTGCACACAATATAAAAAAACACCGCAAAGAGGGGCGGTGATTGTTTGTGGTCTGTATTCGCACTCAAAATAACGCGTACCCCCATTTACGAAAGCTCGAGAGACCGGGAAATTATTCTGCGTTTCCAGGTTAGTTTTCTTTAATGTCAGAATAGGTTGACCGTTGCCCTGTTGCCCTATGTGAAGCTTCGGTAATAAGATGGGCGGTACAGTAGAGGTCCTAACTAAGCGGCGCACCTAAATTAGTATATGTTTAAAAGCATTACGGGTATAAAAAAATGGTCTTTAAATAACTGTAGAAACGGTGATTTCTTGGCCAGTTGAAAAAGGACAAGGTGCTTGCTTGGTTGAGATTTCGCAGTCTTCTTTTACAACTGCTACAAATATTCCGCAGGTGCCCCCAGAAGGTATCCAGGTGCTCTTTGCGATATCGTACCTAGTCGGACATGCCGGTTTTGTACACCGGCCACTCGAGTAACTACTAAACCCCAACAGCTTAGTTGGAATAGCTCTGTCATCCTAATCAGTGTTGCTACTAGAGCGCGCGCTCTCAACTGGTTCCCTTCAATGATGGGGTCAATGACATCTTATACTGAACTCTTCTTGATTCCCTGTAGGTCTCCGATATGTCAAGGCATCCACAGTGGGCAATAAACACAAACTACGTGTTAGCGATAGTCACCAAGACGGGCCTACACTTTGCTCATGCGATGCTCGGGGGGTTTATCACCTGATTAGAATGTGACCCACAATTAGTAATTACCAAAAACTGCCCAGACACCCAATAGTGCCGCGCAATATAATTCGCTTTGGGTGAATGGTACTTGTTGCGGAGCCCATGTTCACTTACAAAAAAACCACTGCCCCAAATCTCTTTCGACTGTCTTGTAACGTACCCAGATGTGACTCGTGGATTAGCGGGCGTCACGGAACCCTGCCGTTCCTGTACGCCCAAATTAGGTGCCTCACGCTGGTAAACCACTAGTGCCAGGCCACCGCTTACCGGTGCATAGAAAGAAAACACATTCCCAAGAATTGCGCAAATGTGACGACTCACTTTTGGCCCACTAAGCACTCACGGTTACCCCACAGGTACTGGTTCAGCTAAGAACGAGTACTGATCCACCTGGGCAATTAGCTAAGAATTACCGCGGGCCTTCTTTAGGACAGGTGAGCAATGGCATTTGACACATGTTGCACACGGCCCACACATTTCTAGTGACCCACACAAAAAATGTTGACCACACAGGAGGCGGCTACAGGTCATCAGTGGGTCGCCAGCCTGGTCACATTACGCCCCGTCATGCAGCTCTCTGTTATATAAATAGCTAGCTACACAGTCGTGACGGCTGAGGAACGTAACAAGTAAATGCAACTACCCGCGGCCTGCACAGCGTGTCCTGCAGACACAGTAAGATTTGAATGTGAGGAAGGGAACGCAAGGAAGAGTAAATACGCAGGGTGAATTTGAGGTATTAAGGGGGAAGGGGGAAACGTGGAGGGGGATAGATTAGCTTAGGACAGGATTACAACAGGATCTGTGTTTACGACGAAAAGAAAGAGAAGGGAAGATTGGAGTAGACGACCGAAGGGGAAGCTTATCGAAAGGGACTGCTGGATGCATAAAGGAACTTGAAGGAGAGAGAGAGATGATTTCGGTAGTCGACGCGGGGAAGAGGGAAGAGGACAAGGGCGGGGGTAAGAAAAGAAACGAAAGAGTAGGAGAGAGGAAAGTAAGTTGCAAAAGAAACATGGCGGAGAAAAAATTAGTAGAGCGTTGTGGACTGAAGGACGGGAAAGAGAGTAGTGAGGAAGGACTTGGGAGCCAATCCTGGTTGAGAGGGGGAAACCAGAATGGGCGTTATATGCAAGCGATAACAAAAGACAAATCCTGCTTTCTGTATTCCTGCTTTCACTACCGCCTCCAGTCGAAGATGTCATCGAAGCGAATTTCGCATGTAAAAGCATTCCGGCGTCTTCCACCTCTTTGAGGAGGAAACACACAAAGTAGAGTACACACTCAGCAAACGGCGAATTGTTCCAACATTCCTTCCAGAAAAACAATCAGGTGTGGTGCAATTATGTACAAATATAACGAAATGAAGGGCGTGGCGCGGAGGAAAACGGCCGAGCAACCTACTGGCCTTACATTGAATTTATCCTCTTCGACAGTTTATGCAGGTAGTCTCCCTGGCAGTATGAAATCAATAGAGGGTAAGTGGCATCGTCATCCGATGTGTGGCCGACTGCTGGGAAGAGTATCGTGGGCTTAGCCGTAAACTTTTTCATATTTTCGTCCAACCTTATATGGTATGTGAAGAAACCAAATAGGTGTCACTTTTTTTAACGAAAGGCTAGAAACAACGTATGGGAGAGCGCTTAACGGAAACAATGAATTGGACGTCTTGATTCCATAGATTTTTGGCTCGTCGCTTTGTATATGTGGAGCCTTGTAGTCCTTCTGCGCTTGAAGTGTTTATTCACGCAGTTGCACTTTACCACCTAGCTGAAAACCTGTCGCCGGCATTGCAGAGCTGGACGCTGGATTTTTATAGTGATGATGACGATGGTTCAATTTAATTGGTGGAAGGCCATCTAGGGCAATGAGCGATAAAAAGGTAGCAAAGTATCAGTGGTTGTTGCCGCTGAATAAACGTGATTCTCCTTACGGATGTAGGTATTGTGAATTTTGCCGCGTGGAAACAGCGGATAAAGCATAATGCGTATGGTGACAGTCAATATTAAAGCCCTTGTTTTTAAATGTCCTTCTTAGACACAAAACTGCTAACGGGGCGAACAACACTGTCGGCCAGCGTCCTGCGTAGAAATGTTTTGTTTTCGCCCAGCTAAACTGCAACCAAAATTATTTGCAAAACTGGCTTTCGATATCTTTAGGAATTCTTTATAATTTGATATTGTTTTTTCTTTCTCGCTGTCCACGCTAACTTCCTTGTGTGTAAGAACAGTGGAGGTGTCCTCATAAGACGCGAGTGCTACCTTACAAACTGTCCCTGCTGCAGCACGTGATTGTAATGGATACTTCAGCGAGCAAGCCGGAGAAGTTTACGGGGAACGTCTTATCATGGAATGAGCTATTGGACCTTGGAAGCCAAGCATGCAGACTGGAGCAACCTCTGGTTAAGTATATAGAGAAGCAGTTCTGCTATATTCCATCAACGAGCGGCACCACAGGAAAGCAAAAAACGGTCATCCGCAGCCACGAGTCACTCGTCGCCGGAGTTCGTGCAATGAGGTAGCGATATTCCACGATATTACGTAATGGTATATTTCCTTATTTTAGAATTTATTTACGCACGTTTTTAAGTATCTTTGAGGATATCCAATGGAAACAAGATTTGTTGTTCTAATTGATAACCGTTGAAAGATAACAAAACCCTTTCAAAACATCAAAATTGGCTACGCTGCTTCGTATACACCCTTTATACTCGTAAACATATCTATAATAACCAAACATAAAAACGTTTTCGTGTTTTGGCCGTGTTTTATGGTATTTGATTTTAGTATTTTTTCGGTCCCGTTTAGCGTCTCGCTGGAACACTGAAAGACAAAAACATTTTAAGTGTGCGATAGTGTCGAATTGTCGCTATTGGTCCAAACACTCTATTTGTTGTGTCACACTCAAACCCTATAAATCTGAACAACGGCATAACAACTTGCCCACCCCGGGCGATGTCCCAGATGCGATAACAGAAGCCGTAAGAACATCACGGCCGATTCACCAATATGGAACGACATGCCTTTGTACACCTGCACACGCGCTTTCATCAGCAAGCGATAAGTGGTACTCAGGAATTCTGAAATATGGACAGAAAGATGACCCACTACCGTACAGTTGTGGTCAGAAGTATTTGGAACAGGGATTTGTGAATACCCCAAAAGATATGTTTTACTGACTTTATGACAGCCAATACTGATTTACAGGCAGCTTTTTTTCTTTTTGGGGAGTTCTTGTTTAAACCCACGTCAATGCAGTAAGACATTTTCTGGAAGAAGAAACTCACGTAAGTTTACCAGACGTGCAAGAAATAATTTCGACGCCACCTCTATCTCTTTTTCTGCGCTATGTAGGAATCGAACGCGTTATGTCTTGGAAAACAACGGCAAGATGATTGTCACAGTCCGGGATTGAAACTAGTGTTGTGTATTCGGTTTTTATTAAAGCAAAGCTTTATACCTCTAAAGTTCCTGGTTTCATTCATGGCGTGCGCCCCAAGAAACTCCCACCGAGGCTAATAAACTTGCTGGCTCGCAGGGATCTAACCTGGGCGCGCAGAAAAAGCGCAGTGATAGACCTCGTCTCATGCGGCTAAGCTACTGAAACAAACGTGGATACAGAGAGAATGACGCTTGTTTTGATTCAGCGGCTGTAGGCTCACAAGAAGGACCAGCGCTCACGCTGTCCCGTCCCGTGTTTTTATTTAGCGCTTGTTTTCCGGTGCTTCGCTGGGAGGCGGAGGGCGCTGTTTGGATTAAATTGTTCGTGACCATGGAGTAAGGGCAAGCCGGAACCGAAGGAAGGAAGTAAAGGGAGCGTTAAGAATGGTTTGCCGACCTCACTCTCTCCGACTGGCCCTTACATACAGTCCCTCTTCCCGAAGAACAGTGTTGTAGATGATGCAGCCTATAGGCGCTATCACCCAGCATTCCCCGACCGCCAGAGCCACCTCACCCCGCAGGCGCGATGGCGGGACCCATTTCATCGGCTTTGTTGTCTGCTTTAGCGACGGTTGTTTTGGACCTGCTTTGTACAGCTTCGCTTTCGTTGCGCGCCTCCTTCGCATGGCTTAATTAAATTGTTCGTCAGCAACTCCAGGGCAAGCCGGAGCCGAAGGAAGGAAGTGGCCTCACGGAAAAGATACGTTAAGAATTGGTTTGCAGGGCGGGGAAACGAAATGTAGGGACCACATACAGACATCTGGCCTCCACAGAAACGCCACCTTTTGCGCACTACGTGCAACAAATGGGACTCCGTTTTCTAAATTGCGGAATACAAATTCGTTTGTGTTTGAACAGGTATTAAAAAAGGCGAAAGGAGCCGCTTTTTCTGATAAACAGCGATTATAAAAGTTCCTTTGGCTTTCTTGCAATTCTCCAACTTACTGAACTAATTTAAATCATCATAAATGGAATCACTAAGCTCACATGCCGAATTGCTTCGTTGTCGGCGCATGCGTGCGCGGTGGCGCAGCGCAGAGATATCATATCAGCGTGGCTAGGTTCCGCTGTCTGAACCTTTCACATACGCACTCCTCCATTTTCTTTCTGCTACCTGACTACAGTGATGGCGTCCGCCGCTTTAGTTCTTCCGTGGCTGACGCTGCTAAGGTCGGGGCGGAGCCCCCGCGAATTCCAATGTAAACGGCTGGCAGAACATCTGGTTTCTTTCTTTGTAGAGCCCCGTGTTCAAATGAAGGGGACATCTCATCGGCAATTGTTGTGGGTGTCGTTTACAGCTTTGCTTTCCAACCACCTTCACAGGGTGGAACGGAGCCAACATTTTCTGAGAATGGTCCGGTAATTCTTTGAAGCGTAATAGGCAGTCTTTACTGAGTAGCCCTTCCTTGACATTGTATTAAAAAACGAAAAATTTTTGACTGGAGGCCGTTTGTTGGTTACAATGGATGGTCTGTGAATCATTGTAACAAAGAATAAAAACGAAGGGCACTAAAGGTTACCTGAAAAAAACACAAACAACAGTTCCCAGTCTGTATGTTGCGGGGGCAAGTCTACCAACCTTGAATTTGACAGGCACAAGAAAAAACCAGCGTGCGGCGCAAAAAAACGAAATAGAAACTAGAACCAAGAATGCAGAGGCAGCAGACGTATAGTAAAGGTCAATTTATTGCAGCACCTCTAAGTGATTCCCACAAAAGTAAAGAAATGCAAGCAGAAAAGAAGAAATGCAAACAACCAATTTGCAGAACTTTCTCAGTAATCCGGCCTTTCCAAGGTAAAAAAAAGCAAACAACAGCTCGCAAAACAAGTGACAAGCATCTCGTACAACCACAAAGATATATCATTGTGAACGCCCCCACGGAATCGGTTCAACAAAGGAATGAAAAAAACAACACGCTGTTTTGTTGATTGGCTGTTTCGTTTGGGCTGCACGAGGCCTAGGTGTCATTTATACTGAGCATAAGTAGAAACTCCTGCGCTTTCCTGCAGCTTCTTGTTGAACACCTTAATAAAATATATTTGGGAAACAACGGTCACTCAAAAAACGTGTTTTAATATTTCTAAGACTGTGGACTGTTTCACGCGATGTCATGTTTATTTCTCATGGCCGGAGGTCATCTTTTCTTTAGCAGAAGATTTCCCTCTTAAACCGGTTTGCAGAGTTTTTCTTAGCACAGCTTGCCACATTCGACACTCCGCCCAACAGCGGGCATGCGCCGAACAACCGTAGGTTGTACGCCCCTGGTTCTCACAGCTCCTTTCGAACTCTTGAACTTTTCTTTCGTTAACGAGAGTGACAAAGCGACTGAGGAAAGGATGAATGGGCTGATCCGTTTGAGTTGACCTCATCCTGGTGACATTGTTGAGTTTGTAGGCTTTACGTACGTAAGTGACTGTGTTTTTTGTGCCGCCTATGCCTTTTCTACGCTCGTCATCATCTCCAATAAGATGCTAAAATTCGTGTGGTCTCTTCAAGGTGCATCGTCCTGTTTGCTCAACCTACACTGCCTCGTTGCTGGTGTCCGCCACGCATGTCATTAAATTCTGCCTCGTTATGCTTTAGATAACACGATTTCTTGTCCCTAATAAAGAATTCAGAAGAATTAACTGATTTTACTGCACTGGATATTGGTCTGGATATTCTGACGTCTGTAGGGACAAGGAGTGCTCCTTGCGGTAGCTTATTTCGCACGTCGATGTCAAGGAAGAATTTTCCACGGTAATTTTCTACTAGATAAAGCACTCTAATGTCTTCCCGGGCCTCAGCTGCCCCGCGAAGAAGCTGTGGGCGTCGTGATAGTAGGATGACAAAACTTAAGAATTCTTTCTTTCTTCGTTACTGTACGTAGTGGTCCCAAGCGTAAAAACATCTGGGGGCTGCAACACCGAACATTGGGTCGATTAGGCACTAATGGTTAAGCACAAATGGTTAGCACTCCTTTTCACGTTAAAGATGTGGTCGAGCTGTCCACAGGTGCCCTGGTGACTCACTGGGCGGATCTCTTTATTGAACCAGCTTGTGGAACGAGCCCGTTATGACAGTCGGTTCATTTCCGCCGATCTTCCAGCGACACGCAGTTTATTCGCGCTGGTGGCCGGCTTTCCGCAGATGCTAACTTCACCGAGCACTCAAGCTGGCTCATCGACGATGCTCGAGTCTGCAGAGAGGATAGAAGCTGGCGGTTACGTCAATGGTAGGGACACTGAGACGCCGAGCTGCGTATCCAGTAGCGATCGGAGCCGGTGGCTGGTCACTGTTCCATACTTTACGGAAATGCAAGTCGACTTCGACCTGGGGCAGCATAATTTACCAGGGTTTATGTTCAGACTGAGTGTTAACAGGTCCTGGGCCTCGGCGGGTTGCGGTCTGGAGCAGTTTTTGCAGCGTGCGATTATGCTCATAAAGGCTTGAAAGCCAATTCGTGTGACTGCGCTGTCAGTATCTCCGCATAGGCTGAGTCAGCCAGGCCATCTACGATTAACTGTTTTTTCGGCAAGGTAATACAAGGAACGGTTGCAAAGCTGTAGGCACGGGTTCCTTCCGGATACGCGGGTTGCTACGACATATGGTCTTTCCTTCTGGCGCGCATCTAACATAAATATTGATCGGTATTATTGAATTGCTCCACCCTTCCCAGCTCGAATGCGTGCCTTCATACATGCTCCACTTCCCGGGTAGCGTCAGACGCGTTCTTCTGCAAAATGACCGACTTGAAAAGAACGGTAGTCAATCAGATCAGGGCAGCGGACGGCGTCATCCTGGGAGGCACAATTTGCCTGGACTTGCGTGCCTGCAAGGGACACCGAAGCGCAGCGATGAACGGCCTATTTCTCTCATCGTACGACAACCGAAAGCTGCCGACACATCTGTTTGAGTGCCTAGGCAACATCAAAAGATGCAGCAGCTGATGCCATTAGACAGGTTGGCCACCATTCCAGAAATATGTTACGTTAGCCCCAGTGCCAAGAGCAGAAAGCGGCAGCGAGTCAAGAAGACGTCGACCACTAAGGTAGCCGTTTGGTGCTGTATTACCTATATTGCTGTATGCCGGCTCCATTATTGTCCGTTACTTAGTTCGGGAATGAGCTCGCGAGGAGGTCTGCAAACCCACCGATTCAACGCTTGCCGCAGGGCTGCAAGGCCCGCAAACCGGCGTTACTGAGAGGCGCTCCTTGCGCTTGTGGATCGCCACCCAGATAGTGCACAGTTCCAAAACTAGGTCATCTGGTGCCGAAAAACGTGCGGCAGAGTCAACTGGAAGAAACTGCGACCCTTCCTGACGATAAAAGGATATTGTATTCGGCAAAGCTCCCCGCTTTTTTTTACCTCGTCTACTCCACTAAAGCCATCTTCACTGTGATGGTAGATTAGCAGCTAGTCGCGCTTACAGAATTTCGTTTGCGAATTTCCGGCGGGCTGAAATTTCCTGAACACCTAGATCTACAAGAAACGTGTAGCACACACCTTCCAATCTTTGCTCCTATTTACCAGGACACGTGCACCGCATTTACGGCGATATGTGGACAACGCGATTTGTTCTTGAATACAATTTTGTCAAGAGTGGTAATGGTATTTTGACACTACTTTTTAAAACAAGAATCAAGCTTCATTGGTGATATAAGTAGTATTATAAAAAAATGAATGAAATTTAAACTTTAATGCTCAAAGGCGGCAAATTCGGCCCAGGTCAATTTGCTAACTTCTTTGAAAATTGCTAGTCCATGCTGATCCGTAAACCACTATTATAAAGGGCAGTTGACGCATTGAAAGTGTATTTGTAATAATGCGGCTTCCGTATAGTTCTGGGAGGTGAGCCACCAAGCTGTTCGAAGTACTTTTTTTTAGCCCAAATTCTGGTGTGAGAACACTTGATATTTATAACCCCGAACCGGATTTCTGAATTCCACTCAAACGAATAACAAAACAACGTTCGCGTCCAGTACTTAGTAAGGCAACCCAGAGTCACGCACAGGGAATCGAGCACGCAGTGTATGGAAGTGGCGGCATGGGGCACAAGCGACCCAAAGAATTCTGCGGAGAGTCCACCTCCTCCGTTTATCGGGCTGAAGACCCTAATATCCAACGTTTATTTCGGTTTATGATTTTGCTAGATCGCTAAATGATTTTGCTATATCGCTAAAGCAGCCATTTATAATATCCAGAAGCTTAACGAGAAGAAAAGGCAATAATGATAGAAACCTAAAAAAATTACACCACAGGGAACGTTTTCTTATGGCCTCGTGCACCAGCTCTTATTTAATTTGAGCGTGGCAAACTATTACCCAAACTGACAGCCAAAACACCCTCCAAGACATTTCTTGCACTTTTGTTTGGATCACTGCCTGCACAAGTGGCATAAGCAAGGACGTTTATGGTTTTTAGCATTCGAAAGCATAGTATGTTTTATGGGAATATATACCAAGCGTCGGTAGATGTACGAGGAACGCGTCCCGCTATATGCAACTAAAACTGTGGCGATAGTGGGAATTGAAGAAACGCATACTCATACCGCGGTAGAGACTGAGCCACTAATTTGTGCTGACGACACGCGGAAAAGTATTGGGAACGTAATTACAAAGAATGTAATAACAAGGGAAAAATGCCTCGGCCACCTGAGATTGGCTATGTCTCTGGCTTGTTCCTTGAGTTTCCATAACACTCATTCGTCGGACCTTATTACAGAGTTTCTAATTCTCCCCGTTTCGATCACTAATCAAAAATACCCAAAAAAGTCATAAAAAGCCGTAAACACGACGTAGAGTTTAAGAAATCTTGTTTGAATCCTCAGGAAAGCTACGGCTTTTGCAATGAACGCACGCTGACAGTACTTTGCTCCACGAACGAGTTTTGTATTGTTTGCAACGGCAAGGTGAGATATAAGTTTCAGGTTTATAGGGGGCTACCAAACAGTACGAAAAGTCGCTGTGTAGTTCAAGGGACTTTGTTAGGTTAAGAGCAGAAACACCAAAAGGATTTTTGTTGCACCAGAGCACGTGGTAGCAGATTTCTGGACAAAGAAAGCTTCCTTTTCTGCTTTTTATGCGCCAAAAACGTAACGGGGTTCGTTGGTGGTTTTCATACTTCCCTTCGAAAAATTTGTAGCCATTGGGACTTATGTGATGCAATCTGTGTAAATCACATTTGATGGTATTGCGAAAAATATTTAGTGAGATTTGTTTTTCTAATTCACACAAAAGAACGTAGTTCAGGCCTTAAACTATGAAAGATAAGAAACTCATTACTGTGAGGCGAACCTAAGAAACTCGCTGCAACTTGACGGCTTGCTTTATCAATATCGCCCGATTTGAGCAATTTGAAGGCTAGGGCGTTTCCGTTTTATGAGGTTTATTTGAGTGAAGCTTCCAATGCCTCACTTATGACGTCGAAAAGCGGAAACGTAGTGCGGAAAATCCAATTTCACACAATGGGTTCAGAGTCCCATGATTACAATAACTGCAGGCACATCAAGCGCACTAAGGAAAGAACGCTTCCTGCTCTCGAAAATGAAAACTGGGTTGCTCGAGTTTGGAATACGATGTCGATATTGTTGCTTCATTCTGGCACGGCGAATTCAGTTTTACGTTTTGACGGTCAATGCAGTTTGGCGGTCAGAGCAGTTTGAACGTCCACTTTGACTCATGCAGCACGGCAAAAAGCTTCGCGTTATAACCACTTTTTTTTAAGAACTGGGCCTCAATATTTTTCCAGCTTCGCACATGTAATTTTGCAGAGTTTAACTCTCCGTATGAGCATTACGGCTTAATTACTTGGGCTTCAGCTCTTGAGAATGTACGAAACAGCACGTGTAATACAAGAACTGTGTTCTTGTATAGTGTTGAAATTGTCGCTATTGGGCCAAACACTCTAGTTACTGAGTCAAACTCAAACCCTATAATTCTGAACAAAGATGTAACAACGTGCACACACTAGGGCGATATCCCACATGCGATAACAGCAACCCCTGAACCTCACATCCGATTCACCAATACTGGAACTACATGCCTTTGTACACCTCCACACGCGCTTGGGCTTCAGTTCTTGATAATGTACGAAACAAGAATGTCTATACAAGAACTATTGGTCGTTTTATTGTTAGCCTAAAGGAATACGCAAATTGTGAATTGGATTAGCTTCTCAACGTAGTTCCAGCTGCACGTGATGTTGCTACCAATGTGGTTTCCCAACTTTAAAAACGTTACCGCTGTCACCGTATCTTAATACTATGCGAAAGATGTGCATGAGACATCGACAATACTTTCAAGAAATATTATTAAGTCACACACTATTCCCTCTGAAATCACGTAGCGTTGCGTGCGAGGAACGCAAACGTACGAAGAATGCCCCTCATAGTGGTGGGCGGCTGAAATCTTGAGGCAGATTATAGAACGCTGCAACGAAAAATTGCTTGCGTATCGGCCCACTTTGCGGCAAATGGTGCCGAAGGACGGCAGTCTTCGGCCGGCTCTGCGAGGAAAATATCTACGTTTTTTCGCTGGCCTTCTCCCTGTTGCTTTTACCTTACATGTGGATCCTGACAGAATAAACACGGTGAGCGAGAGCGAGAGAGAACATTCTTTAACGAGACCGAAGAGGTCAGCCCTGCATAATGCTGCGCTTGCTACTTCAGGTGGTTGGTGAACATGTGATGAGCGTTATATGCTTACATGAGTAATAGAAATAGGAAAAGGAAAAAAAGCGAAAGAAGCTCCGCTAGACAAACACATGAGCACACATAAAAAACACAAGAATAGTCAGAGGCAGTCACAGGCTGGAGTCGAGTCCAGAGTCTCTGAGGAACGCACAAGAGCTTTAAAACACTGCACCGCACTGTCTTTGCTGTTGCAGGGGCCTAAAAATCCTTCATGATGACAGTTCTGGCCCGTAATAAACTTCGCACTGTCATTCGCGCCGAGTTTAAATGTGGACAAACAGAACAGGTGTTCAGTGTCTTCTCGTACACCGCAAAGCGGACACAAAGGTGATGCCATCAGACCGATTTTGTTAAGAAAGGTTTTATATAGGCTACTTTGGGGCGCACCGTGATGTATAGCGCACTGTTTGCCTCGATAAACCGTGAGGTCTACGAAACGTACACTGCGGGTCGACAGCGTAGAGGGGGGCGTACTGCAGGTCCGGGTTCCACCAGTGCTGGAATTGCATTCGCCACCCGAGAGTTGTGGCTACTCCGTTGACGTCCTCCTTGGACAAAGGGAGTTGTCCTTGTGAGCTCGTGAAATGGCCTCGCGAGCGAGCCGATCCGATATCACATTGCCCCGTGATGCCACAGTGTCCTGACACCACTGCAAAAAATAGTGTGCCCGTTGTAGAAGTGCCTCTGTGTGTATGACGTTGATTCCTTGTATTGGTTGGCCTTGATTAGTTCCTCACTTGAGAAGCGTTTTGTAGCGCAGAGCGGGGGATATTTGCTGAAGTCAGTTAAATATACCCCTTTCAACTACTCGCGCCATCTACTGGATCTATTGTTACTGTTGAACACTGCCGCATGGTTCAGGTTCGCGCGAGCTTTTTGCAAGCGAAGTTTTATACGACTCGCTGCGGCCAACTATCCCATTACCAAAGCGCACTGCAGGGAAACCAAATTTACACAACTTGTTTTCACAAAACGATGATGATGTTGATAGCGAAGTCACATCAAGCGAAAAATGGTTCCCGCGGTCGGAATCGAACCTGAATCCCTGGCGTTGTGAAGCGGACGTCTATCCGATTGGCGCCATTCGGACACAGCTGAAGGAGTTTTGAAGCAGGCCTGTCAAGTCTGACGGAAAGTTTAAACGTCGCGCCGTTTAATGAGAACCGTTGGTTGAAACGCGATTTCAGATCGTTGAGAACGTAATGAGAACGTTGGTTTAAAAACACGGTTGGTTGAAAGGGCCATGACAAAGCTAAGCGTGTCAACCAGCGTTGTCTTCAGACCGAGAGGGTCGTATGAATTGTTCCATTTTTGCGTGGAAATGTTTTTATGGCTTTTTTTATAAAAAATAACAGGCAACCGCATGTTTTTTAAGTTAAAAATACTGAGAGCGACACCTATGCATTGCTGGTTTGCCTAAAAGATACTTAATATTTTTTTTTCGTTCAGCAGTGTGAGTTACTTCGTTTCCAGGTGCAATGCTTAGGGAAATGTTTTTACTACATACGCCGTTTCTTCAAGTATTCTTTTACTTCTGCCCAAGAAGGGTTAATTGACTGACCGGAGAAACAGACAGATGAACCCACAGACAAACATTTTAGGGTTTAAGTAGCCCTGAAGACAACGGCCTTTAAAACTCTGTGTCATCAGGGCTTGTAATGAAGCCCAAGCTGTGGACCGGAGCAGCGCTATACCACGTGACGGGGAAGAGTGAGGTACCACTGAGCCAGTCATGGTGCACCCTACCGCGTTCGGGGCTAATAACAGAATGGATGACTTTATTATAGGAGGAGGCCAATAGGCCCTGTTGGGGGACATGGGAAAAGGGTAGGGGAAGGTGGTTCATACAAAGTCTTTACTGCACTGTGAGGGTTCACTTAGTTGAAGTTGTGGCGAGGACACTCTAATACGACCATGATCGGGGTGTGCAATTGGAGCCGTTCAGGAGCAACAAAGTGAGTTTTTTGGGGGGCCATCTAGAGAGTGGGTGAACGATCCGCCATCATACTACTTATAGAGACCTATTTGAGACCGAATTCTGTAATTTTCTCTAAAATTTGGGGGTTGTTTCTGACGTGTTGGACATGTTCTTCAGAAGTCGTCGGGCGTACTTGCGTTGTAAGGAACTGGTCGCGGTCAGTCGAGTAAGCTGAACAAGCACAGATGAGGTGGAAAAGGTTCGGTGTATTGTTGCTGCCACAGTAGGGGCACCGAGGACTAGCAAGGTGTCTGTGCGTTGTCCATTTTTAGATGACGTCCGGATTGTAGGCCGAGTCAGCGTACACTTTATTACCGAAAATTTCTCCTGTTCTTGGCAGGGACTGCAGAAGAGCAAGAAAACCAGGTGGTGAGGCGTAGGCAAGCCGTTGCCGGTTGAGGTTCCTAATTGTACGGTATTTTTGGTTCCAAGTCTAATTCGCATGCCTGTTGGGGCTCAGGTCTTTCTAGATGGACGCGGGAACCATGGGAGGATTGCGTAAACACTCCCGGGCAGCATTATGCGCCGAATTGTTTCCGTCCGCTTCATATGTGTGAGCAGGAGTCCAGGCCAGGCGTATATTGATCCCTTTGAAATGGAGGTCGCGAATTTTATAAATAATTTTGGTGGCCGTAGAATTGGGCGAGAAGGCCCTGTTCAGTTCCCGTAGAGCAACATGGGAGTCAGTGATGACACGGAACTTCTTGGTGGTCATAAACGAGGTCGCACTTTGTATGGTCTGAATGGCGCCGAGGATTCCGAAAAGTTCGGCTTGATCAGTGAGACCCGTATGTGTTTGTTATATTGCGAGAGCCATTAAGCTCGGAGATGTCAGGGCTGGTCCACTCCCCCGCTGCTGTTGTTCCGTTCATGGATGCGTCGGTAAAAATGTCTGTTTCATCGGGAGCTTTGTCATTGGCGAGAGTGCGGACATATTGTTCCGGTGCAGCACGGTTACGGCTAGAAATGGGTCGGCGTCTGAGGTGGCCCAGGGTGGGTCGCTCCCAGAGTAGAATAGCAGGTGGAAAAGTGTCAGAAATAAAAGTACTGTTTAATGTGTCCCCCTTCAAAATAGGTTGTCCTTGAGGCACGTGTTCAAGGTGCTTCTGAAAGCGGAGCGTCGTCTCCTCTACCAGGTTAGCGACGGGGGGAAGCGAAACTGTTTCCGACAGTACGGGCGTTTAGGTATGGAGTGGAAGCCCCGAGATGGTACGGATTAGATGTCTGTTGAGGATGTTCAGCTCGTTTAAATGGCGGCGACGCAATTTTCTAACGGGTAACCCGTACGTCAGTCGTCCGTTCGCAACGGCACGAGCAAGCATGAGACATGCATTCTGACGTGATCCGCAATATTTCCCACAGATGCGAGTTATCAAGTGTAATTGGAGGGCCAAATAGTTCTCAAATGGCGAATCCACGCAGCGGGACTATTACAGCTGCTTATCTGCAACCCCAGGAGCTTAATAATGCCATTTTTTAAGGTAATACCTTGTTGGCCACTTGAAGTTCGATGGTTTGATCCGGGTTCGTCGCGCGCTTGCCGTCCACGCTGAGGAATTCTGTCTCATTAGGAGATAATTGCAGATTGAATGTAGCGAGGGTGCGCTCCGAGCTGAACACAGCAGCTTGAAGCTCAATTTGCATACCTTCCTTGGAGTCATAGTCGGCAGCTTCTGTCGACATGACGATATCATCGGCATACATGGCGAAGCGTGCAGCAGAGTCTGTTTCGAGTGTGCGAGCAACGCGGTTCATAGCCCCGTTGAATAGTAGAGATCCAAGAAACGAGCCTTGAGGAACGCCTCTGTCAAGATAGTAGGTTGTGGGCGTTGCGTCCCGCAGGTTGAGATGCATGTGTCGGTGCTCTAGAAAGCAACGAACCTATTTCTGCGCCTTTTTAGTGGGAAAGGCAGCGGCCAATTCTCGGAGTATGCCCTCTTGGCTGACGTTGTCGAAAGCATTGGGAATATCGAGAGCAACGATGTCGACAGGAGTACTCTTTTGCGGGATGTTCGGTTCACTACTTGACGGAGAAGCCAAAGATAGCCGTGCGTTCCCAAACTAGGGCGGAAGCCAGTTAAGGCCGGGTGAAACCAACCAGTCGTCTCGAGATAATGTTGAAGCCTGTTATTGATCATTGCTCTATTAATTTCATAAGGACAGGGGTTAATAAAATAGGCCTGAGGTTTTCGGGTTTACAAGAGTCTTTGCTCCGCCTTGGGTATGGATGAATAATCGACGTTTTGAGGTGCTCAGAAACTTCTCCAGTGTCCCAGAATTGGTTTACGAGAGCCAAAAGTGCCTCTTGCCCATTAGGTGGTAGGTGACGGACATCTTGCGATTTAATTCGGTCGTGACCTGGTGCTGACTTCGGCTTTCCCTGTGACATAGCGACTTGGAGCTCGCTCAAAGTTAATCGGGAATCGAGGTCTCCAAAGGTCTTAGTAATCTCAATAGCAGGCAGGGACGAAGAGCCGCTTTGTCGGTAGTTGCATGAGGGAAAAAGGTCGTTAAAAGAGATTTTTAAACTTCAGATTAGTCAGAGTAGACGCAAATTTCGTGTTCGAGCTGAAGTCGTGCCTTTGCTCGACGGCTTAGACTTCGAAGCAGGCGCCATAGGCGCAAAAGACCTCTCTCCTGTTCTAGGCGTTGACAATGATTTTGCTAATTTTCAGACTGGATAATTTTCTGGTATTCATTTATCTTCTTGCTGTGGCGTTGAAGTTTCATAAGATCTTTGTGGCGTTTTCCGTGTGTTCCATACTTTTTTGTGAGGTGTTGAGCAGCACGCAGGAATCTGTGCATGAGCGCAACCAGTAGATCGACGTCGACGGTACTAGTCACGGACTCGAGAGCCAAGCTGCGTGCTTCCTTCAGGGTGGGGACAAAATCAGAGAGGTCAGGTTGCGGAGCCGTATGAAATAGTGAACGGAATACATTCCAGTTGACGGCAGTATACGCATTCTTAGTGCGTAATTTTTTACCGTTTAGGTTTATTAGAATCGGGAAGTGGTCGTTGCCCCACGTACACGTCAGGGCTTGCCATCTTTTTACAATGCCCGGTGTAGCGATGGTGAGGCAAGGAGTGGTATCTTGTTGTGGGCTGTGATGACCGAGTCGAGCAGGAACGAAAGGTTCATTACGCAGTTCTAGGGGGCTAAATTTGAGCGTTTGTTGGAAAAGCTTTCCACGGAGATCACAATAGGAGTAACCCCATAGTGTGCTTTTAGCATTAAAATCTAAACCAATAATAACCGGGCTGTTAAAATTTAGAGAAAATATATACGAAATCCGATCATATGAGTCCCTTGTTACTGAGTTGCATTGCCGCCGGTAGTAGACTGATACTACGAGCAGAGGTTTGCCACGTGGCGGTTCAATGCGAACGACGACGACTTCTCTGTTAGGATTACTTTCATACTGCCGATGCAAGGCTTTACTGCTGCGTTCGGGTTCTTGATCGTTTTGAGGGTCCGTTTTAGAAACTTTTTCTTCCGTTTTGGGAAGGCGACTGGGACAGACTTTGCTAACCGCTAGGTGACCATCTGCTTGACTCGCGGCGCAAAAATTCGTGGACCCACACTCTCCTTCAGCATCGTGGGTGCGACTGCATTCTTTGCACACGCTGGGTGACGGACAGTACTTGGACATGTATCCCAGACTGTGGCAGTTGAAGCACACCAACGTTTTGGTGTGGTACGCACCCGCGCGTACCAGTTCCATGTACTATTTCACTACTCTGGGGAAGGTAGTCGTGTTAAATGTAAGAATAGCTCTGTCCGATTTGCCGATCTTCTAGACACGAAGAACTTCAGCTTGTTCACATCGAATCCAGCTGTGTATCGCTTCATTACTTTCATTCGGGTTCACTCGGATGACACCTCGTATGGTGCTCTTGTTGTAGGGCCTGAGTTCTATTGCCACTTCGATAGTTTCGATCTTCCCGTTCTGGCAGAATGAAAGGTGATCTATTTTGGCTAGCTTGGTTGCATGGCTTTCATCTTACAGCGTTATATGCGCGCTTTTTGCAGCATCTTCAAATGTTACGGCTGCCATTTCAGCTAGTTCTTGGCTGGGGGCTGGGAGTCCGATTGCGCTAGCCATAGCGTGTCGGGGGATATTCCTAATTTTATTCTAGGCTAAAGGTCTCAATAGTAATAGATGGCGGGATCGACTCACCCGATCAGTGCGTGTGGGCTGCCTTTTCTTGGCCAGGGGAACTCGTTGCCAACCCTCTTCATCAGTAGTTCCGTCGTCCTCTTTAACTTCTTGCATTCGGTCTTCGGTGATGTCCTCTTCGTAGTTGTCCGTTTCAGACACTTGTCGGGCAATGGGGGTCTGGTTCAGTTGAACCTCTTACAAGATCATCGCACTGGCCATTGTACACGCTGCGTCGTCTTGAAGTTGCGTCGAACAAAGCGCCAACTCAGATGTGCGGCTGCCCGCAGCTGCCGTGCCAGCCACACATGCAGCCTATTCGCCGAAATCTGCAGTCCAAGTGGGGCGAAGCCGTAAGAGGCAGCGGAAGGTTAAGCCTAACCGCCGGCTGTTGTAGTCGGGACATTGGTTTTGGGGGGCTGGAAGATCCAGTGGTCCGAATTTTTGGTTCAATGGCGTCAGCACACATTCACGAAAGCTATGGAACACTGTATTAGGGCCAACGTCGCAGCAAAAATGCGAACACAAGCGAAAACCTCAGGAGCATCAGCGAAGTGCGAGCACAATAAAAACTTTATTAACGATGTTTAGGCGAGAAAATGTTAAAAAGTCACTTTAATAGTGCCAGTGACATCGCAAGCAACAAACCGCAAGGTGGACATTTTTAGGCTACTCGCACTGGTGCCTAAACTCCTGCGTTGAAAAATATGTGCACACCTCGGTGGTTGCCCGTTGTACCCTGTGCTTCATGACAGCAGCCTGTAAAAGTATCAAAAGAGGTGATGATTTCTGTGTTGTGGTAACTATGCCCCGGTTCATAAAAGTACAAAATTTGAAACGAGGGGAGAAGCATTGGTTTAGAATTATAGATTTTCCTTCACTGTATAAACCTGAATACGGGAGCCAATGTTCCACATTGGGTAATTTTAACGCCCCTGATAAACACGCAAATGATGTGTAACTCAATGCTTCGGATTAGACTAGCGCACATCCCCGCTAAAATTGTTCTCTCAAATTCCTCACCTTTGGCTGACCATTTACAATAACATCTATTTACAAGGAGTTGTGTAGAGCTTTCTAAGAGTTTACACAAGACGAATTTTCGTAATGAAGCGCTCAAGTTTGTAGTATATGGAACAGTATTACTGAAAGTTTGTCTACATAAAGGTATTTTTCCCCAGTACAACACTTTTCCCCGCTTTTATTTTCCTATGAATATCTCGGTGCTTTGACCTGAGATGGCGCTAATGCATTTTTAATATTAAACGTTTCCAGCCATCCCAGTCACATGGGCCTGACGGAAAAAGACGTGCTACTCGCCGCAAGCACTCTGGCACATGCCTATGGACTCATTGGCGGCATTTGTAAAGCCATAGTTCAAGGAGCCTCTGCAGCATTCTTGGAAACCAACAACATTGATGGAATTTTGCAAGCACTGGAATACCACAAGGTACGCAAGAAGCCAACCTTGGTTTTGGTATGTTCCGGCTTGTTTCTATGGGAACAATTGTAATTACTTACGGCTGCTTCATATGCCGTGTGCTCTAATATAGACTAACAACTGAATCATGTAGTGCAGCTAACAGAAAAAGCATTGTTAACAAGTTTTAGAGCGCAAACGTTTCTTTGGTGAAATAGACTTCTCGCCTTTTGCGCCCTTGCTGGGCATTTTGGCATAAAAAAATTGCAGGGGCAAAAAATTCTTGCTTGTAGCACAACAAAATGCACTTCCAAATTAAAAGAATAAGTAGTTTGTAATATTTTAGGAGAGATATCCAATGTCTACACTGAGAAAAGTCATTGTATGCACTCCCCAGAAGCCTCTCGAACTTTCTCAATTGAGTTCTAGTAAACATCAGTGGTGACAGCACCCGAGAATTCTAAACTTTTAGGAAACGAAACCATTGCTCTGCCTGTTCGCGTCGCTTTTTTTAACCAAATAAATGAACACAACAAAATATTACAACTTACATAACAGAGTTTACCATTATTCTCGAAGGGGAGAACTTTGCTATAGGTACCGCAAAAAGATGTTTTAAAATTTTTGCAATATGACCTTTACATAATCATTATTAGGACATACCCGGGATAGGTTTTCACCATAATCATCGCAATAAATCTCCACAGGTTACCCTCGATTTTAGGGCACAGGTTGTCAGAAACCTCGCGTAAATTTATTCTAACGCAGCTTTCGCACATTATGTTATGTTAGCGTAACTTGCCCATTCTCACCTTTCTCCGGCTTGTTCCCTGTAGTTTAATGCACCAGTTAACACAATTCTTATATTTTTCCTTTCTTCTAATTGCCTCAAAAAGAAAAGGCCATTGTTATCACCCACCACAGATTAGCTCAAGATGAACATAATAACTCGACGCTTTCTTGAACTCAGGGATGGTGGTGCTGTAACCAGAACGCATTGCAGGAAAGTCAGATTTACACAATGGAAGGCACAAGATGATGGTGACACACGAAACAAACGCTCCCCGTGGTTGAAATAAAACTTCCATCCCTTTTGTTATGAAAACAGCGTCTATCCGATTGCACCGCCATCTCATTCCAATAGCTCAGCATTTTCCTTTGCTTCGTTGCGCATTTGTTGGCTTCAGACTTTGGCTCATTCGAAGGGTGCTTTCCCTTTTTATTTGGGCAGTCTGCATTTTCGACTTTGGGAGCGTATATTTCGCACTTTTATATGGCGAAGGTTCCACAGAGAATGCTTCGCGTGTTAACCATCTTCCTCCTAATAAAAGACTGCTTTTTGTCGGGAACCTCACTATAGGTTTTTATTTATGTTTTTGTTATAAACAGAAGGATCAACATTTGGGCGAGTTGGTACTGGTTATGTATCATCTTGACGAAACAGCGTGAAAAACGGGGACACTAGGATAGAAAAGGCACAGCATCGTCCTGTCGTCTTTTTTATCCTAGTGTCGCCGTTTTTTACGCTGTTCCGTCAAGATTTGTTATAAACGCCTAGCACTGCCTGGCTATCGTTTTGGTGCTCTAAGCATTGTGCATGTTTATGCACTGTTTTGTACACTTGTTAGGGTCAATTACTCGTACCATCATTGCTAATCTACAAATTGTATAGATATAAGTAGCTGTTTCTAGTAAAAAGAGCACTGTTGATACATTCGTGCTTCGCTGAGTTCGCCTGTGCATTTCACTTTAGTGGGTGCTTTTAAACATGTGAGTGTTGTTAAGACTTATGCGGAGCAGAAGTTAAATTGATTAAACTTTACTCTTTCAGCAGCTTGCGACGCCCTTGGCTACGTGGCAATATTGCTTGCACATATCGTGTAACCTTTTTCGAACTGTTCGTCATGGCTAATTTTACTTGTCACTGTTTATGTCGTACAATAGTATGATTGTCCTAGTATCGTTTTTCTCAGCAACTTTGAGAGTGCTGGTTCTTTTTCTGGCTGCGAGTACACAAAGCTCGGCCTTACTGAAGCAGTTCCCGTGCTCTATTCACAAATTGCAGGTGGCTCTGCCGGTAGGTTAGCCACGCACATACTATTTGGAGCAGCAGCAGCAGCTGTGGTATTATCGATGGCAGCAGGCAAGACGCGCGTATGGCTCAAGCCCTACCGACTGTGTCGCTACAACCCTTGTTCGCCGCGACCCGCTCTACCGCTAGTCCTGTTCTGAGCGCCAGCTGGTCTCGATATTGAGGACGAGTTAGTTAAGTCGATGAATATCACTTTGCCTTAACACGACCAGAACAAGAAGGCGGTATAACACAACGGATTTTACTTTTTTTGATATCACAGCATTTTGGATAAAATATTTGAAGAGTAAAAGCAGACAAGATAGAAAAAACGCAAACAAGCTACCGGACAACAAAAAACTCGCATGCAACAGCGAAAAATGTGTAGAAAGAGAAATTGCCTGAGCGAAGTAGAGATGAATAAATACCTGGTAGTACCTTGTAAAAAAACTTAAATTTGACAACGAAATTACATCTGCGTAGCATAAAAATCCGACTAGTTCTGAGCACACAAATAGATTTAGCTTTGCGGTTGAGGCACGGCAGCTCCAAGTTTTTCGCTATTTTCTTCTGAAGGAGTAAAGAACATTTGGCTTAGTTAGAATGTTTCGTAGTCTCCTCAATCTAGAGAATAAGGCTACGTGCTGTATTTAAATGCAATCAACACTGACAGACGCTATCGGCCCTGGCTTTGTGAATCCTTAGTGTTATTGTATAGTACCGGTAGTATCCGGTAGGCCACTATCCCAATATGTATAGCCACTACCCTATTATACACTATAGCTATATATATACAAATATATAAAAAAATGATATAATAATATATTTAGTATAGTTGGGCCCAATACTAATGACAATTGTGGGTACCAGACGGGTTCAGTTATTTATTACTAATTATACCTAGCTAGTTCTTCTTGAATTTGGACCTAATCAGGAACTCCTACCTGCTGTGAAGACATGGGCTCCTACCGGAGGCATGTGCTAATGAGAAACAACTTGAACTCGTAGTTTTTTTATCTCCCGAAACAAATCGTACCAAGAATATCCACTGAAACAACTACTTAGCTACGGCAACTATCATCTCAGTAAGTCAGAAGGATTCACATCAGTTACAGTTTTGTGATAACTAACAAGGGCTCCTCAGGCAGGTGCTTGTTTGCAGAAATTCCCGAGCTATGGCGAGCACTATGCGAACGACGGAACATTTAACTGATTTCCACCCCCAGACCAATGTAACTTAAAAAGTCCCACTCACCTATTAATGCGCGGATTACGACAAATTCATAAAATTGGAGGTTGGAAAACTGCATGGGCCGCATTTGGAAGGAAAGACGAATAGAATATATCAAAGGGCTTTATAGGTATTGAAGAATGTGTAAAAACACGCATTGTTTTCCAAATCGTGATTGTCCCTATTACATGAGTGTTGTTCAAAAATTTTCTCAGTGTATAGATACCTGCAAAAGTTACCTGTATCAAGGAAAACCTGTTCAATATGTGAACTGGCTTGCGAGAAAAAACGAACAACTGCAAAAACATTTCAGCGCTTTGGCATTTTTCCGTCAGTAGTTTTTAAAATCTTAGGTATATTGAACTCCCCCTCCATAATAGAATGTGGGCACAAAATGTGAAGCCGTTTGAACCAGCAGTTTGGCTACGATATTTAATCACCTATTAGGCATTTTCGGTTCCTAAGGCGTCTAACTTGAAATATTGTTTTGTTTCGCACTGTTCTCTACGTCGTTGGCCAAAATCCCTTAAAATTCTTTCGAGCATTTGTATGAGTAACATTTATCTGCAAGAACAAATCGGATGAATAAATGATACAATATTTGGAGAATCTTTAGAGCTCCCATTTTCGCTTTTAAATGCAGAATCGCTCCGATAATGTTGTTCAAGGCGAAACCCTAAAACTAGCTTTTAGATATTAAGGGTGACACATATGAGCAAAAAGCACTTGGAGAGAGGAACGGGTAAGTAAATAATCACGAATTTAGGAAATCCAAATTTCTCCCTTTTACTCCGTTGAGTACAATTTTGAAAAATGCTACCTTAGCGAGCCATTACGCAATGACATAAATGTACTTACGAAATTTCAAATCTTTAGGTTCAGCAGTTTTGGCTGGGCGTTGATGAATCAGTTTGTGAGTGACTCAGAAGTCAGTCAGCTGCTCACCGTTACAGGTACAGATGCATACGGCGCCGCGAATTAGTTCATCATTAAGAGTTCATTTCACAATAACGTAGCCGTTTTCAAAGAAAATTCGGCATCGCCTGCTCGAATAACGCGCTATCTCCATGACCATCGCGTTTGTGTCACAACAATGTAGAATCTTTTACCACAGATTTGGGCTGCTTTTTTGGGTTAACGGCAGGAGTGGCCAGAAGATTCACGTTTTGTACAATATCCGGAGGCCGTTTGCAAAGAACGAAGCACTGGAACAAGCTCTCCCACAAGCCCATGCACAGTTACATAGTGAACGCGCACACGGTGCGTGGACAAGAGACGAGACCACCGCGGGAGACTGAACCCTTTATTCGTCCGAGAACAGTATTTGAGCATAGTAAAGGGAGATGGAGCTGGGAAGGAGGAAAGGGCGAGTCGTCCATGGCCGGGACGCACGTTGGCGATCGGGCTTTAGCAGTCAAGTTAAGGACAGGGGACCGTGCGTTGCTCAGCTCAAAAATTTGGTCCCGCCCGCATAAACTAGGTATTTAGGAAGAAAAAAAAGTAAAGGCTTGCAATGGTGACAAACTACGTGTGTTGTTCACCGCAAAAACACACAAACCGGAGTGCCCGTTACGAACCATAGCCATGCAGAATGGTTCGTGGCAGAAGCTAGTTGGCCGCTGCCTTCAGTCCAAGTTAGGTATTCTGGAAATCAACGACCCATTAGCGTAAAGAGTTCGGCCAACCTCTTCGACGTCTTGAAACATGGAATACCGGGCGTAAGTTCGGGATTCTCAGTGGACATCGAAGACTTGTATTATTCCTTGCCACATAATGAGCTCCTTCTAGTGGTTCGTGATTTCATAGAGGACAGTGGTGTGGCGTCATGGCAAGCGCTGTCCCGATTTTCAGTGGACAGTTTTCTAGAACTTTTGGGCCACTACCTCAAATCTATGACTGTGGACTTCCGCGGGGACATGTTCAGAAACATGGGATCTGTATAGGCTCTGGTATCGCACCTCTGTCGACGAACAGTTTTCTGGCAAAATATGATCTCTTGTTAGGGTACTGTTTAGACGACGACCGTGTGGTGAGGGTTTGTAAATATGTGGATGATTTTTTTGTGCTGCTTCATTTATAATCTCACACTAGTTTCGAACCTGTGGCCACAGATATTGTGAAGGGTTTTAGTGCTTGTTCTTCATCCCTTCGTTTCACTTATGAATTACATCAGAGTGGAACCATTACGTTTTTAGACCTGGAATTGTCGTTCCGTGTCGACATGCACGTCTGCTGGACCTACGAAGCGCGCTCTAAGAAGGAAGTCCTTCCATACAGCTCATGCCACTCGAAGCTAACAAAAAGGGGCATATCAATGATTTGTGTTAAGAACTCGTTTCGGAAGAGCTGCTTTCACACGATTCAGGTGAATGTACAACAACAAGCCAGCAGACTGAAATCGGCCGGGTTCCCAGACCACGTGACGTGAGCCGTCACCGAGAAGTTGCTGAAAGAGCAAAAAAGGTCGCGCAGGCAGATGCAGCTACTGACTTTGCAACATCAGGAATGAGGCTAGCTTTGTTGTTATGCCTTATGTACATACACTTTCGCACAATGTCAAGAGGGTGGCGAATAAACACGGCATAAGCTTGGTTTTTTCAGCCAAGCGCAAGTTGGGAAGTCTGTGCAGTCGCATCGACTGGCATACTCGAAGAAGGGCTATGTGTGGCACTTACCATGTATCGAAATTTGTGCCTCGCGCAACAGGTGTGAGTTATCACATCCCCTTATCCCCGTGCGGCAAAGCTCACACCGGTCAAACAGGCCGCTGTACCAATGATCGCCTCAGAGGGCACAAGGCTTCCCTTTCCACGAGTGCTCATCTGCCGGGGCACTGTAGACAATAAGGGTGCACTCTTGTATTTAGCTACGCTACCATATTAGTCCGGCGAAATGCAAAAACCCAGAGAAATTTTTGAAGCTTTCTATATAATAAAAGGGGGAAACAACTGCGTCAGTGACACGTCACTGCTCCTGTCTATCAAAGAAACGAACTTTCTAAACTTGGTGGTTGATTGTTAACATTTCATTCATGCGACACATGACCTTTCAAACATGCGCATGATGTTGCCGGAAGGGTATTTCTAAGCGTTCAAGTGCTTTGCTTGTTTCAGTTGTTAGTGCCATCTTCTCCCGTCGTTTTCTTCTGTGTCCTTTGTTTTCCGCTGGTTTTTATTCCAGTTAGACTAGGACCGTGGCTATTGCATACTATCAAAGAGAACTATTACAGCCCCCTTGTAGTCTTCCTTCATGTCAATTTGTCCTAGGATGGGGAGCTTTCCAAGATAACTTGAAAGCTTGACAGCTGAAGGTCGCGCTGGCGGCCAGCTCTCCCAGGTCTTTCATAAATTTTGCAGGGCACAACGCGGACGGGCAACCCCGCGTCTATCAGCACTGGCATGTCTACTCCGCACCAAGTGAATGTCGTGTGAATTGGAGGCACTAACTGCCCCTTCCGAGATGACGTCAAAGACCAGAGGTGCTTGGCGTCGTCTACGTTCCCCTCCGCAAAGTCTTCCGCCACCGCCAGTGCTCGTTCCCGTATGCCTTGCGTCTGCTCCGTTTTGCGTTCCCCCAGAGCGTCGGGGCAACACATTTTCGCAAGGTGACCCGACCTACCACCGCGATAGCACGTACTCTTGGCCCAGCCGCATGTATGGCTTTTATGCTTTTTACTTCCGCACCGTTTGCGTTTTAAAGCAAAGCTTTTTTCCTCTACCCCCCCAAGGGTTCTTTCGCGACCGTTGGTGTCACCAGAAAACTCCAGCGAACAAATAAAAGAATTCACTGGCACCGCCGGGAATCGAACCTGGAACTAATGGACTAACAAAGCGAGAGCCCGTCGTCTTACCGATTTAACTACGAGCCCATGCGAAGACGGGCAAGACAGGTAGTGTACTCACCAAGCACATCTACGGGTTTACCCCCTGCATTCTCGTTGAATGCCAACTGAAAGCGTCAACCGACCACTCATGCCCGTCTAGCGGCCCGATGAGCACCTTGCTCATGTGCTAAGAGTTTCAAAAATTAAAGGAAGCTCACACCAATGCATGACATCTCACTTCTAGTACGCCAGTGTGCTCACGCCTGTGGCCTCCAGTGTTCGCGTAAAACATCACAGCTCCTTGTCGTCCGCCCTCACGCCAAATCAAGGAATATATTCAAATACTCCTTGATGGCCAGGCCATCACTCCAAGCAACAGCATCAAGACCCTGGGCCTTCATCTCGGAGGCTAACACCCAGAGGGGTGTCTCCTTGCAGCGCCTCAAAAACCGCATTAATCAAATCATACACATGATCAGGCGAATTGCCACCAACATCAAGGCCTAAAGGAATCCGGTACCTTTCGATTAATTGAAGATTTTGTCCTCTCGAGAGTCACTTACGTAAACCCCCTGCTCTTCTTCTCGAAAAGGAAGACATAGAGATGCTTTATATAATGATTAGAAAGGTGGTCGAGCAGTCCATTGGTCTTCTCATGAGTGCGTCCACGCAGAGGCTGCTTAGCACGGGGCTCCACAACACGGTGGAAGAGCTAACAGAAGACCATCTTTCTAACCAGAAGGTCCGACTCAGGACTGCAGTGGGTAGCCGCATGCTTCACCAGATTGGCTTGGCAGCCCAGAATGTCACTCCGCTTGACGTACTCCCAGACTCTTGGCGACTAAAACTAAAGATGCTCCATTTGCTTAGAAATATGAACCCCTCACATGACGAGCGTCACCAACAAGCACGGGCTCAAACGATAAACACCACCCTCGGTGGGGATCAGCCATCAGCTTGGCTCTCACTCAACCAGGGGTTCGGAGGGTAGTCACGGATTCCCAGCAAGCCTACTGAAACTACCAGTCGGGTTGGGTGTCCTGACCTGCACTGCGCGTGCTAAAAAACCACTCCCCAAACGGTTCCATTCAGCTCATCTGGACACCCCCTTACGCTTCAATGGAGGGAAACAAATATGCCCACACAACAAGCCTTCGCTTTTACCTCCCGTGCTATGGTGCTGCATGAGGACAGCCACCCGCTTGGCACGTTCAGGGAGATAACCCAGCATTATCGCCTTCTGATACAGACCGTACCTTCGCCTTACCCTGACCTTTCGAGAGAGACAACAAACTATCCTACGGATCATATAATCCGGGCTCCTTCCCACAGCCTACGCGTCTTCACTTAATGCATCCGAATCGCTACGACGCTGAATGCAAATTTTGCTCAGAAGTAGGAACACTCCGCCCAGTAATCGGGTTGTGCGACTTTAGCCCTGAGCACCCTCCTCTCTTTCCGTCATCTACCCAACAAGAGCAATGGAAGACATGCTGCTGTCCAGGCCTTCTCTACCTACCCAGCTTCAGCGGGTGGACATAACACAGGCCGCGCGGACTGCATATGGGCCCCACAGAAGAAGGAATCACTCCCCAGGGTTGCACTCTGGGCCGTTCAGAAATCTGAGCAGAAGTATTTCTTCCTCCTACTCCTCCTTCTCTGCCGCAGATCTCGTCGCCTCCGTCCGCGGCGCAGAGACGGAGAAGTCAGATCGGCTAACACCGGGTTGGAGCTTACTTTAACTTTATAAAAAAAGTTTCCACTCATGCGCTACACCAATACAACTCAACCAAACAGCGTTCATGCAACAAGCATTGATTTAACATTACCAAGAATATCTCTTTGAAGCAATAAATGGTGTTGTTAAGTGCATTTCAGTTCTATCTGGTTTAACTATTTGTAGAGCGATGTGAGTGAATTTAAGTGACGTCGCATGGGTAATCGTTATGGGTGCCGTTTACAGCTTTGCTTTCCAACCACATTCACGGGGTGGATTGGGGCGATTTTTTTCAGCAGGCTCGTTTATCAACACGCGCTGCGCGTCAAGCTTCACTACTGTAGTTGTATTCGCCCGATATCTTATTTGCGTTATCTTCCGCCGTTTCGGCTGATAGTGCTATCGCTTCGGACTCTTCCAAAGTCAAGTTTGCTTTTGGCAAGAGCTGTTTTTGCATGGCCTTTGATTTGACGACACAGGCTATACGGTCGCGGAGCACTCACACCAGCATGCTGCCAAAATTACTGTTCTCTGCAATGGGTCGGATGTGGACAGGGTGGATAGGGAATGTTGCAAAGGCTCACCTTCGCGCTGACATCGATTTAAGAACCGGAAGCTTTCCGTTACCTCCTGGTGCTTAGGGTCGAAATATCCGTCCAGCGCTGCAACGACTTCATCGTAGGTTAGACTGTTCGTTTTATTTTGAGCGACTCGTTCAGCCAGAATTTGCAGCCCTCGTGTTTAACCCTGCTGCGAGCAACGCGTTTTTTTCGCCGTGCAGGATAACCGCTGTTGCCTCGAAATAAGCGTCTGCCTTGATGACGTACGCTTTCCACTTGTCCCTCTCGCCATCAGGCTCGGCAAGATGGTGGTAGGCCATTGCTGACGTTGTCATTGCTGCAGGCTCTTGAAAGGCCGTTCCGTGGTGTTGCCCGCTGTGTTCTTCTTTTACTGCATGGGTTCCTTTCTTGCTCGTCCCCACTGTCACACATTCCGCGCAAACGCGGGGCATGGACGAGAAACGAGACCAGCGCTGTTAACTGAACCGTATATTTGTCCGAAAATGGAGTATGTAGGTATAGTCAAGGGAGAGGGAGTTGGGAAGGAGGAAAGGGTGAGGAAAGACATAACGCTCGGTTGATACATCAACCGCCTTGCTCAAGCGGTGGGAGATAACACAGCTCGACGATTTACAACAGTGTAGATGCATAGGGCGCCGCGAAGCCGTACTAACTGAGAGTTCATTTCACAGTCACCGACCCGTGTTCAAGAAAATTTGGCATCGCCTGCTCGAATTAGGTGCTTTGTCCTTGACCATAGCGTTTGTGTTGCAACAAGTTAAATTGTACCATAGATTTGTGCTGCTTTTTAAAGTTAACGGCAGGAGTGCCCAGGACGTTCCCATTTTGTACCATCGCCGTAGGCCGTTCGCAAAGAACGAAGCACTGGAACAAGCTCTCCCACAAGCCCATGCAGAGTTTTCAAATTGTGAGCTAGATAAAATGTGGTTATGTAAGCTTTGCCTGCACTGTCCCTGGTCTTTAGAATCGTGGTGACATGCGCAGTGATATCCGTCGAATGCAGGAAGAAGAGTAACGCACCTTTTGGTTTCTAACTAATCTATTACTAAGCTAATCCGACACTAAAACTTCACCAAAAACATACTGAAGAGCCCGCCTCACAAATGAACAGAGCAGAGGCTTGGAATCCACACAAGGCGCCTCGGAAGGTGAGCGCCCGATGGTGTAGCCATCGTACATTCAAGCAACATAGGAGGGCCAACCCGGATGCACTTAGTAATGCCTATTATTCTATGCCGAGTAACACCGCACCCAGGACCATGTAACGCCCCGCCCTTACAGAAACAGCGGAATTGGGGGATGAAAATGATTAATATAATAGTAATGTAAGCGCAGATAATAGGCCGAACCGAATTTCAGAAAATCCCAACAAAAGGAAAAAAAGCAAGATATTGTTACAAAAATACATATTTTTGTAAAACCACAAATATGCATCTTATATATCTGCTTCAAGAAGCGAAGAGTAAACGAGAAAAAGCCGCAATAGATCGAAACAAATAAAAATACGAATAAAATAGCCAAAAGAGAGAACCAGGCAATTTCCTTCATTTCTATAAAATAACTGGCGGTAATATTCCATTTAATCGTTATGCTAGCGTAAAAGGGGATAAATTGTCGAATGCAATTTTGAAAACCAAGAAATCAAGAAATCTATACACAAAGTTACCCCAAAAAGATCCCTTGAAATCAAAAACATGCCTCTTATACATTTCATCAAGAAACGAAATAACAAAATAAATATGCCCGCAAAGGTACTTGCAAAATACCAATAAAAATAGTTAAATGAGCAAACGGAGTAATGTCACGCATTTTTAGAAAAAGGAACAACTTGAGGAGGTAACACATTGATTCGTTGTAGCAGCCTAAATGGAAATATTTCTTGGAACAGAACCTTGAAAAGCAATAAGTAGGCACTACAGAAGCAACGAAAGTTTCGCAAAAATATCTGACAAAATAAAGAATAACCATCTCATATATTTCCTAAAAAACCAAAAGTAAAAAAAAGCTCCCAAACGAATGTTCGAAACGAACAAAAAAGTGAAAACACACCGATCCTGCACTACGCTTTGCATATACGGCCAAATAAGTAAATGGTACGGGCCGAGGCCATTCATCACTTTCATTGGATCAGAACATGATTGACGAAACGAAATAAAAGAAAACGTGTAAACAAAAAATTCCTGGACATATTTCGCTACCCACACCCAAATCTGGCGTTAAAGAACTGACACTCAATACAAGCGGCATAAGAATACCACGCTATATTAAGGAATTCCCTGAGTTTCTGAAGATATTTTAAGGAGCCACCGATTGCAGGTTTACGGACAATGTAAGTACGATGTGTTGGGAACACAAGTGATGCCGACATGTCCTGGTTGCTATGAGCACTGTACCTTTGATGCTTTGTTCATTTAGCCTTTTCGTTATCTCTAAGATAGCCACTGAGTTCTTGCATTGGTAATCACTTTCAGATAGTTCAAAATTACGTTAAAGAAACCCGACATCCTGTAGTACTCTTCCAAATACCATACTACCGCAGGACGAAGATTGCAAAGACGCGAGGAGTGCTGTTTGTAGCTATAGCTTATCTTAGAGCACAAGAAATGTGTACTTCGTTGCCTAAATTAGGAACAAAAGACAGCCGCGTATCAGCTCCCTTTGCTGCCACTCTCTCCGAAGACGCTGCCTCTGACTCATCAATACCTTCCTTCTCTCCACCGTCAAACTATCACGCTTTCTCACTCTAGTGTTGCTCCTCCCTAGATGAGCACGCTGAACGTTCGCTCGAGTCAATTCAATGTTCCCGCATTCTACTGCTGAACCGCCATTTTTCGGAACCTTTCCTTACTGATGGAACTCGAATAACGCCACGACATCTAGTCCCAGCGGCGAGCCCCTTAAGTATTGTTAGTGAACGCATTGTTCTCAACGGCTGTTTTAAGTGCATAGCAGTTTAGGGGCCCGGCAGGTTGTCGTAGCTCGTCCTTTGTCGCGCTTACTAGCCACCGCAGTGCCGAGGTGTCACGTACTCAAACAGAGGCTTCTCAAAGATACCCCCCGAGCCTCGTTTCAGCCGTGGGACCAAAATGTAAGAGGATACTTGAACAAAGGGTTTATATAAGCAGACCAGTGTTGCGGAGTTACCACTCCGGAATTGGAATCACTCCGGATTCATTCCACCTTTTCGAGTTGCCGGAATGGAATGGGAATGGAATGATGACAACGCTTGGAGGAATGGAATGGGTATGGAATGAAGCGTCTTTTTCCCGGAATGGAATGGGAATGGAATGGTGATTTTTATAAGAAGGCGGCCCCATCGCTGGCGCCTTCCGGCTGCTTATTAGTCTGTGGCGACGACGGCGTTGGTATATCTCAAAGGGAGCACCGGCGATGAAACCCAGAACGCATACCGGGCATCTCGAGTAACCGAATCCGGTAGCCTGTGGCAGCGCGTGTGAAAGTGAACTTCGAGCTGTGCAGCGTCTGGCCGCCGAGCCGGTGGCGACGTTAAATCGGCTCTTCGTTCTTTGGCAGGCTTTTTGAGGCTTAGCTTTCTCTGTACAACTGTCCGTGGCGCCGATGGCAGACCGCCGTGTCAGTTGCAGGTGCTGTGTGCCCAGGCCAGCAGGCGGTGTTTCTCAGCACAAACTGGTGCTGCGAAATCTTGGAGCTAGCGATATATAGCGTTCGCGCATCAAGCATGAAACGAGTCACCTTGGCGTTCTCCTTTCATCCTCCCTGCCCGGCGCTCAATGAATAGCGTTGTAGCTTGTCACCCGACCGAATACAGCGCCAAGCTGTCGACCCTCTGTCCGTCTGTTGCAGCGGGGCCCGGGGCTCCACCAAATCAAAACCAAGGGAGCAAAAAAAAAATTGTGGGTGAGGACCCTGTGTGCCCGAAACCCGCCATAGGCGTAAGAAGCGAGCTTCGGGTGTGTTACTGGGCTTTCTACCTCCACGCTCTGCTACAGTAGTGGGCAGCTCTGATATACCATTACATTAGGTATTAAATACGACAATGCAGGAGACACAGCTTCCAAGGGGCGTTTGTTTCTAAATGTCGCCCTTGTTTGCGAGTGTTTTGACAGCTCTCAGCAGTGCGACGCTGTGTTTTGCTTCGATCCGAAAATGCGGCACTCTCCTCCAATTGTGCTAAACTCGTTCGTGGTTTGGTTGTTGTGTTTATGTACACGTGGCCTTTGTGGCTGGGTACAAACTCATCTGATTACTGAAGCCTTAGTCTTCGGTTTGAAAGTTGGAGCATCGCCACTACTCAGGAAGGAAGGCCTAGTTTTAAAATTTTGATCAGGTCCTTCGCATATTGGTTACGCATTCATGGAAACAAACTGTCTGACCACACTTCCTGGTTTTGCCTGGGCGGCCCCCGTCACGATATGGTTCTGTCACTTCAAATGAGGGGGTCATAAATAATGTCCTGTATTGAACGTATTGGGCTGAGGTAGTGGCAGGGCAATAGACAAGCGGAATGGAAATCAACGTGGAAGTGGTGGCGGCTTTCCTACGGTAAATGCAAAACTTAACTGTGTTCCGTGACGCTGCCCTCCCGTCTCTCGCGTTGGTACAATAGATTAGTGCTCAGTGCTGTAAATTTCCTTTAAATCATTCAAGTAAGCATTTAAGAATGCGTGTACATGTGAGAAATCTCCGCGCGATATGGCTGTGAGTTATCTACAGCATACTAATTACGCTGGTGTGACGGTACGCCAAGCATATAGCAAGAAAGAACGCATAGACTGTAACACGAAACGGAAAAAGCAGACATCAACGGAATAGCGGCTTCCCCTGGCTTCGCGCAAGAGCAAACCGTTAAAATATGCTAACATGCAAATATCATAGTAAGCAGCGGGATCCCGCTACTTATTATGCAAAAAGGGAAAGTGTGACACTGCCCCTTCTTAAAGCGAAAGCTTTCTTAGAGGGACCGATGGCGTTATTTGAAAAATTTATTACATTTCCCATCAGACCGGCAGCTCGACCGAAATGCTCTAATATCATCTCTGGGCACACAGCGCGTGCGCGAAATCGGGGACTGCAAGTAGTCTGTCTGTCTCTGTCTGAAACCGGCCTTCCACTGTGTCAAAACGGTTACTTTAAAATCGCGAAAAAAGAACGGTTCTAAATGAGAAAAGAAACGCGTCGATCATGGAGACGGGGTACAATACTAAATCTTTAACTCATAAACCACGTAACCGTGCACATTTATACCATTCGTAGATGCGTTTACTTAGTGCGCGAAAAATCGTCCCATGGGTGCGTTCTTTGCTGGCGATTTGGGTGTTTGAAGGGTTGACGATCGGTTGGACGCTCTTTCAGCGAAAGTAGGACGCACGTCTGGCTTTCGCACTTCGCTCTACTTTAGTTAGGAAGGAGTAGTAAGCGTTTGCATTAGAAGGATAGTGGTTCTGCTGGAGATACGTAATCAACCTGCTACCACCTCCCAAATCGGTGACAAGCGACACACCTTGCATAGTTTTGCAGTTTTCAAAGCGTATGATAACGTCAGATTCATGCTGAGTTCCTCGATAACTCGACAGAGCACCTGAGGCAGCTTTTACGTTGAGGAATTAAAGGAATGGAATTGGACTGCCCATCCATTCCAGGAGTGGGAATGGGCTAAATTTTGTCATTCCGAGGAATTGAAAGGAATGGAATCACGACAAGTTCTAATTCCTCGGAATGGAATTGGAATGGAATGGGGATGCCCATTCCGCAACACTGAAGCAGACCCATTCTAAACTCCTGGTACCGCTGGCCCTTGTCTACAATGCCCCCATTATTTAGGGCACAGAAACCTGCGGGTACATTTGAGGCAAAATAAATGTAATTAGGCATCCGTCCCCGCGTCCATTCAGTCAGAAATGCTTACACGATTGATTTTTACGATAGTAAGCGACGAAAAGCGCGTCATCCCAGGAACAAATAACTCGTTCCGAATGGCACAGAAAGGCTCCACCACATTCCAGATAAAAGCAAGCACAAAAAAGAAAAGAACTTCCGCTCGTGCTGTTCGAGGGAGATGAAGAAACGAAAGATGAACAAACGAAAGCTAGCTGTCCCAGGAGACAGGTTGCGAGCACTGTTAAGGTGAGAAAATTGAATTGCACTGAACAAACCTCTCTTCCATTTATCAAGTGGGGAGATAGAATGAGAGAGTATGAACGCGAGGAGTTGTAACAAAAAACAGAGAAGGGAGCCCCATCCCTGTGACGAAACACTGCTCTGCACTTCCGGCAGCTTTAACGTTGAGAAAAGCTCCTTGAATTTTCTTATTTCCTATCGCACATATAAAACCTCAAATCTATATTCAATTAAAAGAACATTGACTATTCAAGTTGTGTATTAATATTCGGCCTTAAGTGTGCGTTATGTACTACTCTTCTCCGAAATATTGACGAAGTATATTTCAAGATTTTTATTCAGGAAATTTGCTATGCAGCATAACAAAAACTACATGAACAGACAAGTTCCGCCTTGACAGAGAAATTGCAGCGGGGGGCCATCTTGTGGACCTTGTGTTCACACAATAAGATATAGAGAACGCCTGGCGCTCAGGCCGCACGACGCGATGGGTAAAAGGATAGCCTAGAAGTGCAGTGCGGCTCCACAACAATTGCTCCGAAACAGCCTGCTCAACAGCAGTGGGATAGCACGAGAACTTCTAGTCAAACTGGACATGGTTCGGAGGTGGAGTTTCTCAAAACAGCCGGTGTCGTGAGACACCTTAAGGCGAAGACATCCGAGACTCATCATGGCGAGACAATTCACCAGGGAGATCCGTATCGCACTGGGGTATGATAGCGCTCCCGTTGCGGCTAAGATATTCTTTCGCGCTATCTTGGCGTGTAGCCACTGAAGAAGACAAACGTTGAGTGGGATATTGCACACGCACGGGGCGCGTACCGGCATCTTCAGCCTGCATTTCGGGGTGGCTGTTGCGTTGGCGCCATTAACCGAGAACATGGCATGAAGAAGTCCTATCTTATGTCATATGTCCTGTATTTTGAGCAAAAATTAGTTTGCTGTAAAAGTTGTACAAAGCTCTCGAAGAGGTGCCAATAAATCATTGTAGATTGCGCACTGTGGTGGAGCTTGTTCATAAGCACACTTGTGTGTAGCAGAGCATTTCCCCGCGAGATGACTTCTGCTTGGGCCACTTTTCCGTCGTATTTCAAGTGCACGTTATTAGATCGTGAGCCATGGCCGGCAAAAGTAGCGCGGTAGGAAGAGGAGCACGTGAAGCACTGGCGTCGACCAACACCAGCATAGTAGACGGGTTGCGATGTTTAAAGAAATTTCATTTCATTTCATTTATTTACTCTCAATGCACAAGGCGTTAGAGAGAGTAGTGGTGGAAAAACAAATAACAATCTGTACAAACAAATGGAGCATACAAATGGAGCATGTTTAATTAGGGCATGCGTTTATGGTACTCTTGAAGTTGGCAGGGTCAGTGATTGATGAGATGGAAGCGGGAAGGTGATTCCAGTCCAAGCTTGTTGTGGGCACGAATGAATTAAAATGAAGATTTCTACGGCTGCTTGGAATTCCAACTTTGAAGTGGTGATCGCTGTGGGATGAAATGTAGGATTGCGGAAAAAAAAGAGGTACTCAATGAGTACTGGGTATGGTACAACTTGTGGAAGAGGCACAGGCACTAGATTTTGCGGCGAAGTGAAGCGCTAGGTAGATTTAAAGTTGACTTCATATGAGTTACGCTTGCTGTACGGTAATAGTTGGACAAAATGATGCAAACGGCGCGGTTTTGAATTGCTTCGAGGCTACTGATATGTATGTTTACGCGAAGATCCAATACAAGTGATCAATATTCGAGCTTAGGTCGCGCTAATGTTTTGTAGAGAAGAAGTTTCAGTTGCATCGGGGCAAGGGAGAAGTCACGGCGTTAATCACAGAGAGTGCGGTGAACAGTCTTTTTAATAAGGTAAATGTGAGTTTGCCAGGTAAGGTTTTCAGAAATTGTAACGCGAAAGTACTTGTAAGAGCTAACTTTAGTAAGGGGGGGATTAAGTACGTAGTCAGTATGAATATTACATGTTCAACGTGAAACTCTCATTATCTTGCATTTAGTAACATTAAGGTTCATTAGCCAAGTATCGCACCAAGATGAAACATTGTATAAGTCCCACTGAAGTGCAAGGTTTTCGGAACGTGTTTTAATTTCGCGGTAAATAACACAATTATTGGCGAAAAGCTTTACAGAAGAAGAGATGGTATGTGGCCAGTCGTTAATGTAAATTAGGAAGGCTAGTGGGCCAAGAACGGATCCTTGGGGGACGCCAGAGGTTACGGGTGAGAGGGGGGAGTTGTATTCATTAGCAGTTACAAATTCGGAGTGGTCTGTTAGAAAGCATTTGATCCATTTTATTATGTTAGCATCAAGATTACGTTTGCTTAGTATTAGCGGTAGCAGTTTATGGCATACAGTGTCAAAAGCTTTAGCAAAAACGAGAAAAATATGGTCAACAAGTGAAGAAGCCTCAGGGGCAAAAAATAGGTCATTATTAAAGCAGAGAAGTTGGGTTTCACATGGGTACTTTTTCCGGAACCCATGCTGGTGATCACTAAGGAAGGAGTTGTTTTTTAAAAATGTGATTACGTGGGAACTAGATGACGTGTTCCATGAGCTTACACGGTATACTTGTTAAAAATATGGGCCTGTAATTGCGGGGGTCATAAACGTCACCTGATTTATGAAGAGGAACCACCTTTTCCGCTTTCCAGTCACCCGGAAGGGAATGACATTCCAAAGACTGCGGGGAAAGCTTACATCGAATCACCAACGGAAGCGAACCACCAACTATTCGGGGTGGATGCTTCCAACAGGTCGTGTGTCTGTTAATTGATGGAATTTTCTTTGGGGACGTGTAGTGGTGTTTGATAGTTGTGGGGTTGGTGATGCGGTCATGTACACTGCAAGAGTAGCGGCATCTGGATCGAGGGCTTAGTTTGGGAGGCGGGCTTGACGGCGCTGATAGACTATCTCATGAATGCATTCAGCTGTGCTTCCTGTCAGATAATTGGAATGGGGGTGATGCATGGAAGACCGCTCATTGCTCCCATAGCTCAATTGGTAATTGATTCAACGGGTAGCCACCCTGACTTTGTGAGATAGTAGAATTTCTGGAAGTAGAATCATGCGGGGAAGAAGAACGGCTTGGCCACGCATGCGGTCCATCTTGAATTCCGCACCCCCGACTTTTTGAGAAATGCGGCGGAACAGATACAGGGATTCTGAAGCGTGAGACTTTTCTCCGCAAAACCAAGGCTGAGCAGTACGAGTCACTAATATCCAAGACCAACAGCCGTTTGTATAGGCGTGTGTTGAATAAAAAGACCGATAGCGGAGTTTGCCCATTCCCTACGGCCCGATGTGTTGGCTGCATAAGAAATAGTTTGTTGTAGCAGAGAGCGGAAGACCAAAATACCAGCACGAATATTTCGTTTCATGATTCCGTATTTTCAAAGGTTCCTGGTCTCAAGAGTTGCTTTCAGGCTGACAATTTGGACGCGAATGTCCTGGTGAACAAACCAAGGGTAATGTCGTCCTCATAGATAATACTATATACGTGTGGAACAGCACCGAATCACTAGGCAAAATATATCATGGCCATGTTAAAAACAAGGAAGCCAAAACAGATATCTGAGGCACCGCAAGGCGGTGCTGGTATGAACCGACAGGAGATACATTGAGGTAGGCAGTGATGAATGCCGAGGAAGGCAAAGGGAATAATGCGGTACGTCATTTATTCTTCTTTAAAGCGACATGTATTTTTGAAATTTTCATTTACGACTTGCTGGGAGAAGTCTACCGAAGGGGAAACATCGTAAGCTACCTATGGCACTAAGACTGCCAGAACAAAGACAATTGCGATATATATAGAGAATCAAAAAACAAATAAGGGAAGCATTGAATGAAGACGGAAATCATGGTAGGCATTGATGAATGCCAGCATGACAAAGGGGAAATTGCTAGTACGTCATTTATTCTTCTTCAAATATACATTTTCAAATGTTTTAAAGAAAGAAAGAAAAGTTCGCAATTTCTGGTAATTTTTACTCGTGTTTTGAACCTTTTTTGCCTACTTTTTTCCGTATTCATCTGCTTTGTATGGAGATTTATAAGCTGCATAATTGCTGATTCTGTCAGATGATTTCTGATAATTTTTTTTTTCATTTTTCTACTTTCTTGTTTTTCAAATTTCTGTCCGGTTAATTATCTCTATTTACGCTATCATGATAAATAAAGCTGTTACTTCCACCAAATTCGCTTATTTGTGGAAATAGAGGGCTCCACACGATTCGCCATTTCCTCAATTTTTATTCGTATTTGAACGTTCTATGGGAAACGTTTTTTCTTCCAGTTTGGGGGAAATATACAAGATGCGGATTTTTGATTTTTTCGAGAGCTTTGGGGACCTTTTGCCGTTTCTTTTTTGTTGTTTGGTCATCATTCTGTCCGACTAATTATCTTTACACTATTGGAACGATTAATTAAATGAGCAACTTCCGCAAAACCTTCAGTTTTCTAAATGCAGAAAATTACAGGAATCCCCATTTTCAATTTTCGCTTTTTTCACATTTTGAACGTTTGTTAAGGTCTTCGTCTATTTTTCGGTTTTTTGAGGAAACGGACATGGGGCATATTTTCTATTTCATCAGATGACTTTCGTGAAAATTTTATTCTTTCTCTTTTTGGCATTTCAAATTTTCAAAATTCTGTCTGTCCAATTATCTTCATTTACAATATAAAACGATTAAAGGTGTTACTTTCCCCAAATCTTCATTTTTGTGGAAATGCAGGAAGTTCCGCGATCCTGGCTGTGGTGACACTAGGCAAAGAACGTTACTTATTGAAACACGGCTTACACCAGTGATACAAAATGTCTTCCGAGGACGTATTAAAAAACGTATCTGCAGAAAACTTCTTCGAAGCATGTGCGAACAGTATTCGTGAATACAAATGGGTATTGCCGAAGTGCACAGCAAGCAATTGCGAATGCCATCAAATGATTTGACTTATATACCTAACGCACCTGTACCTAGGGCAGTACTACTGCCAAAACGCGTGCAGGTTTTGGATTCGTTTGGACTCATAATGTTGGAAAAACGTGACTTTATTTTTCTGTTGTCCCTCATGAGGTATATAGCATATTTGTGCCTCTAAAAACCTGAGTTCCGAACAGCTAGAAAATACTGACCGGAATTTTCGCTTCACAAAGGCGTACTTAGAGAAGTATGTAAGAAGAAAAACAAAATAGCCAGATATTTTGTGATTACAGGTGGTTGATTAGTACTCAGTTCGTTTTTCAAGCCCAGGCAAGTTAGTAGCGTACACCGCAATTTCAGCTTCCTCGAGAAAGATTTTCCAATGTGGCATCTCTCTGAAGTTTTCTAGGGACTTCTATTTTGGCTGCATTTATTCAATGTTCATCTAGCTCGTTGCAACCACACCATTCTGGTAGACTTGTTTGGCAAACAGAAGAGAAAAAAAGTACCTCTATTATCACATAAAACAACAATATATGTGGTACTTGCAAAAAAAACGCCAACATTCAGACAATACTTAGTAAAGAGGTTGTAGCACGCAAACCTAAAAGAACTTCGCCGCAATTTCTATTCCAATTGTAACAAAATTTGCAAGACACTGCGAGAAAAATTATAAATAAAAATTACCTCAGCAGAATGTAGTAAAAAACAAAAAAGGAAACAATTTCGCATGTTGAAACAAGCGCCAACGTTAGAAGTGTTGTTGTGTCTGTCCGAATGTTTACCAGGTTGCCAAAAATTGCCAAAAAGTACATACGCCTTTTAGATTTTAACACGAAATGCTCCAAGAGGGCTTCAATGCCATGCCTTCCTCAGAACGAAATTGTCGTGAATTCGAAATTATGCCTGATTTGCGGGCACTCTCACCCAAAATAGGTTGTTCTGCGCAGAATATTGATTTCGGTTCGCTCTGAGTATAGGTGAGCACCGTATAAAACTATACCATCTAAACGAATTCAAAACTGATGTGCCGAGCTCCTATGATAAAATTTCTATGCGAGATGCTGTTTAATTTCTTTTCACTTGCAGCTGTGACATTGCGAGAAATGTTTGCGTCCTTACACCCACAGGTTTCTGCACTTAGCACAGCGCCTCACGCACTCATATACCTTCTTGACCATCCTAAGCGGGAACAGTTCGACCTAAGCCACCTGCGCTACGTTACCAGCGCTGCAGACTACATCAGTGAAACAGTTTCCACCAGGCTCTTCAAAGAACTGAAGCTTAAGAGCTTTATTCAAAGTGAGTTTGAAGCTTCCTTCATTTTATTCGCAATAAATGGAGCATGTCACAAAGTTTACGTTGCTCCGCGTCGCTCTTTAACAGAGCAAGCGACAGTACAGGCAAAAAAGGAAATTCTGGACATCTAAGCCCTATTTTTATTACTGGAATGCGAACGCCTGAAATTTGAATTGTAGAAAAGAGACGCCGTCATTGTGTGCATCGCCATGTTTGACATACGATATCGATGTACAAGTTTAGACTCATTTGCCTGATACAACGCACCGACAAAATTTTCAGAGCAAGGATCGGGTAGAAGGCACTTCATTCGTCCGATGGCGTAGTATCCACGTATTTCCTTGTTATCATCCTCGTCGTTGTTTTTAAACTCGTGACCTTTATTTGTACCATTTACTTTTCTTCGTCCTACAAAGAAGAAAAGGTTTTGGTAATCGCTTTGGTTCGCCCTACATGTGCTCCACTAGCGAGAACGTTCGTTGTTACGTATTTCAAATTCTGTTTTTTTATGCTCAAATTTATCCTGTTGTACGGTTTACATGTCCGTATCGACATGTATTACATGTATTACATGTCTATCATTACATGTATTACATGTCTATCTACACATTCATGCAGATATCTTGAAAACTCTCCAGCCCAAAAAGATTCTCCCCTCTTATATTTCATGTCTGTTTTTTTTCATTTCGGAATATTATCCTGGAGATATTTTGTAACCCGCATGATGAATTATCTGCCGGATGTTTATTCTTGCATTTCTACAGTGTACGGGCAGAACGAAACTGGAATAATTTCTGCAGGCCTTTACGATGCGCCGCCAAAGTACACGTCTGTTGGGCGTCTTGCACTTGGCATTGAAGCGATGGTAAGGCAATTGGTAAAGATGTGTTGCTCGTCTTAGGGACAATTTGGTGCTTTCCTAACAGGGCTCGCACTGGCAGTTTTAATTGCTATAAATACGACACTGCCGATGTACCTTGTGTTTGTATAAATCCGCCTGAAGGTGGAAAGAAAGATAACATAGAAAGGGTCTGGTGAGATGGCAGGGGTAAGAATAAGAATTATTGAAGAGAGCCTATTTCTCTAGCACCTATATCTTACAACAAGCGGAATCGTACTCCTACTAGGACGCTCCACTGCACCGAGTGCAGTGATTTTGCGTTCAGGATATTGTTGCTTTTATTTGTTTCACATACGAGTATGAAAGTGTCTTTCTGAATGGAGACATGTTGTTGCTCTGGGAAACGTGTTCCCTTTTTGTACCTGTTCAGCTGCTTTCTACTTGGTAAAGGTTTTTTTTTGCATTGTGTGTAAGTATGCCTTTTTACATATAATGTTGACTTTATGAAGGTTAATCTGCAACGTGCGAATTCCAAAATACAATTAGTAGCCGAGCAAAATGATATAAAGGGTGACTGACTTTCTTTGTTTAATTATTGGTTGAAAGAGCGGTCCTTTTTTAGCTATTTAAATAAGGCCATCAATTTACCCCGTAAAGAGTAATTAAGCCACATGACGTCGTCACGCACTTGGTAGTTCTAACGTCCATTTGTCCTAAATCAATAACTCCTACCTCCCATTACAAATTGCATGGAACGTTGCCCGGAACTAAAACCGAAAAACAGACGGAGTTCTCCAAAATGCGCAGTTTGCAACATAAGTTTGCAACACCTTACTCCTTCCATACATTCTGGCATAGGGTTTGCTTAATTCCTAACTCGCCAATAATAAAAAGTCCAAGGGAAGTACTACAGTGTTTGCGTATTTATAAACTGGCAGGTTTTAGACGCGCGAATACCACTGTGCACTGTTCAAAACCTCAATATGCCAATTCAGCCCATATAACTCTGCGGGAACTGCATGACTCTGTCGAGCGGTTGTGCGTTGCTTCATTAAAACCTCGGGGCGAACCTTACCGTTCGGAGATAAAGGTGCATTTTCTCAATTTATTGAAAGAGGCTTTTACGATTCTTTATGACAAAGCAATCTACAGACAGTTTTGCGCAAATAAGGCATCTGCGTCGAAGCTGTGAGATGGAAGCCGCAGGAAGGGGGACTTAATGCAAAACAATACTTGCTATATGCAAGAATAAGGCACTATCAAGATGTTGCAGCCAACGATGGTAGACAGCAAAGAAACCAAAGCAATGGAAGAACGCAGTCCAATCAGTGACTCTGACACAGCCACCGCAACCGTCATAATATTCATGTTTATCATGGCTTCAACCTGTTTCATAAAACTAGAACAGCCACCACTACCATCATCGTCATCATCATCAAAAACAAGCGCTGTAGCCTGTTTGTCAATGGAGAATATTTTCGCACGTTCTTTTGTTACACACTGATGCTTTGAGGAAAAAATTTAAAAAGCACCTGAGTTGTTTCGGTCACGCTAGGTTACGTTAAGTCTAAATTTACTTGTGTGGGTTTATGTTTGCACAGGTTAGTTTACGTTATGTTGAAATAGCATTTTTTAGGTGATGAGTATGAACGACCTGCTAGCATTCTCCCCCGTGCCAGGGCCTCTCCCAAGGGTTTATCGCTCTTGTATTGTGACACAGCCAGTAGGTATTTCGTCCGGAATTTACGGAAATAAAATTTTCGGAACTGACGTCCTTTGTCTGCGCTACAGGGTGATAGAAGTAATTCGACGGCTTTTTTTTAATTATGCTCTTAGATTTAAGTGAAAGCCACCTACAAATGGAGGTTATGCACCCACTGGGACACATAATTATGCGGTAATTATTCATATTTGTGACTTAATATTCTAAATGTATTAAACTACTTAGTGGCTGCAATAAGCAAGCGTGTTTGTTCTAAAACGTTTGACGCAATCGTGTTTTTAAGTGGTGTAATTTGGCAGAATTCTTCTAGCGCGTCCGTACTCCGAGATATCGAACTGCAAAGTTCAATTGCCGTTCGCATGATTACGCATTCTAAACAGTGAAGACCGGCCGAAGCTCCTCCCTTTTGTCACGTTCTTGCTGTGTACGGTGTTTAGTTTGATAATGGGTGGAGGCATAGGCAAAAGCTATAACAGGCACCCTTTCAGTCTTGCGTTGCCTTATCACAAGCCGCAGTACTCGGACCGATATGGAAACACAGAAGACAAGAGATGAGCCTTGCGCCAGCTTTCACTGTATAGCATGCGTTATCATACGAACGGCAATTAAACTTCGCAGTTCAAAATCTCGAAGTACGGATGCGCTAGAAGAGTTCTGCCAAATGAAACTGCTTGGAAACACAATTGGGCCTAACTTTTCAATACCACCATGTCTGCTTACTGCAGCCACTAAAAAGTTAAGTATTTTGTTTAGTTTATTGAGCCACTGACATCAATAATTACCACCTAATAATGTGTCTGCCTGGAGGCACAGCCTCACAGTAGAAGTGACCTTCACAAAAATCTAAGCGCCTAATTCAAAAAAGAACCCTTCGGCTGCATTTACAGTTTATTGGCAGCCTTTCCATCAAACAATGTACCTACCGATTATTAACAGCGATGCAGTTTAGGAAATTGTAAATTTTCTTGTCTGCAGATAAAAAAATGTCAACAAATTGCCCGACGCGCACCCGTGAGCTTGGGCCTGGCGGCGACAGCCCGGCAATTAGGAAAACCAAAAAAAACCCTAGCGCTGGCGTGGTCATGCCTCGCGATGACCGCCCAGCGTCCCCTGCTCACGTTCGTCTAGCCAAGAATAGCTACTTAGGGAGATCGGCGAGTATTGCGACAACCGCCTGGCCGTGAAAAAAAAAGCCTAACGATCGTGTGTGCGTGCCTCACGGCAACCGCCTTGCGGCCCCTGTACACGTTTGTCAATGCTGGAATACCCCATGAGGCAGATTGGCCAAGATTCGTCAGAAAATCCCGCGTGTTCAGCGTAATTGTGGCAACATTTCTGGCAACGAGAAAGACGTGATATCGTACGCAATCCCCAGACGATGTCCAATGATTAAAATTTAAAAAAAAATGAACGAACCTCACACTGGCAGCAACAACTGGAGTAAAGGTCGTTGCGGCAGCGAAGAAGTAAATCGGCTGCAATCGATGACTAAAACGTTTGTGATGGTCGTGAAGGTTGTGTACAGCGTCTCTAACTGCATGTTTAACGCGTTAGTGTAAGCTCCCGTCAGTTTTTCAATGAGCAAGACGTCCCCTGTTTAATTGACAAGTAATAGTAATCACCATCTTTTCAGAACTCTATTTCACGGAGGGAGGTTGGAAGCCACGGCGATACATGTAAACGAGCCATCTCGAAGCCGATTAAAATGTTACGCTGGATCGCCAAGTGAAGTGCGAATGTTGAATGTAAAATCTTGAATGTAAAACAAACTAGCTTATCATGAATCGTGACATCGCCAATAGAAAGCGCACGATGAATACACTAGGAATATTTGTAATTTGTCGTCGAGTGTTCGACGAAACTTCGCCTGGTCAGGGGTCATATTTGCGAATATAAAATTGTGGTCACTGACCAAGTCAAAATGAAAAAAATTGACGTTTCGGAGCGGGCAAGAGGCCGTCGTCAATTTATATGCAAGATATGGCGCAACGACTTCGTGTAGATTGCAGGCGTGTTGCCATCAGTCCCGTTGACGGTATGAGGTTTGGTTTGTAAGATGAGTGACTCGAGGAAAAGACGGGAGGCCCAATTTCTTTCTTTTGCTATGATAGCAGCGTCCTCCCACCCGTTGCGGTGATTGTGCTCGCAGGCGTGCTCTGCCAGCGCATTCGTCGTTCGATTTTCTTTTGCAACGTCACGTTGATGCTCCTTCATTCTTCATGAAAACTTGCCCGTTTCGCCTATATAAACGCATTTGCAGTCAGCGCAAGGAATTTTGTATACGACTCCCCTGGACTTGTCACTCTCCATCTTGTCCTTTACGTTCACGAGCCTGCTGCACAGCCTGCTTGAAGGCACGTGCGCTACACGTAAATCGTATTTGGAAAACACGCGGCAAAGTGCCTCACTGACTCCTTGAACGTAGGGAATGGCGGCACGCATGGTGGCCGTCTTGCTGGCGATTTCGTTCGGTCGTAGAATCTGATTTTCCATTCGTGCCACAAAATTCCTAGGGTATCCATTTGACGACAGCTCGTGATGCACACTCGTCAATTCTTCCTTCCATCTCTGTTGATTGAAGCGTAGGCGTTTAGCTCTGGTCATCAGTCCCGAGACGACAGACCTCTTGTGGGCAATGGGGTGGCTTGAGCTGTACTGCAGGTAGCGCCCGGTGTGTGTCTTCTTGAGATAAAAGGTTAAGGAGAGGCAGATGTTCGAGGACGAATGCAAACATCAAGGAACGGAAGGCACTCCCCACTCTCTCGTTCACACGTGAACAGTATCTGAGGCTCAACCGAATTTAGGGCTTCCAAGAACCTCGGCACGTCATCCTCAGGGAGGATGCAGAAACAGTCATCAACATATTGTAGAAAGACCTTTGGAGCGGGAGTAAAGTAGTCCAGAACCTTCTGCTCGACAGCTTATATAACAATGTTGGCTGCGGTGACAGATATAGAGGCGCCCATAGCTGTTCTGTGGATTTGCTTGTACATTTTGTGCCCGTAGAAAAAATAAGTTTTACTGAGACAAAACCGAAGTAGCTCACTCAGTTCAGGCACGTCGACGGGAGTCGGTTCGGCGAGTTTGGCGTCCGAACGCCGGGCTTTCGTGCAGGTTTGCACTGCAAGGTCCGTTGGAACGCCAGTGAACAATGCGGTTCCGTCGAAAGATACCATAACCTCGTCCTCGTGCAAAGCCTAGTCCCGTACCTTTTCTACGAAATCCGCTGAATTGGCAATATTCGTCGTTGTCCTGCCAGCTAACGGGCTCAACACTTTGTGAAGATACCCGGCATAGCCAGTGGAGCGGAGACCTGGTGAAGTCCATGATCGGTCTCAAGGGAACGCCAGGCTTGTGCACCTTTGGAAGACCGTAAATATGGGGCGCGGATCCGTTTGTACACAACAGGTGGTAATAAAAACATTTTTGTTGCGCACGAACTAAGAGAAACTGCGTTTAAAGCAGCTTTTGAAGCTGAGTCTGCCGACTGCAGGTCAGATCCTTAGCGAGGGGGGCATAGGTAACCGCGTTGCTCAAGAGGCGCAACGTCTTGTCGTGGTAGTCGCTTCGGTTACGACGAACGGCGGCGTTACCCTAGTCAGCCGGTAGAATGGCAATGTTGTTGTTCTTGCGGGGGTTTTTGATAGATTGTTTTTCGGAAGCCGTAAATCGAGTCCACGGCGTTCGCTTCTTCCAGCTCAAGAAAACGCCGATAACCTGCGTGCGTGCCTCATCACGTACCCCCGGTGGAAGCTTGCCCACGGCTTGCTCCACGGCGCACATAACTTTCTTCGGGTCAGGCTCAGACGTCGTGTTATAATTCATACCAAGACGCAGAATTGAAGATTCCGCAGGCGTTGGCTCATACGATGACAACTTTAGGACTGCATTCTTTGGGTGCGTTTCCTTCTTTGCGCTTAAAGATTCCAGTTTCTTACTTTGAGAAACTTCGCATTGTGCTTTCCTGTTGCTTGCGACGAAATTGGCGTTTGTTGTCTTTGTTGTTGGCGGCTTTTGTCTCAGTAACACTTAATTTTCCTACGGACACAAAATTTACAAGCAAATCCACGCAACAGCTATGGGCGCCTCTATATCTGTCACCGCAGCCAACATTGTTATATAAGCGGTCGAGCAGAACGTTCTGGACAACTGCACGCCCGATCCAAAAATCTTTCTACGATATTTTGATGACTGTTTCTGCATCCTCCCTAAGGATGACGGGCCGAGGTTTTTGGAAGCCCTAAATTCGGTGTAGCCTCATGTACATTTCACGTGTGAACCAGAAACTGGGGAGTGTCTTCTGTTTCTTGATGTTTGCATTCGTCGCTCGAACGGCTGCCTCTCTTTCACCGTTTATCGCAAGATGACACACACCGGGCGCTACCTGCAGTACAGCTCAGTCCACCCCATTGCCCACAAGAGCTCTGTCGTCTCGGCACTGATTACCAGAGCTAAACGCCTATGCTTCAATCAACAGAGATTGAAGGAAGAATTGACGAGTGTGCATCACGAGCTGTCTTAAAATGGATACCCTAGGAATTTTGTGGCACGAATGGAAAATCAGATTCTACGACCGAACGAAATCGCCAGCAAGACGGCCTCCATGCCCTCCGCCATTCCCTACGTTCAAGGAGTCAGTTAGGCACTTTGCCGCGTATTTTCCAAATACGATTTACGTGTAGCGCACGTGCCTTCAAGCGGGCTGCGGAGCAGGCTTGTGAGCGTAAAGTACAAGATGGAGAGCGACAGGTTCCCGGGAGTCGTATACAAAATCCCTTTCGCTTACTGCAATTGCGTTTATATCGGCGAAACGGGCAAGTTTTCACGAAGAATGAAGGAGCGTCAACGTGACGTTGCAAAAGAAACTCGAACGACGAATGCGCTGGCAGAGCACGCCTGCCAGCACAGTCACCGCATCGGTTGGGACGTCGCCGCTATCATTGCAAAAGAGAGAAATTTGGAGTCCCGTCTTCTCCTCGAGTCACTCATCATCCAAACCACACATCATACTGTCAACCGCACTGATGGCAACATGCCTGCACTCTACACGAAGACACTGCGCCATATCTTGCATATAAACTTACGATGGCCTCTTGCCCGCTTTATTGTGAACAAGGAACCCGTATGGGCTCCCAAATGTCAATTTTTTTTCATTTTGACTTGGTCAGTGACCACGATTTTATATTAGCGAATATTTGTACTTTCCATAGCGAACTGAGCTATAATCTGTCGGCCTCTCATATGGCAAAAGGCGAACTGTCGTGCACCACCAATATTTGTTTTACCGAATGCATCCGCGATGAGTGGGCGAAAAATCGAGTTTAATACTACTAGTTTCTAAATTATGTGAAAACACGTGTTCAAACGATTCTAAGTGGATAGCGCGACTTCGAGGAATGGCCAACACGTCGAGTGCTCTACATACCCTCTGGAGGGTTGTCTACCGTCGTACATTTCAATGTAGTAGTTTATAAGTTTGCATCGTCTGATTGGGTGAATCGCGAGAAATGCAAACAGCTTTAAGAGAGGTTGACCTTAAAGCTGTGCAATATATTTCATTGAAAATATAATTATTAATAATAACATTATTATTATCATTATATTACTTTTACTATTATCACCACCAACAACTACAATAACAGCACATTAAAGTCCATTGCAGGGCAAAGTCGCCTCCAATTGATGGCTACCCGCTCCTCTCCAGGGCTGCCTCAGTTGACACTTTGACTCGAAATTTTCATATTTCGTCTTTCAATCGAGTGAAAGGCGGCCCACCTCTTAACACAAAGACAAAATAAACAAATCGAACGTGCAGGGAAAGAGGAACGCACAGTATTCAGCCTTACGTGCTAACAATGTATTTGGACGGGTTCATAAATACACAGCGCTGTACGCTGGTTCTAAAACAAAATAAACAAAGTTGGCGTAGAACAACATGAGCGGAGAGCATTTTTCGCTAAGCCCTTTTCAGTACCGCACACTGGGATTTCTCTTTAAGTAAAAACAAACGAAGGCAACATAGCACACCTCCAGTTATAACTCGTCTGGCAGAAACTGGGTGCTGGATTAGTACCCAGCTTTCTCACTCAAAATTCCGGAATCGCAAAATTATAGTCGAACCACGACAGAAAATTAATAACTCGCATAGCGAAGAGAGTCACCTTGGACATCGCCACGTTGAAAGAACTTTCCAGAATTCTAAATAGCTTTTGCCTTACTCGCTATCAAAGGTTACAGCCCATACATTTTAATGGGATAGTTTCCTTGGCTTTGGAACGTAGTACATTCACGCTGTCGCCTCGCACGCTGTCGCCCAGAGTTTTAGCAGCTCCTAAATTGTTTAAATTATGTTACATAACTACAGAGTAATTACTTCTGAAAAAAGGTGATTGGCCAGAAAGCTGCACATGTCTACTGTAAATCCTAAATGGGGCAAACCGCTAAAGCTAATAGCGATTAAACGAGTAAAGCCAACCGTAAGACAGTAATCACCATGTCGCTACTAACGAAGGCGATCTCGCGTGAAGACATCAAACTTAAAATAAGCAGAAGTCTACTTGACATTGGCACGCAGTCGCAAAACTATCAACAAGTGGGCTTTGACGACAACACTATGTTAAACGAAAAATGAGTATCTACTCGGAGACAACTTTGTCCGGCAATAGAGAGAAAGCCACGGGGCGGCTTTCGCGCTAAGGGTACCACTAAGAACGACCTCCTACGTGTTAACTAGCAAAAGTAGTTCCAGGAAAACTGGTTTCAATTTCAGTTTGGCCCTGACAGATACGCATTCGCTACAGGTCAATCCTTGTCACGAGCTCCGTGGTTGAGTGCATTAAACCACGATTAGCGAGCATGCAGGTATATATCCATCCCCTTCTGTACACTCCATTTGTTCCTGAACACAAGGCAACGCTTTGGCTTTTTTATTTAACGTGGTCATACAACAAAAACCCTTTCTCTACCACCTAGGTACAACGGGTAAGAAATCGTAGGGTATGATTTGATATCCAAAAGCAACGTAAACACAGGCAAGTACACGAGATAATTAGACCAGAGAACACCTAAATATCCTAATATCGCTGTATATTCCCGTAATGAGGATTGTCTTTTCTTCTACAATTTGTAACATTTCTGCAGTTTTGTTAGCTCAAGTTTCCTTCTTCTGAGAAGATTTGTACAGATGCTGAAAATGTGAAGAAAGCACGCATAGGGCGTCAGACTTGAAGGTAGAGAAGCTGTACACAACATTCGCCACCATGACAAAGGTTTAAGTCCACGAATGCAGCAGTCTTGATTCTTCGCTGTCGCAACGACCTTTACACCAACTGTTGCTACAGGTGTGATGTTCTATCATTTTTTGGAAGTGATAATCATTGGACATCACCTTAAAGTGGCATGCTCTCTGACGTGTGTATCTCGTTCCGAGCAAATGTTGGGACTATTACAGCTACTTCGCGAGTTTCTTGTTCCGTGCAAGTGTTCTGTAAGTAAAAGTGACTACTGTAAACACTAGAGTTTTTTTGTCCAATCTTGTCCAAAAAAAACTGCAGCCCCAGTATGCCCCTTAGGGGGCATGCTTGGCTTGACAATCGTGTGCTTGAGACGCTAGGCGATAGCCGCGACGCACGCACACAGGAGGGCTCGGCATTTTCTTGGTTTTTTTACCTGCCGCGCGGTCGCCGCAATCTTGGCCAATCTCCGTAAGTGGTTATGCTTGGCTTGACGAACGTGCGCATGGAGACGCTGGGTAGTCTTTCCGGGGCAAGCACACATGAGCACTGGGCTATTTCTTGGTTTTGTTAATGGTCGGGCTGTCGCTGGAGACCCGCGCACACGTGGGTGCGCCCGGCAATTTCTTGGTATATTTAACTGCGGACGCAAAAAATTACAATTTGCTAAACAGCTCCGCTGTTAACATTCAAGTCTGCCGTGTCCAGTTCTAATACTTTGTAGGAAAGTATGCGGAAATTTTGTGAATATTTTTATTCATTGGAATATGTACCCTTTATTGCCTTTTTGTTGCACCTGAACATGCCATGGTCTTCTTACGGTAATATCGACCTGGTTTTTGATAAAGTACAGTCGAGTAGGCCAGCCTATTGTTTTCCGTATTTTTCTGCTTTCTTAAACATTTCATTTGCTATTTTGGTGCCAGCAGTGCCACTGTGACCTTTATTGTCAGTTAACAATATTTCGACCTGGATTTTCTCTTTTGTTTAGCATTTGTTTAAATCTAAATATATATGGCTTTCGATTATTTGGATTGCTAACTGCTGCTAGGGTTGATAGATTATTAGTAAGCAAGTGTGGGTTCCTGTGTTTGTTAGCTAATGTGTAGGTACTCACTTGCTTTTAAAATAGCGATTCCTGCTGCCTCGAAAAACTTGGATTGGTTGGTTTCTATTATTTTTCAGCTTTATCTGAAATATGGAAGCTGCTCCTACGTCATTTCTATTTTTCGAGCCGCACGTCAAGACAGTCTGTCTGCGAAATTCGTTGCTTATGTCTGCCTTTTTCACCGTTAAAACGCCGTTTTCCCAGAATATTTGTCCATCAAAGATAACGGTAATTGTTAAGTGAGTTTGTGGGCCATTTGTTATAATACTTCAGGCCGGGTTGGTTGCTCTATTAAAGGTATTAATAATTTAATAATGCTTGGTTATTGAATACTGCATAGTTGTGTTTTATAGCGAGCTATTTCTCCTGCAAAATTTGAGTGACATCAAGTATATTCCTTTTTATATCTCTGAAATGTTTTGTAGGTGTTTGCTGCTAAGCCCCAGTTTTAGGCCATACATTTTCTAGGCTCTTTGGCATGTGGTTTATTTTTTATATATATTGTAATATAAGGAGTAAAACTAAGCATGTTGTCTATATAGGCGCCTTATACTTTGACTTTTTACAGAATTTCTGTTTTTTGTTTCCGAGTTTCATATTCTGAGGACGGTGGAACTCGGAAAAGACTTCACGAATTATTCAGTGGACCAGAGATGGCAAAATTACTTCTACAAAGTAATAAATGACATTGATATTACTTTCACTACAATTTTATAAATGTAATTAGGTTATACTAAAAATTACAGGTGGCCGAGATTAATAACATTTCATCACTATTGCTTTTCAAAAGTAACAAAATTACTTTGAAATTACTTTAATAAAATTCATCACTCATACACGACCAACTCCTATACACTTTATTTACACTCATGTACATAAACACTGCAATATCAAAAATATAATTTATACACCAACTTATGCACAGTTTATTTACTGCACAATACATTGATATGTTACACATCTTTATGATATCTCAGAAGGAGCTGCTATTCAAAGTGGGCATCGGAAAGGGGTCCCCGTTTTTACGACAGAGTGTTTTTGCAAGCTAAAAAGACGCTCCGCTGGCGCGGATTAGGGTAGGGTAGTGTTAAGCATAATGAATAACTTTTTAATTTCCGGGTAGCCTTGGAAAACAGTAAGATCAGCTATGCCGCTGGTCATCCAATGCTCCAGTCCATCGCTTGACGACTGAACGAGCCCAGTCTTTCTGATCTTGAGTAAGTCATCGTCGGCCTCTGTGCACTCGGCCGTGTTGCTTCCGGTGCTTTCTTCGCTGGGAAAGTGTTCTTCGAAGTGGCTCCGGACGAGCTGCCAGTTTTGCCGCTCAAGGCGCTCGTCGTCGAGCCACGTAAGCTTAAAGCGGAAATGGGTTGCGGCTGCCAACCATGCTTGGGTCCTCGAGGGGTTTCGAGAATCTGGAACAATATCATCAATTAGTGAATGGAATTGCTTCACAGTCATTGATTTATACTTTCTCTTCATTTTATATTGTTGGCCTTGCGATACTTCAAACATGACATACGTTTAGATAAAAAGAAGATGCAAAATAATGTTTATATGTGAAGTGCGCCGGGAGAAATTAACATACTGTCTCTTAATATCATCGGCTATGCAGCGATAATTGTGTAACTGTTAGTTGGGTTTGATTATTTCATTAATGCGTCCCGGAAATCATAATGACTAAAAGTCTACGCTGTGCACCAACAGCGAAGTACTTCAGATTGTAGCAGCGCCGAACAATTAATTATTGTTGATAACGTAATAAGACTGTCATCAACGTACCTTTTTGTGACGCCGCTTTTGATGGCATCAAGCAACGGCATACAGCATTTCAGTTCCCGAGGACTCTGAAGCGATCGTAGAAGCGATACAATGTTGGTAGTAGCGCACCCATGCACATATATATCTCTCCTTGAATGATATCAAGTTTAAGTAATGGGGAAAGGAAATGGATAATTTCCATTAAATTACTGGCCTGAAGTAATATATTACATTACTCAATTACCAACACTGAAAATTTATTCATTGCATTACTCATTACTGCAAAAACATTTTAATTACTGTAATTTAATTACTGTACTTTCATTTCTTCAAAGTCTGCCATGGACGGTGCTGTAAAAGTCTTTATCCTTCATAAATGGCGTGAATATTGTCAGCTCTGCAGTTTTGAGTCCCCGCACTAATATGTAAACACTTCTAATGTTGAAAACTGGGCGGAACCACGCACCTGTGTAGCGTGTTACATAGTGCGGATATGTAGCCAAAGAGTACCGCGCACGCACTATGGCGCGACCTCAATCCCCATTTGGATTAGTTTGAGTGCGTTTAAAGTTAAACTCTCGCTATAAAACCACCGCACTTGTCTTTTTATTCATTTTAAGTGGTCTTCCGATCACAAAATCAGGCCTTTTACTCTCCAGGGACTTCAGGGTACCACTAAGAATCTCCGCCTTGAGCCCTGTTGCAGTACACTACCTTAAGCCGCCAATCTAACCAGTACCGATTCCTGGTTCAGTTGTTATTGCATTGCAGAAACATTCATAGTCTCTGTCCGTGGTGTCTCTGTTTTGTTTTCCTTACCTCGTCCGCATGCGCTATGAATTTTTGTTCCGCCAAGCTGGCTAACCGAAGGATATACAGAAACGACGGAGAGTCCCGGTTGCATCCGTCTTACTCAGGCGTGGACATTGCACAGTACGTGCTTCGGTTGCTTTGGCGCCTTTGGCTCTCAAGCTTTATAAAACTTCTCTGTGGCAGCACAAAGCGGCAAGTTGTCGGAGGAAAAAGAAGCTTCCGGCAAGGAAAAGGGAACACCCAGCCAATTTTTTCGTCGACTACTACCAGCGGCGGAGCCAAACGACGTGGTTACACTCGGCAGCCTTGGCTGCACTGTCAGTGTTGTCGCCGAGTATAAAACTAGAGGATTACCAATGACTCCAAGGAAGGATGAAGTCTGCAAAAAGAGGGGGCCAGATAATGCAAGACAATGCTGAAGAAACGTCGAAAGAGCCTTTGTCCTTCAGAAAACGCACAGTGGACTATTACTAAGGATAACAGTATCAGGGGTTTGATACCGTTCTGCGTATTGTATGCAAAAGCCTATAAGTTGTTTTCTTTTTCATATTTTAATTTTTTGATGTAGTTGTGGAGTTTGTTGCGCAATAATATTGTCGTAAAATAGAGTCCTGATGTCGCCAACCATTGAGCATTTCTTGTATAAAGAACAAACGCGGTTGGGGGAGGTTGAAGAATGTGAGAATACCATCAGAAATGTCTAAAATCGTTATCATGGTCCAATGTAGAATCAAAGACACATGAACGAAGCAAGCAGCAGTAAAACATTTTTTGTCCAACGAAAAAATATTCTCTCCACGTTCCATAATTACGATAATAATGTACACAGGATTACTTCCGTTGTGTGTGACATGCCGTTCCTCCTAAAAATAACTGCTTCTGCGAAAGTTGGCTTCCCCGAGTGCCCTGAAGGGAGCATCGGTTTTCGGTGAAGTAACAATATTACGCACCCTACAGAAGCACGTAAAGCTTGCTTCCACCGAGCCCAACTTTGTGCCGCGAGCAACTCCTTTCTGGAATAACTGCCGTGAGTTGTAAAAACTACTAGATTTCCCAGGATAAATTTGTGGGGCGCGGCAAATACCATACTTGAACTTTTTTTGCAGGTTGTAGACACCGTGACGGGACAACCTCTACGCGCAGGGCAGGTGGGTGAGATTGTAGTGAGGGGACCTGGCCTGGCACTGGGATATTGGGGCCGGGCCTGATGAGACTTTTGTCGACGCTGAAGGCTGGCACAAGACAGGTAATATGCCAATGCTTATACCTTGATCCGTGGGGTTTACTTTAAAGAACACATATGTACTCATATTGGAACGGGGCAGTTGCGCCACGGGGCCATGACCGTGTCACGTGTTTGGCGTTCGATGCAAACTGCGCTCATGTACAAGTCAAAAAGGATGTAGAATAAAAGTTTATTGCAGCAGCCGAAATTGTTTGGCTGTCCACCAGGTGGGTGGCCGTTTTAGTTCAGTAATCCCTGCTTCTCGGCGGCCAGTATCGCCTGGCATGGGGGCTGTTGGTAATCCAGATCTCATGTGGTCACCAAGTTCTCAACAAGGGAAGCGTTTTGTCACGTGTTTGGCGTTCGATCGCTGGCTAGCTAAATGTTTTTCAGGAATAGAGGTGCATACATTGTAGTTAAGACCAAACATTCGTAACACTGTATGAAAACGGAAGCCCACGCTTATATGTTTTGCCCGCAAAGGCACCCTGTAACGTTCTTGTAAACACAATTTGCCATAATTGAGTTCTAGCATGCAGCAAAAAGCACGAAGCGTTTAGGCAATAAGGACTTTCCTTTGTGAAAGTTTTTCAATGTATATAACGTGTGGCAGCTGTATTATCCGAGTCGGGCGACACAAAAACGGTGATAGGAAAACTGCCCATACAAAGGGCGCATTCATCACTGCCGCGATACAAAATGGCCTGTCTTTACTGGGCCCTATAACCTGAGCATACCCGAAATTAGATGTGTTGCCTCCTTTAGCAGACTTCACGCATTCTGTTTTCTCTAATTGCACAACTTGTCCTAGCTTCTCATCTTCACAAGAGACGTTCTGTGTTTAGTCACTTGAGGCCGTCCTGTCAGTGTTGCAATAATGCTCACCGAAGAGTCGATGCCGTTTTTTTTAATAGATTCTACGCACTTCGTCTAGGCTATCTTTTTCTTAATCGAACAGCTGAAACGAGGTTGTGGCCGGTGATACCAATGACAACTTGTGTGTATACGCGCATACGGGTATACGCGGGCGTGACTTCTCAACGCAGAGAAAATTTTAACATGTGATGACTAGTGGTACCAACCTGCACATTCATACAAATGTATGATTGGATGTGATCACCTGTGGTACTCTAAGGACTTGTCACTGCGGCCAAGCAATAAACGGCGCGCAATAAAACGAAATGTTAGAAAAGCCCCCCAGCGCACCTGTCTATATTTCCAACACGACATGGAATTCGCAGGACCGGAGTGGGTGGAAGTCAATGGGAGATTCTATATTAATCATGAGCTCTGTTTTTTGGTCACCTTATGAGTTAGGCGGAATCGAACATTGGCACTATTACGTCGCGTGATTAGAGAATTCGCACTTGAAGCATTACAAGTGATTGTAGATGAGCACTCGTTTCACTATGACTGATTCTCTATAGAAAACTACAAAGCTGGGTGCTCTGCAGTACCGTCGAGTTTAAGCAATACTTTGTTTTTTCGGGGCGCTTACATAAAATCTATATAAAAAATAGCAAACAATAAAATAATTGTTTGCTGATACTTGCGGAAATGAATTGCCATTTATGCTGAAATTAGTGGCCATCTTGCCTCCTGCCATGAGCCTGAATAGCGTCTGTTCCATAGTAAATTACTCAAGGTGCATTCGAGAGAGGAAGAAGGTAAACTTATGGGAGTTGTAGGGGTGGTGTTGTAATTGGTTTACAATTCCGAAAATTAGCTCATTTCGCTGTATTTATTTATTACAGGCCTAGGGGGCTACAGAAACGAGTGCCATTTAGCAACAACCACACAATAAACAACAAGTAGAGTTAAAGCGATTTCTCAATGGTGATCACCTTGAAGTTAATCGCTTTCGTATGTCCGTGATGGAGGCAATTACGGCGTGCAGGGGTTCTAGTCACTGCTTGTAGGGGTGATGAAAAAGTCATCACAAACATTACCTCTACTAGATGGCACACGAAAATTGAAGTCATGATACCAACGGGGCAGAAAAGAGAAAGGGGGTGTGCAACCTTTTCATTTAAAATCGGTTCGCAATGAAAAATTTTGTAAAAAAGTTAAACCTGTGTACATTTACGCCACAATAACAGGTCTGATCAGTTAAATGTCCTCTTCAAGGTAGTCGCACTAGAATCGCGATGTAGTTAAAAAATATAGAATGAGCTCAAGATTTCGAATTTGTTTGGAGGGCGAGGGTGAGAGTGCTTTTTGAAGGGTCGTGGATGGCGCATGCGAATTATAATTCAGAACGTACTCGGGATTTGTAAAGAGTATCTTTCAGTGAGGAAGCTGCAGATAAAAAATACAAATCCTGCTTTTAACATTTCAGCATGCGAATATAATGGTTAGGTATGTAATAAACATGTACTTGCCAAGGCAGGTTATTTATGATATGAAGACGTAGGTACTTCTATGAATCGACCTGTGATAAAAAGCGTCATTAGATGTACACGTGCCTGTGGTAGCAGTACTAGCGCGGTGAAACTTTTGGGTGTTTTAAAATAGGAGTTGAGACGAAGGGCCGCGACCTCCCGCTGAGATGGCGGCGGTTTTATTTACCATATGGCGATTTAAGAAAGACGAAGTAGCTCGAGCTACAGCTGCTGACGTAACGACGGTCACCGATGATAATTTCTCCGCACAGCGATGATGGTAAGAAAAATTTTCAACACATGTATTTGCAGTTTATACAGTTGTAGTTTGAAGGTGACCGCCTTGCTAAAAATGTTTAGATACAATACACGGTCGTCTGCGAAGAGCTTAATGGAAAAAAGCGACGCAATTGCTTGGCGCCAACTATAGCATAAAAGGTGCTGAAGAATCTACGTTCGAACAGTGATAAACGCTGCACGAAAGGGGGTGAAACCGAAATATTAAAGAGTTTTGCCCCTGTAGACGCAATTTCTTCGGCAATGGCTTGGAATTACAGTTTTTAGCAAATAGCTAGAAACTTGGCTGTGGACGCAAGGCGTTCGTGTCTTGTAATGCACGAACTGATTATTAGCATACTTCGTGTTGCTTCAAGATCGTTAATTTAAATAAGAAAGAGCGATGGTGCACGCACTGACTCTTGAGGTACACCACACGTTAGTGCAAATGAGGGGAATTAACAGTCATTAGCGGTTGCGTAGTGGGCTCGGTTAGGCAGAAAGTCTTCAATCACAAAGTGCACACTTGTGTCAATGTTAAGCTTGCAAAGCTTCTGTATTAGTAGTTGTGAGATACAGTGTCAAAGGCTTTCGCAAAATCAAGAAACGTACCTTGCCAAAACCTAGGTCAGTTTCAACCAAGAGGTTTTTAGCAAAGAACAACAGCTACGTTGAACGTGAAAATATCTTCCTAAAGACGTGCTGACAGTTGTTAACAAGAAATGCTCTTCAAGGCAACATATTAACGGCTAGTATATTATGTGTTAAGGCAGCAGTGCCCTAACTGTACATTCGCCATTTCGCAAGTCACTTATTCTACTCCAGCGCAACGATACTGTAATATCACCGAGAACAATCTCCTTACCTCAGCAAGTACTTTGCATGCAGATAGGGCCTCATGGCTATTTTGCTACTACAACGTTCGCGTTCACAACAGACAACATTAGTACAACATATCCGTAAAACAATGCCCAATATGCATGTAGGAAAATTCGGAGTTATCTGTACGTTTATTGTTACGTGACTGCGTCAGGGCTAAAAAATGTCCACCTGTTTATTAAGTGCATCAGTGCCGTATAAAAACGATTCCTAACGCACTGCATGGTTCATTAGTTCTGTTTCCTCTAAGCATGCTGCTTTGCGCGCTGAACTTTGAAGATAAGACACACGGGAAGCATGAAAATGTCAAAAATAAGCCCGCTTCTAAGTTTCCCAACGCTTTCGTGTATCGTATTTTTATTTATTCTGAAGAGTCAGAACGGATCGCAAACCTGCGCGCGTGACAGTGTGACGTCGGAGAGGTAATGCTCTTACATTTGATTTCAACCACTCTCTCTGGTGTGAATGGTGTGCCTCCTTTGTCTTTGCTGTTGGATTACTTTGATGAGATTATTTTGGTGATATAGTCCCTCCACTCATACAAGATTTCTAGAGGCGGTATATATCTGACCTGACCGCTTCACTAAATGAATAACAATAAACCTCGGTGCAATTTTGTTGAATTAATATTCATTATATAAATCGAGTACTGGAGACAGGCTGCCAATACTATCATGATGCTCAGGCCCGAGAAAAATACAACTAAAAGATTTGAGACCAATCTTACTCGCCTCCTGACTCCGCGAAATTTTGGAAGAATTATCCTGGCAAGACTATATATATATATATATATATATATATATATATAGTATATATATTATATCTATATATATATAGTATATATATATATATATATATATATATATATATATATATGTTGGCACAGGCTCCGCAGAGTAGACATGAGATTGAACAGTGACCAATAGATGAATGCTGGATCACTACACAAACGTCGGCGTCAATAACTGTGAGCACAAAATACACTCAACTGGGAGCACGCCGCCGTTTGCAAAAAGATGCAAACTGGGTTGTTCCCAAGCAGTCTTAGACTGCTAGTGATTGGAAGGCATAAACTACAATTCCAAGCACGGCAGGCCGACAGGTAATTTAAAGTCTATATTCTGGTCAAGCACCCTAAGTAATAGTGCCCGACATTGACATTCATCATATCCCCACCCGAGCTCTGGCAGAGACGGCGTTTCTCAGCTCGGGAGGTGACAGCGAGCTACAAGTAGTCTGGATGGCCGGAGTGGGCCACTAGAAACCGAGTACTTCTGGCTCCTGGCTGCGAAGAATGGTGGACACATTGACCCTCCTACAGCCACTCCTTACCGGCCAACAACAAAAGATTAGTGCGCAGCAATTTCGCGCCCATTGCTGTACTTTGACGATGGTGTTGTCCGCATTGCTGAACGGACAAAAGGAGAATCGCAGACGAAAAGAAAATTGAGAAGGAAAGAGCGGCGAAAGTGCAAGGGGGAGGGTATTACGCAGATCCGGAGCGACATTCTTGGCAAAAGTTGGAGGGGAGGCAGAGATACATGCTGCGTGGTGGCTGTGCGCTCCGCTACAAGGCCATAGCAGCGTGTACTGTTATGCGTTCGACGATGACGCGATCACTTCCTGACACGCAGTTCCCACCGCAGACGTAGAGGCTTACTATCGCTGACATTTGCGCGAAGTCGTTGAACCGCAACTTACAACAACATGATCGGTGGCGGCGCAGTGTGACATAACGAAAGAGCAGCGAGCACCGCGGTGCGTTCGCGAAACACGCCATCACCTCATGAAACGCTGCAGCTATGCACAGTGACTGAGAAGACTGTGCAGTTCGCGCTGCGCGCAAATTTTGTAATAATATGTATAGTTATGATCGGCCTTGTTTTCTCTTTATCATAGCCCTCCGCTCCATTAATGCAAAACCTCTTCCCCTTAGGTATAATCACTCCCAATAACAAAGAGAAAGCACGTAATTGCCATTCAATCTTCTAGTTCTCGCAGTGGTCAAGCCTCCTGTTCGGACAGCGTGGATTATTTTCTTGTCCTGCCGGCCCTACAACGGTCTAGAGAAGTGCTGTTTTTGTGCTTGCTGCTATCTCAAATATTCTGGAACATTTTAACGCGTTTTATGCATTCGCGATTGTACAAAAAAACACAACGTCTATCCTCGACGAAAAAACGAGAGTACTCTTTGTTATTTACATACTTTATTCGCCATAAACGTGCCACAAGTTTCATTTGCACGAAAAAATGCGGACATGTATGACTTACGGAAACAGTTTTATTAGTCAGGAATCGTCCCGTCTCATATACTCAGCGGTAGTGTATTCTTTAACTTTGAAGCGGTAGCTGAATGGAGCGACAGATAGACGAAAGACAAAAATTTTCGCTGTTAGGCAGCCTAAGATCGGCTATCATGCCTTAAGGCCCCCTTTTCAATTAGACCAACTTGTGAAGTTTTCTAACCTGCAAAGCACACGACAATTCCTGGCACTGCGAGTGCCCAGGCATGCACTAAAGCCAGTCAACGTTGTACCATTAAGTGTTATCTGTTTTGATTTTCACGTAATGTCCAAAGTGAAGTAAACTGTCCGCTAACATATTCCCAAATAACAGCTACTGCACAAGAGACAAACCCAAACCACGGAGGACAGAGACGGGGGGACAATCGCTCCCGTACGTGATAGCCCATGCTATTCGCTGTTATGTTTGCCATTAAAGGGGTCCTGAAAGGCGTTTTGTGCACACTAAATGAATCAGCGCAATCGCTAGATTGGGTCCTCAACGTCATCTGTGCCAAATAATACTCTTTTACGCGCAGCCAAAAGCTCACAGTTTTGTTGAAAAGTTTGTCACTTTTTTCTCAACCTTCCCTTCATGTTTTTGGACGCCGTCATCTTCCCATGTCTAAGCCATCGATTTCCAGATGTTCGTCATAAGCTAGACATCTGCTATTGGGCGGCTTTTTCACGCACTTCCGGCAAACAGATGAGTCGTAGTCGTCTGCTCAGCGTCGGCTCGCCGGCTGATCTGCCAGCGGAGTGCCGGAGTGCTTGGACATTTTACGACAAACCAAATAAGTGTAAACAAACGCTTAAACGTTTGTATTGAATGCAACACGGCCATAACACGACATGGATATTCTCTTACCTGAGTACATTCCATAAAAGAACCGTTGATGCCCCGTGAATCTTCTTTCGTGCAATCGCCGACAACGCCCTCAGCGAAATGCCTGCGTTTGACGCATACATTTTATTCAACTTCAAAACAATCCAGAGATGCGTTTCGAACGAATACAACGTCACAACATGATTTCTTAGTCTGAACCACAATTGACGGACGATAGGTTGCCTCCTCCTGCCCGTCGTAAATTCGGGACTCAACTCGCGCGCGGTTGGCGGAGACGAACCGCAAGTCACTTAACTCTGGCGCACAAGCCGAGATGGCTTTTAGCCTCGCACACTGCACATACCCCATACGAGGTTGAGTAATACGTCGCTCGAGAAAGATAATCCAAAGCATGGGAATCACTATCCACCAGAGAAGCACAACGTCGCATTGCATCGCGAAACAAAGGCGCCCACAACACACACACCATCGCCTCCTGTAATGTCAAACGCATCTCGCACTTCCCAATGGGAGTGAGTGGTACGTTTGCAATGCCCACATGTCGCGAGGTGTGGCTCCGAGCTGAACCGGGACCACGCAACCGTAAACTGACTTCTATAGCGGCTCGTGCCTTGTTGCCAAGGCAGAACGATGTTTAAAATTATCAAAGAAATGTCGCTCGCTCCAGCGCTGGAAAGCTCAGAGCCGCGGAGGAGCATGTTTTGCCAAAGTGGCCGCTCTCTACCACGCGTCGCCCAAGCTGTACTCGTTGGGGCGAACACATGATTGAAGCGTTTTGTGCAGGGGTTTTGTATCAGTTTAAAATGTCTTTTTCACATGCCGCCGGCAGGAATTACCACCGCCGCAAAATAAGACCGGGTCACCAGCGGGGCCACATCTGATACGGCACTTTTTGAATTAACTGTGTCGGTGCATCAAAGGAACGAGCGCACGATCCTCCCCGTGCGGCTGCGAGTTCGCCGCCGATAAAAAGTCACTTGCTGCCGATAGCAACTGCAGCAACGTACACCGCGAAAGGGCAGGCCAGGCCGCCGCACACATGCGGCCAGATTTTGTGTCCGCTTTTCCAGCCTTGAGCGGAGTGCGAGATTCATGGTGTCAACGGAGCGTTTTAGCTGACCGTTTTTCACGGTCGGCTCCGCTCCGATAGCAAGCGGGAGCGCAATTGCGCATGCGTGCCGCGCTTGCCTGCGAACGACATTGGCTCCAGTTGCGCTGAGCGTGCCGCCGTACCGGAGCGGACCGTCGAAAACGGTTAGCTTGCCCGTAGCAGATGGCAGTCGGAGGAGAGTAATAGCGGAAGTACGTCACCGCTGAGGAGCGCAGCATCATGGAAGAGAGTGCTCATTCGCCGTCAACCGCACAGAATATTTTGAAAGGAGGAGGAAACGCGGGGCAACGATAATGCACGGTTTTCGATTTACGATTTCTCTGCTAATACTCATCGCTTTAAATAAATTCTTGAGGAAGGAGATTGCTGATACATTGCTTTATTTGGTTACATGTACATACATGTAACATGTACATAGATGTTACATGTACATACATGCTTGATAATTTGCAACGCGTTTGAACATTTTATATTTTATTCGATGTAATATTTGATATAGTGTGTTTTCAGCGTTTGAGATCCAGCTATTTGGTCTGAAGTATGTTGCGCTCATGTTGTCTGCTGCGTGTACTGTCTGGTGTCGAAGGCCCGGTAAGGTGGCTTTCAATGCCGCCTCTTGCCTTGGCACCAAGACAGACCGCTATTGAACATTGTTTTTGTCTATAAGCAATAAACAAACAAACAAACAAACATGCATCGGCGAAAGGTATTTCAGAACCACTTTGAAGCGCTTTTGTCGGCTCTGCGCTAGCCTTTTTTTTAATAATATAAAGCATGTAGCCGACAAGTCTTACTGTACTGTAGCGGCATGGCAATCTCACTTTCCAAACCATTACACTATCAGAACCGCTAAAATAGCTGGAAGTGGTGTTTGGGACTTCGTTTTGTACTTCCGCCATTTCTTCAATATTGTTTATTTGAACTAAAACCTTTTTTTTGGAACCTTACAAGTGTCATGATCAAGACCTAATAAAGTTGTGTTAGAACTACAGCGGCTAGACTAGGAAAGTGGGATGACCGCGCCCTCTCCCCCGTGACGCTGTAGGAGGAAAATCCAGGTTGGCGCTGTCGCACGATTACACGTTCGATGCGACGGCGGCGTAATATGGAGTACGAATATATTTTCTTTTGTAGCTATTCTACGTGGTCGCGCAAACTGAGATGCAATGAATGTCGTATTTCAAAGTACTACAATCGAAGTTTGCAACCGACTAGGCGCACTTTGACAGCCGGATATATGCCGGCTGGCTCGGACACTTATGAAATCAGAGAATTGTGGACTGGTAACTGGTAAACACGCATTTTATTTTCGACGTGCTCGTTACAAACAGACAAAAACTACTCACTTGTGGTGAATTTCTCATGATTCGTTCATAATTGCAAAGGCTCGAAGCCATCAACTTTCTTTGCTCAATAGGCCTTGCCTTTTGCTGCTATTTCTTTGTGGGTGTGTGTGTGAAGAAATTCAAGCATTTTTTCTCGAATTGTCTTCGGAAAAGCGTTTTCGACGTTCGATTCTGCTGTTACGTGAGGCAATTGAGCTTCAAATGCTTCTTCCTTTCACGAAAAGGCATGCCTTCTCCTTTTCAATGCCTTCGTGTGAAAGTGCAGCTAGAGGACCTAAACTAATTTGATAGTCATGGACGGGGAGAGTGGCAGACTTCTTCAGTATGTCAGGTGCTTCGTAAGTGCTTCCAATGTCTGGTAGGATACGTGTACGGGCTTTGGCTTAATCCTGCGCAGTGCGACACACGCTGTAAGCCACTGTGAAGGGCGAATCACTCAGCGTGCGGTTTGCCCTATGCTGCCGAAGGTAGGCAAGTTCTTGACGGAAAAGGAGCATAGGGGTTCTTCAAACTCTGCACTCACAGGGAAGTCACCATCCTTAGCGTTTTAATTGCTGGGTGGGGTCGCGGGTGCGCTTCTCGCTTGACACTTCCTGCATGGGAAAGTTGTTTCGGCTGGTACTTCGGAGGACTGGGAAATTGCGTGGGCAGATTTTCCAGGTGCAACAGAGGCCTGCCTTTGTAGATTGTGACAACTTCTCCGTTCACGGTATGTTCAATGTTCCGGAAGATGTACATCACGTCGAAGTGTAGCTCGCACATAGCGGTGTTTTCCTTCGGCCGCTTCTCAGTACGTGGTATTGCTCGTCGCCACTGCACCAATACAGACGCACGTCCTTCGGAACGCCAAACAACGACAGTTTCTTTTTGCAGGACTTGTACACTGTAGAGCGGCCCGGCACAAAACTGTGGCTCTGCTTTTGTGGCACTAATGCACCCTTAAACTCGCTACGGCGCCGGAAACAAGCGGTGCTTCTCTCTGGTCAAAACGGCAATCGCATTGCAGGCGATCCGCGCGCGCCTCACCAGGCGACGTGTAAAGGATCGCGCGCGCCCCCTCGAGGATCCCTATCGGCGGCTTCAAAGCGCCTCGTAGGCGCTGCAAGCCGCTAATCACACTTTCTTATTCAAGCCACTGTATTAGAACGCCCTCATTGGTAACCATGTATCTACTCAAACCTCTGTACTTACAAAATCGTCAGAAAATCTTTCAAAGCTATTGGTACAGCTCGTGAAATACACTAACCTTCTGAAAAGCGTGATGCGTTTAAAAGCTGCTGGTGTTTTGAAGTATTAATAATTATCATACGAGTGTTGACAATCGCGTTTTCCTTTTCAGGCGATTTGGGCTACTACGACGCAGAGGAGTGGCTCTACGTGGTTCAGCGCATGAACGACTTCTATTTCTGCCGCGAAAGGAAGGTCATTCCGGGAGAAATAGAAGCTGTGCTGCTCAAATGTCCCGAAGTGCGGGAATGCGGAGTGGTGGGAATTCCAGATGCAGAAGCCTCTGGCCAGTTATCGCATGCAGCTGTGATCCTCAAACCCGGAGCAACAATTAGTGACCCGAACTATTTCGTGGAATTTGTAAAGGGTTAGTACTAGTAGAAGCTTTCATTATACGTCTGATCAGCCTCAATGTATTGCCATAGTATTATGCGCGCATAACTTTAGCGGTTCTTTCCTGTTCCTTCAAACATTATAGCGACCTAAATGGCCGAATTATGAGAGAACATTTATTTTAAGCCAAAAGCAAGAAAAAACAATATCTCCCCAGACCTACATTAGTCATACCTTTTTCCGGCAATACGGACTTTAAATTTAGCAGGTACGACAAGTATATTGCGAGGAAAACTTAACTAAACGAATGCAAATCCATGAAAAGTATCACAACTAGTGCCCTGATATAATGTACACCGCAAGATTATCGAAGCAAAACAATAGCGTCATTAAGAATTGGCGAAGCTTGCACGAAGTCGCTCAAGTCTTCAAGCACAGCGAAGGTGGAGCATTTCTTTGTATGTAAGCACTGAACGACACAACACCACGCATTGCATTGTTTGAAATTGCTTATTTACGTGTTCCGTCATTCCCTTTCACTACGGTAATAATTGTTATCGTCATATCCATCTATATCGTCATCTTCTTCATACATGACTGGCAAGCACGGATCGTATTGTCCGCAGACCTTTCACATTTCTCCCTTAGTGGAACGTGTCAGCACGCGCTAGAACCAGCGGCAACCGGCTTCTTGAGATGGGCATCTGTAGCGCAAGCTGTCTTGTGCTTCGTGCGCGGACGCCCGTAAACTATTTTCTTTGTATTTTTTGGGAGCACAACGCGTATACCTCCACAGCGTTGGGCGCTGCTCCTAAAGCGCGTGCGACGTGCGTAGTGAACGACTGGAGTAACTACGGCATGTAGTTTTTGATGTCGCCCCACACCGCACTCATTAGGGCCAGAAACAGCAGCTTCGCCATGCAGGTAGTCCTGCATACCAAGGGAGAGAGAGCTTCCGACAAACAACAGCCTTGTCAAAACACCACAACGCAGAACGTTGCAAGAGGAAGTACGGGCTTTACTTAATCAGTGGAAACAAACCATAAATGGCAAAGGAGACGCAGTCGCCACAGCACTTCACCAAAGCACTTCAATGTCCTGAGGCTTGCGGCACCGTGGGTGGGACGGCTGACCGCTTGCTGTCGTTCCAGCTCCTTGAATTGGTTTAGCGGCGGCTTGTCTTTCCTGGCTGGTGACTCCCCATGCTGACAAGTGCCGCGGCGCTTATCTAGCGCGCATAAAACGTGCCAGGCCACCTCTTTTCCACAGTCCTTTACCGTGTGTTCACAGAAGGCAGGAAAGGTCGCACACGGCAGTTCAAACGGAATAACAGGAGCGTTCGTAAGGCAGGATCCCTACTGCTCTTAAAAATGACTCTTACCTCCCTTACGCAGCTGCAACCTGCAACGTAATCTGGTGGCTATGTCTGGGTGCTACCTTTTGGTTTTAACGCATTTAGACAACCCAAAGCTTCCTCAATTTCAAGCAACGAGTGCACGCTTTGATAAAAAGGAGGTTGGCCATGTGTGGTGCCAAACAGGTGGGGCATCGGGGTTCGGGGTGAGGGGGTGGAAATAAAAGATACATGTAGTCGAATACTGGGGGCAGAGACATTGAGGAATAGTTACGTGTGCTTCGGTATTTCTTTCACCGCCTATTTACGCCTTAACATGAAGAAAAGTGAACGCACTGACTGTTGATAGTCACCAATGTATTTTGGCAGTAAAGCATTACTCAGGTACATGGCTACCAAAAGCTCATAAACATGTGAATGTATAGGTTAATCTGTACAACTTAGCGCAAGGAGGCAATCGGAAACGGCGTTAGCCAATGACAATTGCGAAAGATGAGTCATTTTTAGGCCGTGATTGGCGCTGGTAAGAAACAGTTTACACCACAGTTTCCCGCTGACCACATGTCTATGCACCGTGCTAGCTATTGTTTGGTGGTGGTGGCAAAACACAAGGTGAAAGAGAACCTCCTTGTGGGGTGGCAAAACTGTGGGGTGTCGTTGACTAAGCGATGGATTTGACTCTGTCCTGCGCAATGATGGCAGTACTTAAGGAATTTTGTAGCATAAATTGTGGGAAAGGGCGCATCCACCTGTATGTTTAGACTTCTCATAATAGCAGTCAGAAAAGACAGAATGCTGGAGGATTAACCCTAGCGGCAATGTTGTCGAAAGATGGTTCCTTGACCTCTAACGGCAAGTCCGAAGTTTGTTGTGCAGGTCACCAAAAACGGCAAGCATGAGTGGAGCACTTGGACGCTTAGAAAATTACTCAGTGTCCAATGTGTGTCTTTTGCCGGGTTTCGAATGCTATCATGGTATATGCTTTCACTGCGAGGCGCTACTTTCGTCACATACAGCTAAAACATGGGAGGTAAAATACTGTCATCGTCTGCACCTTACAGATGATAGCTTTCACGAAGCCACGGGATATTAACATAGCGCCAATGTTATTTCGTTATATACCTCTCAATGGTGCCGCAGAATTTCTTTGCCGAAACGAGCAGTGGCCGCCTCATCACGCTACCTACAGAAGTCACATGCAGTAAAACGTTGAACTTCGACGTAATCCGGCCGATCTTCAAGGATTAAAAAGTAGCAGTGTTGGAGGCGGGAACATCAGAAGTAAACACACACTTCTCTCATTTATTATAAACCTTTCACGACTTCGGTGGTAACTTACAATTCTTCTGAAGTTTGTGAGCCGATGACAGCGCCCACCTCCTTATCTCTTTCATATCTGCGCTTCATTGCGAAGGACCACAAAATTAGAGTAGCAAGCCTTCCACTAACTGGTCTCCAGTTCTCAGCTTTGTCCTGATATTGTAAGCTGCATTTCAGCACTCCCGCGGAAAGAACGCTATGTTTACGGCGGAAGCAACAAAATTCTGCCATTTTTTCGGCTCACCGATTTAATTGCGTAATCCACCACTCCAGGGTAATTATTTGCTGCTGTCAGTAACGCTTTGACGACGTCATCTGTACGTCAGTATTCATCAACACTTGAATGTGATGATCTTCTCTTCTTGTATCGTAAGGTAAAAGGGTGGCAGCACCCGAAGTCGCTTTCCAGAAAAGTATTAGGGGCTCGTCATAGTCTAGGTACGCGAAATAATGCGGGTAAGGATCCCTCCAAAACGCAGAATGGCCCAATTATACGCAATATGCGGCAACTCAGGCATGACATTTGCTGCGGAAGCACTGCTATTCAATACTGCGCTAAACATACGGGTCCCGGAAGGATAGAACAACCGCTCCCTTGCACAGTTGTAGGATCTTCGGGTAGTTACAGTGTCTGAAGTTGTAAAGACTACGTGTTTTATAAGGTCTGAATTTCGTTCAGGCCAATGTTACGCGGAGCCGCGTGCACGCTCCACACATTTTATTTTCGCAAGTTTGTTCACGGCAGTGTGAAGGTAGCCGGCCAGACAACGTTGCTTCAATGGGAGGATTTGTGCTCGTGGGCCTGTCGTTTGGTCGTCCGCAAGTTTGGTTATACTCTCATGCTAGGGTTCTATTTCCCTGGGTTATTTGTTGAAAAATTAAACAAAAATAACTAGTAGCGTGTTATGGTTTTCTGTTCCCCTTTTCCCAAACCTCCAGAAGCTTTTTACAAAAGAGAGTCTTGGTGGAGTTGAAAACGAAGCAAAAATTTCGTTTTCAACCACATATCACATACTGTGGTTTCAAAATACAGTAGTGCGCGTAACGAGTGTGAATCATTCATTGTGATATTGCTACTCTTTCCCCTGACCTGTATGGCGGTACCATAAACGTTCCCACGTCACGACAGTATTCCTTAATACATGTACGTTTAAGGTTGCTACAATATCCATGGTATTCAATAGCTTACGCTTGATTTATGTCATTTCGCACCTTCGGGCAGTGCAGTGTGCGAAACGATGAATCTTTTGAAGGTGATAAAAAACCTCAGCTTGAGAATGAAGAATAGTAAACGCAGATCTCCGATTAATTTGCTTTAAAATACAATAGTCATCAACAACGGTGTAGATTTCTTGACCCTTTTTAGGGCACGTCTGAAAGGTTGATTTAATACCCCGTGCTGATACTTTCGTGTTTGGTCTTGCGGCCAAGATCACAAAAAAAAAAGAATTTGTTACAACTCTGCGAATATGTGTTTTACGCTACTCGTAACCGAAACTACATTTGCGATCTTTACCAGTTCGTGTCCGCGTCCCATTGTAACTGTCTAAAAACGCCACATTTTGTTTCCTCGGCCTGTGTGCTGCTCTTAGTTGGGCAGTGCAGCAGCAGGTGCCCACCACAATCAAACAATTGCGGTGCCACCAGCACTCCACCCTTCGGAGTCATACCATTCTAATGAAGGACCAAGAAAAACATCGAGAAATATGAAAATATAAGGGAACGACGAAATATTTCTGAAGGCACTTATGGAAGAGTACGTGGTTTACAGGTGGAAGTGCTGCGATATTTACCGACCACCTATCTTACTAGCAACACGCACCAAACTTCCATCTCATTCTTCGCTTTCCTTGCTTCCCGTTTTGGTGAGAAACGCTTCAGCAGAATAAACGTTTTGCGCGGGTGTGGTGCACTTGTGGTACTCAAATGCTGACACGTTCATTTGTCACGGAGGAGGAACACGACTAACAAATCCTCCACGGCTTGCCACGTGCGGAATTTGACAGCAGCGACGACGCAGCTGGTTCCTACCTACGCTACCAGGCTTCAAACTTTATTTGAAAAGGATGTTTTGTTTACTCCTCCAGCAATACCATAAACAATTCCCACGACCGGCTAACAATCATAGTGAAGAAGAATTTGAGTTGTATAGTTTAGTTGGGTTGGGGACGCTTTTATTTTGAAAAGACAAAAGTCATTTTTTTCGAAAACAACTGGACCAAAAAGGATAATACTTATGCCCACTTTGTGCAGGAAAACGCAACTTGTAAAGTTGTTTTAAAACAACCTCAGAATTTAAGCATTCCGGGAGTATTATACCATATGGCTGATGGAATCGGTGGCTATATCAAGAAAAAATGGAAGGGTCTATTTCGAGGTATTCAGTTTGTGTAACACTAAACAGCGCTAAAACGCTCGTCCTATGTTTTCATTAGGCAACACTTTTACCCACAGGGTGATTTCATAAACAAAATTTTCTTTTGTTTGGTGTATAATTTTGTTGTTTTTTTTTTCAGAAAATGCTCCCGAGAAAAACAGGCTTGTAGGCGGCGTGTCAATTGTTGATAAACTCCCGCGCACCAAGCTTGGGAAGTTGCTTCGACCTCAGCTACTTCAGCAGATCCTCGAAAAACTCCATGGAACTGAATCGAAATGAAAATCGCCGCTTAAACGTTGCTAAGCGTGATTTCCTTTAGTTCCAGAAAACTTGCCCTGAACCCAGTTTAGCACATTCGTTTCTGAGCCCTACAGTTTCGTGACGGGAAACTTCTGTCGTTACTTGCTTTAATCAGTTCAAACACCTCAGTTTATTTAATCAATATGCCACCGTTGATGGAAATGTTTTCCCTATAGCCATTCGAAATATAAAGATCACTCGCCTGCTTTCGAATTGCATACTGGGTGAAAGCACCTAAAAATGTAAGAAAAATAAATATTTCGTAGAATTGCTGGGTTGTTGCCTTTGCTGACATCTCTGTACGTGCGTAACAAAAATACTTAAAAATGGAAGCACCTTCACTCCGTGGATGATGGCGAAGGTGCGGAGTACGGGGACTCAAAATGACATCCGTGTTTCTCCCTGAGCGACATCCGATTTGCGCCCCGACCGTCTTACGATTCGAGCCGTGAGTTGTCGCTTGATTATGCCCTAAGTCGGTTGAAGGGGGTGTGCGCACGGATGGACGCGGACGGACATCGGGAGGTCGTAATGTACTCCGTACCGTTACAGGTGAGGGAGTAAGCGGTTTCGATTTCGTGTACCAACATACGGTGGTAGCCGAAGGAGGTAAGGCGACTGACACAAACTCGGTCTGGTCTACCAGACACAGGCTGGAATCCCGCCGGCGCTTGTGTGATTTCTGGCGATGAGATTTCTTTGCGAAGGCTATGCGCACTGATGCGGACGAACATTGTTCGGTCCTAAGGTACACCGCACCAGAAAGCGTGGTAGCTCGGGATTGTTGGTGCAAACTTCACAATTAAACAGCAGCTCGATCAGCGCTCTTTCCTGTCAATCTCTTGTCGCGTTTAAGTGCTGTTCATGCGTTAAGGTTGTTCAGAGGAGAAAGCCTAAAAAGGCTGAAGTAAGAGTTTTGTGCTGTTAATTGTGTTTACGTCTCTTTCTCCGCAGTCGCTTCTTTTAATTTTGACGTGAAAATCTCTGATAGGCATAGTGGCCGCCATTTATACGGCAGGTGCCAAACAGTGGGGGTGTCCTCCTTACACCTGTCCTACCTAGGTGCCAACACGTGCGCCTGCCTATGGCCTTCTCACCAGGCTCAATTCCCCCCCCCCCCCCCTCTAACAGGTTTTCTGGCTAGCGCTATGGGATAGCATCTCACTGCTTCTATGGCGAGCCCGGTTCAAGTACAACACGTACCCCATATATTTTCTTTTTGCAGCTTGGGTAATCTTGGTATCATTCGTGTTGATGCCTACTACAAATCCGATGAAAAGTAGGACAAGCGTGTCGTTTTGCGTTTGAAGAGACACCTAAAGCCTTTGCCTAAAAATAAGCAATTTAACTGCGGAATAAAAGTAAGATTGACAGGCCCGCCGTATTCAACATGCTATGACGGCTAAACGGCTGCTTTTGGACGTTTAGAATGGGCCTAATGTGAGTTCTGGAAATGTGCGGAACATGCGTAATTTGTTCTGATTGTCTTTTCGTCCTATGCTCGCTCTGTGGTGCTGCTTGTGGCACAGTTTATCATTGGCATACTTCCTGACATTGTCATGAGGCGGTCATTTTATGCGTCAGTTCTGCATATTATTTTTGTAGGAATACCACATTGCATCTTTCCTCCAGTCGTTTTCCTCCTTCACATTTTTATTGTTTCGGTTTCCAAGGTGGCACAAAATGGCAATGCGCGCGCATACATTCTGCAGTGTTTCTGTAATGTTTCTGTTATCATATTCGTTGCTCCTTTAAAGGCTTTTGTATCATCTAGGAAGAGTAAATTTGAGGCTCTTGTTTAATGATAACCTCGTAGTGCACAATGGAACGGCTTCCAAACACACATGTTAAGGAAACTACTGATATTACCATTTATACCCTGAATTTTATTTTTGTTAGTATTTTATTATCTATTCATAAACTGCAACGCGTCCACCATACACTGGGAGGTGAAAGAGCCCCTACCGAAAAAAAAGCTAGTAGCGAATACATATTGTCTCGGAAGAAAATGTTTGCAACTTTGCTTTTTTATTGCTCTTGGAGAACGTCGTAATTTTTATTTGACGCGCATTCTACCGTAGCAGCCTATGTTTGGCGGCAATAGTCAAGGAAACAATTTCTACCCTGAAGATAACGGATACCTGAAAGTTTAGGAGGTACCATGAAAGTTTAGGAGGTACCACCCCAGTTCTCAACCATACGCTTCCTGCTTCGTCATCAGCGGTCGCCCTTCAGCAAGCCTATATAGCCTTGCCATTAAAGGGACCATGAAGGCCGAACGGAACTTTGGTAGATTGAGAAAATTGCCTTGTTAGAAAACGCCGACATCAATTTTAATAAAAGCTAAAATAAAATACGCTGTAGAATGAGAGAAAATTGAATAATAGCCATGTGACAACCTAGCTATTTTTTCGCACCGAACTTACAACGTATTATGGATAATCCGTTGTGAATTTCTGAGGCCGACAGAATGCAACGCAAATTAAACAGCGAATTAAAACCCTGCACAGCAAGCTATTTGCCATTAAAATCAGTGCGCACTGTTTTAGCGGCAATAGGAATGGTGGGATATACAATGGAAGTTACGAACAAAAAAGTAAACGCAAAAGCACTAGCAGCACACCGGCCTTAGCCGGAGAGCTGTCTGAAGCGTTGGGCTTGTCTGACACAACACTGGCCAAGTAGCATAAACGACATTGTCTTAAGTTGACCTGTTTGTGAAGGATACCAAAGCTTTCCCAAAACCATTAGTATCCACCGTACAAAAAATTAGCGAGGTACAAAACCAGTCAAAAACAAAGGAAATGCGGAGCGTGGTCCTGTCTGGGAATCTTTAAGACCCCTGTGTTGGGGCCTTGAGGTGCCTGTGGGCCTTTAGGGTGCATGTAACTTTTGTAACTTTGTAATCATTGTAACTTTTGTGGTTTCTTGATTGTTTTTTTATAATAGTTGCTCCTCTTCTGGCTGGTGGTAACACGCACAACGAACACAGGGGCATTTTTTTTATTGCATTTAAGGTTTCACTTGATCGGTTTTTCTTATGTATCATTTATAGCCAGCACCATGTTTATGACCTTGTACCCTTTTACTGTAATGCCCAACAGGGGACCTGGCAGCTACTCAAGTAAACAAAAAAAAAAGGTTGCGGAAGCATTCATTACCCGCGTTTCCGCTTAACAAACCTTAACTTTTCTGCGTTGCATCTTGTGTGTTCTCTTTTTGTTTCCATTTATTGGGGTAGGAACGATAAATATAGATCTTCAGTGATATTTCCTCGTATCCTCATGATTTCTATTAGCCCGACTTGGCTGTGAGTAAGCAAGCATGGCTACTTCTTGAAGTATTTCAGTTTGCCTTCGGCTATATTCGACGAGTTTTCCTTCGGGTTGGCGTTATTATTGTGGCCCTTTTTACTGATTATGTGCATTTACGCTAGCTGGCGTACACAATTTTTTGTTTCAAACAAGAAAATTTTCCTTTAATCTTCAAATAAAAAGCCCGTTCATAGTTTTCTCGTTCCCGGGCAGTGGTCGCTGATCTATCTTCTCTTCCCCATTACCCCTTCCTTTTCCTGCCCCAACCACCTTTGTACCACTACCTCAACCCATATTTCTACCCCCTTCCCTTCCCTTTCTCTCCCTGCGATACATATGTGATGCAGGCTGGGAACCTCTTTCCCTCTCACAGTCACCTCACCTCACCCCAGGGGGCATTACTGCCAGATATTGGGGGGGATGGGTGGGAGGTGATAACGAGGCCACCGAGGGGCCCATAGTTTTCTTGATGCCGCTAACTACCGACCAACTATGCATGGCTTCGAGGTGTGCTATCAAAAACAGCCAGTTTCAAATGCCCGGCAATCAGAGCAAACAAGGGCGAAACTGAATGCAGCCAGAAATTTGTTTTCAATTTCGAATGGATTTCTTTGTTGGTTTTGTTGTTTCTTTTCTTTTTTTCATTCTCACGTTGCCCCTTTCCCTTTTTATAAGGAGTCCACCCGCCGCCCCATTCCTTCTTCCCCCGAAATGACATTGCGAGTACGTCATTGTTAGCGCTAAACTGTTATCCTGATTGCCTATCACCAGAAATTATGAATTTTTGTGCTCATATAAGCAACAGTTGGATGCTTTAGGCATTTGTGCTCGTGTTGGGGTTTATTACTGTTCAATCGCATGAAAGAAGTAGTTTTGATAGACCCCTGACATTTTATTACCTAATTTCAAATTTAGGACGCATTTGCTTTACTTTTCTTTTGCACACTATTCATTTGCACCATTACAACGAATTACTGTCTTAGTTTCGCCAATTATCGGTTATTTGGAAGATACCAGACCATTACAGCTTTTATAGCTGTTCGTTTTACGCGGAGTACCTTCCGAGCGATAGGAGCGAACTACGAGATCTTGTTTGCGTGGTGGAAGAACAGAGCGATCTATGTAGCAGACCGCCCAGGCGAAGAGTCCCTGAACAATGCCTGTCTCGTTTAACACGCAAGGATGAACGCGCTTATTTGACCTCAGTTATACGACGCCATAAGTTTAAAGACAAACAAACATGGGTGAAACACAGGACACACGACCGCGCAAGTGCCCTCATACGCATGCTCTTCTGCTTGCGTGCATCATTGGCTTCTCCTGCTTTTTTGCAAACTTAGCGAAGTCTTTCCGCAGTTAAAATCTACCAACAAGACCACAACCAAGTTCGTTGACTTAAGGTATTTTGCATGTGCGGAATGCGTATCCGCACAACAATTTGATAGCAGAACCCCGTGCTTTCAGTGCGATGCCCGAGCGGCGGGACATGGCATGGCATTGGCCGTAGCCGGTGACGCGGGTGTCTCCACCATAGAGTTTCATACTAATATACGCCAGAGGGGACAGTGGCGCTGCAATCGCTCAACCAACGCAGTGCTGATTGTGTAACGAATAGTGATGATTTTCGAACTTGGCTTAACTTGAGGCTTGGCGGTTTTTATGTGCACTTTGCTTCGAATTTTTCTGCGCCATCAGTTTTGGTTTCGGCGTCGAAACCGTCGAGGGCTCGTTCCGGGGTATAATTGCTGTTAGCCCCCAATTCCAGCAGCTGCAATTATCAAATACTGCACTGCTGTAATGAAGTTGACGCGAAAAGCATCAGAATCGCCGAGTAGCCCCTGCACTAGAACTAGTCATGTTGTACGGCATTTCTGAAAACGTACAGGCGGCCACAGAATTAACCGGACCAAGCGACCTGTGCGCGAAAACTAACGGCGCGACACCTTCCGGTCCAGCGCCTGCTGTCGAGATAGCGGAGGGCGCATGCGTGTCCCTCCCTATAGTTTGTGCACGTCAGTTTCCTTGATTTCGGCTGCAGCGCTTCATTCCTCTCGAATGCGACGCGCGGCGGCGCCTTGCGCGGCGCGCCTACCGAAGGGCGTGATGGTTGGCAGCAGCCGGCCTTGTGCGGCATGCGCTGATGCAGCGTAACTGTGCGTTCATTTGAGTATGTTTGTTCGGCGCTCTATTTAGCATTTTTCTGGCTGGAACGCACACTGGCGTTGAAGAAAGGCTACGATAAAGATTACCAACGACTAAACCAGTGCTGCTCGTTATGCGACACACAGTTGACATCAAGAACTGAAAACACGAATGGTTTATTCTCTTCGGAACAAAAAAAAAAGGCATCGGTGATTGTCCGAATGGGTCCCCTGATTTATTGTGTGTGAAGTTTCCGTCGTTTTGGATAACTTCACGAATACTTCGGGGGAGCGATTCATAACGCGACTTTATGATTTCGGGACAGGAGCGCAGGCGTCCCCATTCATCTTCCACTGCCGGCCACAACTCGTCCACAGTGCGACCGCATTCATTTCGTTTGCCGAGGTTCATTTTCATAATCCAGCCACATATTTTTCATTGGATTTAGGTCTGCCCCGCACAGAGGCTGCCGCAGCTGTCGTACCGCGTGGTCCCCGAGCAGTGAGCGGTGTGTGGACGGGGATTCGGTCCTGTTGCAGGATGAAGCACCCGTCCATGAACCGGCCCCCCAGGACGTAGGGGAACAGTCTTGTCGTAATAATTTTGCAGTACTGGGAAGCATTGAACGGCCCAGAAATTCTGACGAGGGCTCGCAGGCCATTCGCACTCATTGCACCCCATATGCTGACGGAGCACCGCCCACTAGAAAGGACGCTTTGGGTGTAGGCAGGCCTAGAATCTGAAAAATGAAGAAAGCGAATTCGTAGTCTAGATAAAGAAATACATGCAGGAAAGATATTTCCGAGAGTTGCTTAAAAGATATTCAGAGTGTATAATAAGTAAATCAATGAAAGGACGTTCGCCGTGATTGATAATTTATATCGATTGAAATTACTGGCCCATTTTTTTTTTACCGGGAGGTTCAACCCCACTGCCGTGTAGGCGAATAAAATCCTGTATAAAACTAAGCTTCAATTTCATCCGCTTTCTACTGCGAGAATTACGAAATTCCCCGTTAGCCCATGCGGGTAACCTGAAGTGTTTCGTAAAAACAGCTACGAGAAAAACAAGCGGTGCTCATAAAAATGCGATTAAAACGCTTCAAATGAACCCAGCTGAATAAAATTTACAGGGACATTGTATATCGATTGCTCCGAACTATAGTTATTAACAGGCAGTTATGCATTGCTGGCGTTAAGAATTACGCTTAGTGTTGCACTCGGGACACCCGAAGGAATGCTCAGCAATTTTCACAATAAACCATGCTCCTAATTTGTCCTCCTACGCTGTAGTAGTTTATGTATCGTTTAGGATGCACATTACCAGCTTCGTTTCACAGTTCAGTTGCGTACCTGCAGCTCATCGGACGCCAAACACGCCCCTGTGGATCCCAGCGAGTGGGACAAAGTGGATCCGTATGTGAATCTACCTTACTTCCACTCGTGTGTTGTCCACTGCTCCACCGCCCGGGCGAACTCCATCCTTTCCAGCCTCTGGCGGTCCGTCAGGTGCAGTTTCTACGCTGCCACGCAACTCCTGAGTCCCGCCTCCTCCTGTCGTCTTCAAATTGTCTCGCAAGATACATTCAATAACGGCTCCTGTCTAATTCTTTTTGCAGACAGGAAGGGAACTGCAACAGCGGCGGCGACAATCAGTAGTTCCTGCTCCTCACTGGGGATTTTAGGCCGCCCGCTGCACTCTACGTCAATGAGTCTGCCCTGATCATCACGGTAAGCATGGATAATGCGGCTTACAGAAGTCATAGACCTCCCGGAGAGGCGGCAAATTTCCCGCTGCGTAGTCCCTTCGATGAAAAGTCGCACGATCTGCCTCCATTGCTCGATGGGGACGCGGGACGGCATTCTTCACGATATGGCCATGCAGGATGAGTTACTTGATTTATATGCTTCATAGCTATTACTGTCCAATGGCTGACATTGAAGGAAGCGCCTCATTGCTTTTCGATAGCAATTCATTTACAACGTGCAATTGTGTATTTCGGTCTATTTTTCCGACGCGAATAAACATCGCAGTTTTTAGTTCTTGATATCAACTCTTTGTTCGTCGCATAACGACCAGCACTGGTTCAGTCATGTGCGAATCTTCATCGTAGCCTTTCTTCAACGCCAGTTTGCGTTACAGTCAATAAAATGATAAAGAGCGCGCCGAATAAACACTCTCAGATGAACGCACAGTTACGTGACATCACCGCATGCCGCACCCTGCCGGCTGCAGCCAAACATCACGCCGTTCGGTAGGCGCTTCCTCCATGGGTATGCGCGCCGCGCAAGGCACCACCGCGCGTCGCATTCGGGAGGAACGAAGTGCTGTAGCCGAAATCAGGGAAACTAACATGCACATCCTATGGGGAGGGACACGCATGCGCCCTCCGCTATCTCGAGAGCAGGCGCTGGGCCGGAAGGTGTCGCGCCGATAGTTTTCGTATACCGCTCGCTTGATCAGGTTTATTCTGTGGCCGCCTGTGCGTGAATTCGAGAGACCGCACAAGGTACACGGATATAAGCAACGCTGTCCATCATAGTCTAGTTCATGACGACGCTTTGAGGAGAACACGAGCGCTGGTAGCAGCTAAGTCAAACAAAAAAATCCTTTACCAGCCGTAAGTATGCCTGTACAGCCGTTTAATGTTTCATCACAAAACGATATCGGGGGAGCTTTGTCCGTCGGTTAATACACCAAATAGTTGATCATGGTCAGCAGCTATCACGGAAAGAAAGAGGCGCAAGCGAGGGTAGGGTGCGTCCACAGAAAGATTCCGCGAATGCAACCGTCATCTGCTAGGCTGTCCACTTCCGCCGGTAATCAGCTGCCCGTAATTATTGGCGTGATCAAGGCGCACGCACCATCGCTGTCACCGCCCGTTACCCCTGACAACTTGGAAAATACAGTACAGCCGCCCCGCTTGAGCCACACGCCATCGCCGACTAGCACAATAAAAACAAAAGCGCTTTGCAGCCTAATTGGCCTCAACTTCGGCTCCACTGAGCTCATCCGTGTATGCACCTTTGCAATATCTCCCCGTCTGATAGAAGAATTATTGTAAACCTAAATATAAAATTATCAGAAAAAAACAATTTCTTCTTGCGGCTAATAATTTATACACTAATCAACGTTAGTTAGAGCTCTTGTAATATAGAAAAAAATGATGCTTGTGTCTAGTGAAGATAACGGCTGGGTGAAGCTAAGTTTGAAAATCACGCAACCTCCAAGCATGGACGCCGTCTGGAAGGTTGAAAGCCTCCATTCGGCGGCCCACATAGGCACTAGCGCCAGTGTTCCCTCTAGCGTATATTAGTATGAAACTCTATGGTCTTCCACCCGTCGCGGAGCGTCGGCGATGAGGAACAGCCAGGAACGCTAGTCCTGTTAGTATCGTAGCGCCACCTTGCGGGAGGGACGGTAGACAAGAAATTTTCACCTGCGGAGGTGAAGCGCCATTTCAGCTACCAAAAAATCAGAAAGCGGCCGGCCTAGATGAAATTTCCAACTCATTCATAAAAGCAATGCAATGAAAACCACGCAAAGCACTCCTTCAGTACATACACAAAACTCTGGAAACCCTGCAGGTGCCCACAGAAATGGAAGAAAGCACGGAATAAACTTCTACACAATGGCAAAGGAAAACCCATTTATGGACTCGAGTCGTAACCGACCAATAAATGTTCTCAGCACAGTTCTAATGCTCCTATGCACCGTAATACTTCGCAGAATTCAAAAAAATTGTGAGGACAACAAAATAGCAGATGCCCAAATTAGTGTTCGCCCCAACCGAAGAACAAGTGACCACATCTTCACATTAACTCAAGCCATAGAAATGAAACATAAAGACAAATCACAACTATTCCTGGCATTTTTTGACATGAAAAGGCATACGACACTGTGCCCCATGCAAGTCTATGGGACAAACTTCAAAAACTAAACCTAGAAGATGGGCTGATTGGACTAATAAAGGAGATCTACAAAGACTGCACTGCCATATATAAACAGGACGAATACAAGTCACAGGAAGTCAACATCAACACCGGAATAAAGCAAGGCTGCCCATTATCTTCAACGCTTTTTAACATGTATATCAACGAACTCTTAAACACCCTTGACAAGGAGGGAGCAGGCCTACGCCTGTCGACTATCTCGAAAAACGGAGAGGAAGAATACACCAAAAAAGCATGCCTTGCCTTTGCCGATGAAATTGTTCTTCTTGCAGAATCCGCAACAGAACTGCCAGACCTTCTCGACATGTGCTCAAAGATAGCGACAAAACACCAGTTGAAATTTAACACAGCAAAATCGCAGTGGATGGGAATAAATGTAAATAACGAAGAAGTGGAAGATCCATCAAAGACACAAAATGAAAAGCTACACCGGACAAACTCATACAAGTACCTGGGTATCAGCATCAGCAGTCAACCGAACCCGCTTGAATGACATGGGAAGGACACTGTGAAAAAATCAAACAAATTGAAAGGGCTAACATGGCACCTCGCAAGACATTCATACAGCCCCTACACTGTAGGGCGCACACTGTGGAAGGCACTCGAAGTCCCAGCCCGTAACATACGCAGGTAATGTGCTGGCCTACTCCAAACCAAGGATGAAATGCACGGAGCAACACCAAAACGAGCTGTGCCGGTGGCTGCTTGGACGCAACTGTGCGACCCCAAACTCCGTCATCACAGGCGTAATGGGTTGGTCCCCCTTCGAAGTCAGTGAGGAGAGAGCAAAACCACACTACGCTGGCAGGATCACATTGATGGGGACCGCAAACTACTGCAAGCGGATATACATGCAATTTCGATACAGAAATTTTAAAACTGACTGGATAAAAAGACTCACCAGCCTCAAATAAAGTACAGCCAAAATTCGATAAAACATGAAGTAAATTTGAACAAAAGTGGCAACACATCGTCCATAAAGAGCTAGCAAGCACGTGCAAATTAACCTGGCGAATAGCGGTCTCCGAGAAAGCAAGCCTCGCCGTGTACCACAAACATAAGGAAAAACCAGCGACGATGCCACAATACCGTGACGACAGAGACAGCTCCCTGCTGTTCCAGGCACGCACGGGATCCCTGCTGACGCAGCAAAGACGACACGAGCTATTCCGCGCGGATCTAACGTGTCGCCTGTGCGGAGCGCAGAGCGAGACAATAGGGCATGTCATCCTGGAATGTCTAAAGCTAAACGACGAACATCAGGAAGCGACGACATTAGCCGAGAGCGCGGCTTTCACGGGCGCCTCCGAAAAAACAAAAGACCAGCAAGCATCCCACGCCAAATGATAACTGCGTCGTTGGGAGCAGTACTGCCGAAGTGTAGAAAAGGTCCCCAATCGGCGTATTTCCTGCATAGGTCAAGTGAGGAGCTAAGTCGACCGACCCGCCAGACCTGCCGGAAGCCTCACTTTTCGGTAACAACCAGACTGGCCGTGCTGGAACCGGCTTTCCACGCGTGTGCGCGAGCACGCGCGTGCTCAGTGTGTACGTGGGTACTGTGTGTACTGTGTACTCTTTGACACCCGTGGTGCCTCCTGGCGGTACAAAAAAAAAACTACTGTGTCAGGAAAAGCTCTGCTGGTGCTGGTGCAAATACTCGATCCCAAACACCAGACCAGTTGTGGCGTCAATTTCTTAAGTGCAATTTCTCCGTATGTGCAAACATAAGTTCGAACTTCCTGCGGTGCTTCATGCGCCGCCCGTCAGTCAAAAGGGATTAGGACCACAAAATTACTCACTTACTTACTAGACAGGACCACAAAATACGTTTCGCCGTTCGCCGCAGCCTCAGTCATGGTACTATCATCCGTTGGAGGCGCAAACCCAAGATGTGTCATTGCTGACGTAACAAAATGCACAATTTATTTATTTATTTATTTATTTATTTATTTATTTATTTATTTATTTATTTCATACTGCAGACCAAAGTAGGTCCAAGCTGAAAGGGATTTAGGTAGGTGTACAGGTACAAGAAAAATAACAACTCAATTGCAACAAGAAACGCGATTACTCTAAGAAAGGCGTGCAGAACAGGGTTCACTTAACGTGTTCCAGTCAGACATGGTCGGAGGGAAAAACGAATACATTAACGTATGAGTTCTGGCAAAAAACTGGGTTAGTAAGTTAGAACGGAAGTGCCGAGTTGGCCTGCTTGGAAGAAGTGCGGGGATGGGTCCATCCACAGTTTGCTGTTAAGCAACAAAAAAAAAAGTCGCAATTTACGCCTGCGTGATTCGAGCGTGTAGATGTCGTTATCAAGCATTAGATGGGTTGGTGAATCAGTTCGTGAGTATTTAGAGTAGATAAATCGAATTGCCTTCCTTTGTACTTGTTCAAGCTTATTAATCTTAATTTTTCTGTGCGGGTCCCATAAGACATTGGAGTATTCAAGTTTAGGCCTTATATATGATGAATAGCACATGCGTTTTACTTTTTACGGAGAATTGCGCAGTTTATGCCTCAAGAAACCAAGTTTACGAAGAGCGGCTGAAAATACGTTTTCAATGCGCAAGTTCCAAGACAGGGTGTTAGTAATCGTAGCCCTAAGTATTTGTAGCTGGTTACCCCTTTTAGAGAATTACTTTCTAACTTGTATGCATGTTTTAATGGACTTTCTTTACGGGTAAGCTGTATTTAGGCACATTTATCAGCATTTAGCATCATTCCCCACATACTAAAATATTTTGAAATTTTTTGCAAAGTTATTATCAAGTTCGGTTTGATCACCAGCACAGTTAATTTTCCTGAATAGAACACAGTCGTCAGCAAATAGTCTAATCTGCACGCCAGAATCAATAAACTGACGATGTGATTAATGTAGACAAGGAACAGTATTGTCCCAAGACACTTCCTTGGGGTACACCAGATGTAACATGATGAGATGATGATGGCTGATCATTTATGGTCACACATTGTTCCCGGTTACTCGAGTAATCCGCGATCCAATTTACCAAAACGGCTGACAGGGCAATGCGATGAAGTTTTATTATATAGTTTATCATGTGGAACCCTATCAAAAGCGTTACTAAAATCAAGAAATATTGCATCAATTTGACTACTCTTTTCAAAGTCTAAGGCAAAAGTGTGAATGACAGTAACTAATTGCGTAACTGTGGAATATGCCTTCGTAAGCCATGTTGTTTATCAGATAGGATTGAGGGTACACTTAAAAAGTTGAAGAGTTGGTTTGTTAATACATGTTCGATTAGCTTGCAGCATGAAGATGTTATAGAAATGGGACGATAATTTTGAGGTGATAAGCGGTCACCTTCTTTGAATAAGGGAGTGACGCGGGCGGCCTTTCATTCCCGTGGTATTGTGGACGACAACAAAGAGTAGCGAAAAATGATCACAATGAATTTTGCGATATATGTTCAGCGTGTCGCTTGAGAAAGACGTTAGGTATACCATCGTGACCACAAGACGCTTTGGTTTTCAGTTTTAACAGCGTAGACAGTACACCAGGATAAGTTATAAAAAGGGTTTTGTGTGGATCAAACACCTCATTACCGTGATCACATGAACAGGTACAAGAAAAAAACGCTTTGAAAGTACACATTGAAATTGTCAGCAATGTTGTCTGGTCTGTCACAATTAAGCCATCAATTTTATCTCAGTGATAGGTTTCCTTTTTTCGCCGAGAAACTTCCAAAACTTGTTTGGGTAAGTGCTTATAAAATCAGGCAGAACTATTTCAAACAAATGGTCTTTCGACTTACGAACGGCCTGGGCTAGGCTCGCCTTGACGTCGTTCATAACACCAGAATGCGCATGACTCTTCCGTAACCGTTTAAATTTTCTTTTAAACTGGATAATGTGGCGTATCATCCAAGGTGTTTGTTTATTATTCTTCTTTCGCTCATTTGGGATGAATGTATCAATACAGTGAGGGCAAATGGCTTTAAACTGTTCCCATAATGAGCAGACATTATTTCCAAATGCACCAAAACATGTTTTCATGTAGTCAATCACAGCTAATTCGTCGGCTCTCGAATAGATTTTGATGGTACGTAGCGATTCAAGGACAGAATAAAAGGGCAGAATAAAAGGGCAGAATATAACTTTTTGTTTGAATTGCGGTATTTCTCAGTGAATAAAGCATACCGTGCTGCTGGACAAGCGCTGGGGCGCAATAACACACCCAACCCATCGAACAAAAATATCCCCAGAAATTTAGATAATTGCCTACTAACGCACAGTATTCTTATGCCGCTTGTCTACACTGTGAGTTGTTTACAGCCAAGTAGGGCTATCGGAAGAGAACAATGTTTTCATTATTTTATTCTTTTAAGTTTTCTTTTGCTTTGTGCCAATGATGGAAACATATACCTGTATAGGGACGAACTATGTTTATTTCGCAAATTATTGGTAGTTTCCTACGAAGCAAGAGGTACTGAAGAGTTGTTCAATTTACGCTATTTTTTATTTGTATTTCCAACGTTATTTTGCGCGCTTTTCTTTAAAGGGGCCCTGAAAGGCCTTTTGAGCACACTAAATGAACTAGCGCAATCGTTAGATTGGGTCGTCAACGTCACCTGTGCCAAGTATTACTCTTTTACGCGCAGCGGAAAGCTCACACTTTTGTTGCAAAGTTTGTCGCTTTTTTCTCACCCTTCCCTTCGTGTTTTTGGACGCCGCCATCTTCACATGTCTACGTCATCGATTCCCAGATGTTCGTCATGAGCTAGACATCCTGCTATTGGGCGACTTTTTCACGCACTTCCGGCAAAGATATGAGCCGTCTGCTCAGCGTCGGCTCGCCGGCTGATCTGCCGGCGTAGTGCCGGAGTGCTTGGACATTTTACGACAAACGAAACAAGTGTAAACAAACGCTTAACCGTTTGTATTCAATGCAACACGGCCATAACACGACATGGTTATTCTCTTACCTGAGTACGTTCCATATAAAAAGCGTTGAAGCCTCGAGGCACTACTTTCGTGCAATCGCAGATAACGCCCTGAGCCGAATGCCCCGGTTTGACGCACGCATTTTATTCAACTTCAAAACAATCCAGAGATGCGTTTCGAACGAACACAACGTCACAACATGCGTTGCAAGTCTGAACCGCGATTGAGAGACTATAGGTTGCTTCCTCCTAGCTGCCCGTCGTAAATTCGGCACTCACCTTGCGCGGTTTGCGGGGACGAACAGCAAGTCACTTAACTCTGGTGAACAAGCCGAGATGGCTTTTAGCCGTGCACACTGCACATACCCCATGCGAGGTTGAGTCGTACGTCGCTCGAGAAAGATAATCCAGAACATGGGAAGCACTATCCACCCGCAGAAGTACAACGTCGCTTTTCATCGCACAACAAAGGCGTCCACAACACACACACTATCGCCTCCTGTAATGCCTAACACATCTCGCACTTCCCAGTGGGAGTGAGTGTACGCCTGCAGTGCCCACATGTCGCGAGGTGGGGCCCCGAGCTGAACCGGGATCACGGAACCGTAACAGACTTCTAGAGTGACTTGTGCCTTGTTGCCAAGGCAACCGATGTTTGAGATTGTCAAAGAAATGGCGCTCGCTCCTGCGCTAGAAAGTTCAGAGCGGCGGCGGAGCATGTTTTGCCAACGTTGCCGCTCTCCACCACGCGTCGCCCCAAGTTGAACTGGTCACATGATTGAAGCGTTTTGTGCACACGTTCTGTATCAGTTTAAAATGTCTTTTTCACATGCCGCCGGCAGGAATTACCACCGCCGCAAGATAAGACCCGGCACCAGCGGGGCCACATCTGATACGGCGCGTTTTGGATAAACAGTGCGCGGTGCATCAAAGAGAACGAGCGCACGATCCTCCCCGTGCAGCTGCGAGTTCACCGCCGATAAAAAGTCACGTGCCGCCGATAGCAACTGCGCAACGTACCCCGCGAAAGGGCAAGGCCAGGCCGCCGCACACATGCGGCCAGATTTTTCGTTCGCTTTTCCAGCCTTGAGCGGAGTGCGGGATTCATGGAGTCAACAAAGCTTGCCCTGTAGCAGACGGCAGTGTGAGCAGCGCAATAGCGGAAGTACGTCACCGCTGAAGAGCGCAGCATCATGGGAGGCAAGGCTCGCACGCCGTCAACAACGGAGAGTAAGTCGAAAGGAGGAGGAAACGCGGAGCGACGATAATGCGCGGTTTTTGATTTACGATTTCTCAGCTAATACTCATCGCTTAACAAAAGTCTCACGGGAGGACATTGCTTTATTTGGTTACATGTATATCCATGCATCGGCGGAAGGTTTTTCAGGACCCCTTAAGGCAATCTTCATTTTTGTGGAACTACAGGAATATACATTGTTTATATCGATTTTCGCGATTTTTACATGTGTTTTCAAGGGTATTTTTTACTATTTTAGTTTATTCTTGACCTATCTTTGGGCGGCAGCCGAAATATTCCTAGAATCTCCTGGGGATAAGAATCAGCTGGGGAGAATCGTAGGAATGTCATATATATAATATATGCAGACCAGTATGGAATGTGAAGCCAGCATACCACCCCGTCGCCCCCTGTATCCTGGACAGTGTTTATCGCGTTAACCGGTAACTTCAATAACGCATTCACTACCTGTGGGCGGAACGTGAGGTACATGGTGCTCTTCCCACTGCGCCACAAAACCGACACAGAATGAAAGGCTACGAACGCGCCTTATATCCTTGACTCATTCAAACTACGTCAAGAAGCTGCTGATACAACGCATTCACTACCACCAACTCCCCAAACACTAAACGTTGACGCAATACACCCACCCCGTATGCGACGCATTTACTCGAGTCCCCCTCGCGGGGAGATGGGCCCTTTTTGGTTATGAAGTTAATGCATTTGATTGGCACACACAATGCAAGGTCTGCAGATTCGAACGAGGAGTATTGGAGAGACTGATTATCACTCGAAAAGAGCGCCTATTTGATTGGTATTGCGTCAATATCTTATTTATGCACTGTAGGTATATTTTTTTTGCTAAGTTTGAAAGGCACTAACTTTAACGGCTGGTCAGGGCCGCAATTTTTCAAAGCAAGCATGGCATGATTTTATGTACGATATAACCTATCGATTATGAACGGTGTACTCGTCTAGCGTTCTGAAATGCTTCGTTCCAGTTATATCGAACATTAAACTGGTGCATTATTAGAATGTATTGTCATAACGAAAAAATGGGAATGATTACAATACTCCCTAATGGCAAACTTGTGCTCAGGTTGTACTGTGGTCTTCTCGTTGACGCTGTATACCTAGTGCGTCTGAGGAAGTTATCGCTACGCCAACGAACGCACGAAGGGGCGCGTATACTCTGGCGATTTCTCGGAGCGCTTCGCCGCTTGGTACCGTACTGTCGCCCTCCCCTTTTCTACTCGCTCTGTCTTCAGAGGCGCTTTGTTCGCTCGGTTACATCGTAGAGCATCGCCGCCGGAAGGAATGTCTGGCGCAGCCTCGGCATACCGCCCGTCTCCCTGAAACTTTCACTACCATTCCCTCCTCCGCTTTTCTGCTCGTTCTCTCTCGTTGGTCTTCGGAGGAGGGGAACGAGGAATCACTTTAATTGCATTGCATTACATAAATTACATTGGCAATGCGAATGTCGACATCTGGGAAATTAACCTAAAAGTAAACGATAACAAAAACTTTTATGCACCGAGCTGTGCACGTTCCTTTAAAATAGCTGTAATATGTGAGTTTTAAGATTAGGCAATAGCAATTGATTTATTTTCTTTTGAGAGTATTATAGAAACCCCGTGTTGAGCTAAAAAATGAAAAGATTATGTCGGTACCACCACGTACCTGGCGCAGCTAGCATCACTTAACCCTGACTCGAATTAACAACTACGCTAAATATTTCGGCATGAAATGAGTAAAAATAGGTTGTTATGATTACGTAATAACCTACGCTACTATGCTCAGGACCGTTTTAGAGGCGTAAATGCGCTTTGCTTATGCCGTATCTTCTCCGAAGTATTAGAGGTGGGCGAGGCTTAGCAGAAGTACGCGAGGCCATATTGCCAAGCCATAGGGAAAAATCGTTGTTTACCGTAACTCTGAGCATCATGTAGCATAATAAACAACATCAGCAAAGGTTACTTTTGTCGTCTGTACAAAGCATTATGCGCGAAGTACTGTGCATTTTCTGTAATCAAGACCCGAGGGTACGCTTCCTGTGCTCAAAAAACTCGACGACGACGGTTATAGCTTTGCCGGTGAGTTTCCGTGCACGGTTACTTCTCCCGCATGGAAATTTTGCTCTGGGAATCATGATACACGGTAACGTAAGCACGGTAACTATTTATGAAACCTTCCCACTGACTTCCTCTATGGCTTCTCCTTTGGCGTCGTATAAACTACTAAACATATAAACGTAGGGACGGCAGTTCATTTCCTTGTAAAAGTTTGCACAAAATAATATTATTATTTGTATTTATACATCTACTCGCCAATTAGGCGTTGCGCTTACGAATAACATCAAATATTTATATTTCCGTAGATGAACTCTGTGCGCACCCCGGAAAGACACCGGAGTCATTTTATTTGCATCTGCGCATTAGGATAACAATTGTCGCTTTGCACTTAGCAAGCATGAGCATAAAGCGAAGTGGTGTACTAAAATGCCGCCAAAGCAAGCGTGCGCAGAAGCTGAACGTGTAGAACCACCTAGAAAAATTATCTTGCATATCCAATTAAAGAAACCCAATTCAATTAGCTGTCAGGGCTAAGGGCAAAAAGACAGTAGCTTCATTTTAGTTTAAAAATTGTTTCACAACAGAGGTGTAGGAATATATTCAAATTTATGTGGTTTTCAAAAACAAACGCCGATAAATACGCATGCACAAAAATCCCGTCATGATAAGCGTTTCTGCGTTAAGACACGACGTCGTGACACGGAAAGTCTCGTTAGAGCACACAGCGTATGATGCTTTGTGAAATGAATATTTTGCAACGGAACGCATTATTGAACACTTCAAATGGTGGTACACATTGCGCATCAAGGTTTCCAGTGTTTAGTTCATGTGATAACTGTAGGTCCGCAAATAATACTACCACCGCACGGACATCCAATCTCATAGCAGCCCCACCCATACTTTATCTTCCAACCAGTTTCAAAGTATGTTAAAGTGCGAATTTTCTTGTGGATGCCCACTGCCGCAGCGGGGCCACACCAATGTATTACCGATGTGGTTACATTGACACAAATAACTCCAGTCGATAGCCTGTTTCAAGAATTGCAAACAGAACACAAAAAACACGATGCTGAATAAACAATAGGGCAAAGAGTAAATATTTTAAACCGCAAATTGCATGCTTGTCTTCAAATTTTTTTGTCTATCAAGAATAAAAATGAAGCGAGCATACAAATATTTAGCGAGAACATTATAATCGGTTCGACAGGTAGCGGCCTCACTTGGTGCAAAAAAAATTACACCATCTTCCCGTGGGGAACCCTGATGAGGATGCGAAGCAACGTGGCGGTTCCGTGTGGTTTCATTGTGTTGCCGTTATGTTGAGTGATCTGGTTTTTACTAGCTCCAGAGGGAATTCCGCGTCCGGGTACACACGGGTGGCAAAGGCACGCAAGTGCTGTTGTGTCACGGTGAGTAGGCGGTGGTTCTCGAGGCGCCGAAACTCGTCCATCATCTTCTTGTCGATGTTGTCTCTGTAGTAGAATCGGTAGTCTCCGTCAGCTTTGGTGAGGTAAAGGTTGTTGACTTTGGTGCACCGGCTGAGAGCAATGTACACGCCCTCCTCTTCGCAGCTTTGTTGTTGTTGTTGTTGATCCTGATAATTAATGGCGCTTTGTCTTCTCGTTCTTCTTCTTCTTCGGCGGTTCCGCTACGGGAAGATGACGACGGTGGTTGAACGTGAACCTATCTCTTGATGGATTATTTGGTTGGCAATCCCTAGGGGCATCCTGCCACAATCAGCATCAGAGACGCTGCGGACGGGGCTGGTTGAGCTGCAAGGCGCGTGGCGCTTCCCGCCACAGCTTTCCCGCGGGAAATTCACATCCCCCTCTAAAGTTTTCAGTTCGTCGTTTCCGTTGACGTTCAGCTTCGCTTGCCTTCGTTGTATCAGTAGCTTCTTGACGTAGTTTGAACGAGTCAAGGACATAAGGCGTGTTCGAAGCACTTGCTCCTGTCCCGGATTTGTAGCGTAGTGGGACGAGCACCACGTACCTCCCGTTGCGGCCAGAGAGTCGTGGGATCGAAACCGGGAGCCGCTTACTATTGCTTTTTTTATAGTGTAGTATCGTGGAGCTGTTGGTGTAAGGAGGAGAGTTGCGCATGCGCAGTGAGCATGTGGACGGCGCCGCCATCAACGACGGAGGATCAGGCGAGCCTAAGAAATGCTTCGCATTTAATATTATGACCATTCCACTCTGTGAAGGGTGAACGAGGACCCAGAATTTTGAGCACGGGTACGGACAGAGCTTTTGTCTTGATCGGGGGCCATCTTGACGAAATTTACGCACACAAATTCAGTCTCTGGCCTCTCTTGTTTGGTAAATTCAAGTCGATAACTACCGTTGCCACGACTAGATGACTACTGCTGCCACGACACATACTTCGCGTTGTGATGTGCCTGCATCACGGCGAACAGACATGTGTCACTCACCAAATAGTAATGAAGGCACCTAAAAGAGAACTAGGCATGCAAGTGCTTGAAACGACAAGTGGGAGGTCTAGCCATAGATACGGTAGTACCGAGGCAAATTTTGAAGCGATCGTTTTCTTTGTTGGACCGATGCGTCCGGTCAAAAAACAAACGCATTTCGCTATAGACCAGTTGCTTGACCGAAAAGCTCTGATATGGTGTCTGGACACGTGGCGCGTGTGTAAAACAGGGGTTCCACTGTGTGCAAATGGTTACCTAAAAATGGGAAAACAAGAGCGGTTCTCGATAACACAATACCCGCATCAATCATGAACAAGGAGAAAAATAGTATACCCTTTCTTCTAGAGTCACGTACCGATCTCATTTACATCGCTCATAGGTGCAGTTACTTAGCGCCCGCAAAATCTTCGCATAGGATTATTGTTCGTTAGCGGTTTGGGTATTTGATGGTTTGACAATTGCTTGGACACGCTTTGCGCGAACGTTTTGATGCACTTTCATAGTTTTAGTGCGAGAAAGCTTTTCCGCTTCTCTAAGCTTTCTTTAGAAAAGGGATGGGAATTTTTCTGAAAAAAAATGTACAGTCAAACTAAGTGGGGACCCAAGTAAAAGCAACCGAGCCGGAAAAATAGAATGCCATGAGCCACAAACCACTGGGAGCATCAGAACTTTTGCTTACACACATCCGAACCCACCCAATACTAGCAGAGCTACGCTTAAAACGAGCTGCTGCGCCCCCAGTGGGAGACACAAGCAAATCTGACCGACTGCTGAGCACAAGGATGTGGGTACCAATCCCGCCCGCGTGGCCACTTTTCTCATACAGGCGCACAGAAAAAACGCCGGCGTGTTCGAGACTTCTCCGCACGTTAAAGACGCCCGGGTGGTTAAAATTATACCGGGGCCTTCCACTACGGTGCCCCTCATCGCCTGCGTAGCGCCTGTGCGTTAAACCCTAAAACCAATCAATCAACCCTTACCAACGCACGCGCCTGCCCGGCGTAATGCTGGCAGCATTGTGTACTGGCGGGTAAGGCGGTTCAGATGTCTGTTTGCTCGTGACATTCCAGAGATGCTTTGGTCAGTATGTTTTGAAGGTGCCTATACTTATCTTGCGCTATTTATTTGCCGTCCTAAATACATAACAATAAGCGCGGCTTCATGTTGCCGCTTACAAAAAGTGCCACGTTTTTTTTTCTAGAAAGATAGGGGAAAATTTTGCTTTAACTACACTTGGTGGCATGAGCGTGAGCACTCCAAAGAGCTTGCAGGCTTGGAAACGAGATGTTTTGTTGTGAAACGCCACAATTTTTAAATATTTGGTATGGTAATGCCTGGTATGTTGGAATATTATAAAAGGGTATGGTTAACTAGACCCCCAAAAAGGAGTATTCAAATTCTTTCCCGCAGAAGAAAGGTGTCGAAACCGACCAATTTCCCAATTCCGATAGGAAGCAGCTGCTCTTAAAGGCGTTTTATGGGATGGTGTTTCCATGAAAATATCCAGCCTCTAAACGTAATGCTATTTGGGTTCATCTGTCAAGTGTTAAAGCCACCATTCGCACAGACAACCATAAATAATTTAATGGTCCAGGTGATAGACAAGACTGGATAGCCACTGGGCCCTGGTCAGCGGGTGAACATGTTCTCAGAACCCCTTACCAACGCCCTTACCTTACCTTACCAATCGTAGAAATGCCATATAAATAATATATGCCGACCATTATGGAATTTGAAGCCACCATTCCGCCCCGTCGCCCCCCGTATCCAGGACAGTGTTTTATCGCGTAAACGGGTAACTTAAATAACACCCATGATACCTAATCACTTCTCGACAGTTGTGAATATGCAAGCCGTAAGTGGGCGGGCGGATCCAGGCGGCGGGTACTCATTCTGAGCGGTGACTGCTGTGCGGTTGCATAGGGCGGCAACTGCGGTACACCGTTGGTAGCAATGGCTGCCACACCAGTGAAGCTGACGACGAAGTGTAGGCACTCAATTTTTGGTAATGAAGTTAATGCATTTGATTGGCACAAAAAATGCCAGGTCTGAAGATTTGAACGAGGAGTATTTGAGAGACTGATTATCATCGAAAAGAGCGTCTATTTTATTTGTATTGTGTCAATATCTTATCGCTGCACTGCAGGTATAATTTTTTTGGTAAGTGTGAAAGGCAATAACTTTAACGGCTGGTCAGTGCCGCAATTTTTAAAAGCAAGTATGGCATAATTTTACGTAGGATATAACCCATCTATTATGAACGGCGTATTCGTCTAGCAGTTTAAAATGCTCCAAACCATTTAAATCTAACCATATACTGGTGCATTATTGGAATTTATTGTCATAACAAAAATGGGAATGATTACGATGCTCCCTAATACGAAATTCGTGCTCAAGTTGTACTGCAGTCGTCTGAGTTACGCTGCATACCTAGTGCGCTTGAGGAAGGTATCGGCGCGTCAGCGAACGCACGAATAAGCGCGTATACTCTGGCGATTTCTCGGAGCGCTTCGCCGCTCGGTACCGTACTTTCACCCTCCCCTTTTCTACTCGCTGTGTCTCAAGAGGAGCTTCGTTCTCTCGCTTACATCATAGAGTGTCGCCGCCGGAGGGAATGTCTGGCGCAGCCTCGGAATACCACCCGTCTCCCTCACACTTTCACAACAATTTCCACCTCGGGTTTTCTGCTCGTTCTCTCTCGTTGGTCTTCGGTGTCCCCTTCGTTCGCTCGGTTAGAACCAGAGATGACGGCGCCGGGAAACCACAGGGACGGGCGCCTAAGTGCTGGGCACTAAATGGGGTTCGCAGAACAAAGCATTTGGTTCAGTGGCTAAGCGATCCATAGAAAATAAAACAAGCCCAACCACAGAAAAATGTCGTCCTCTTCCTAAACGGCGAAGGCTGCTTTTTGCTGCTGCCTGGTTTCAGAGATCTACGCGGCTCTAAACGCAGATCTCTGCACTTCGCGCAGCTTAGTGCGCCTTCAAGCAGTATGTGCATATATAAGCCCCTTGAAATACTGCGGAACACGAGGCTCTAGAGCTGGAATTCTGGTTTCTTAAAATTGTTTTTCTAACAACTATGCAACACTTAATAAAAAGTAAGGTTTTTTTTTTATAGTTGTGTATGCACTCCAAGCAGCTAATGATGGCTGCTTATATGCAAGTCCGTAAATAGAGTAAATAGGTACAAGAATATTTCTCCTACATGTCAAAAACAACCAAAAATCCTTAAATAACACCAAAATACAAAAACCGTAGAAGCGAGCAGAACCACCCGTGCAGTGTACTGTCCGGGCCAAAGCACAGAAGTTTTAGGGACGAATACTCCTATGGGGTAAGGCTCTCGGAGTCTCCGGTCGTCGTCATCGTCTTCCGTCGTCACCGTAGTCACAGTAATCAAACACCGGGACACTCCATTTGCAACGCCTCGCGCTAGAAGGTAACGCGCACTAAAAGAACACACCGGGACGCTCGTTTTCCAAGGCCTCGCGCTAGTACTTTTCGTTCTTCAAACACCGGGACACTCCATTTCCAACGCCTCGCAGTAGACCTCTTCGTGCTTGAGGCAAACGCAAATCAAGGAGCTTGATGTGAACAAGTTGGTTAAACATACTTGAGAAATAATAGCGCGAAAAACGGGAAGAATACTGCAAACACCGGGGCGCTATTTGTAGCGCTCGTCTGTTTGCTGTGTTCCTTGATACCGTTTTTTGCAGTATTGGTTCTTAAGTATGTATACCTCTACCTTCCAACAGTTTCATCTCCGTGGGCAACAACTCCAAGGTGCCAAGAACACACTTATACACTGCAGGCTTCACCCGTAACCAAGTTTCACGTTACTGGAGATGCCTCAGTATTTTCTAACACCGGTTTTGGCGGCTAACCAGGCGGCACTTGTGTTTTCATGAGCTAAATTGCCTTCGCATAGTAATGAAGAAGCCTTCCATTAAAGATGTAAACACAGACACAGATATTATCTTCGCAGTCAAGCTGCGGAATTTTATATTGGTAAAGATAATCCAAGATTTACCCAAAACACAATTATAGAAACCAAGCTACCATACATTACAGGTTGAACTTGTAAACATTAGATTCTACGATGTAACGGCCCCATCTACACCCGGTCTACTTGGATTGGATTAGTGGAGGGTTCCAAATCAGTTATAACACTAGAGCTCTTTAGGCCTAAAATAATTCGAGTGGCGTTACGAGACCACCCCAAGCATTCGTTTTTGTTGTTGTACCTTGTCTCACGGTGCATATCCAACCGGGGGTATGGAATAGGGTATAAGTGGGCTAATCCGCCTGCTCAAAACAACTGAAAAGTAGATAACCAACCATTTACATCCAGAAACAGCACGTGATTACCATACAAAATTGATTGTTGGGGTTCAATTTGAGAAAACATACACGTAATAAAAGCTAATAGGGCAGTCGCCTCGTCTCGAACAGGTATGCTGAATGCATGCAGCCACCCCTGTGGGACAATATCCCAGTGATGTGGCCCCAAGCGAAAGTAGTATAGGCATGGAAATAAGAAGTTCAATCCGTTGTAATGGCATGGTAATATGACATTGTCTAATCATTGAGAAACCACGGCAACGTAATAGGAAGCGCTCTAGTGTCTCATGTTCACCGCAAATACCACATAGGCCGGAGGAGGCGAGAAGTTCATAAATAAGTTCAGCTGGGGAACTCTACATCTCAACTTGGTTAATGTGACCTGACATTGACGTGATTCACAAAAACGGTGATTCAAAATGGTGTTTTAAATGGGCATACTCTTCAAAAGTAGTGATGACACTTTCCTGCGTTCTCCTCGAGTGAACATGAGCTCGGGCGCCTCGCGGAGACCGCCCTGCGTCGTCTAGGCTTCTCCGTTTGCTTACGTTGTGGAGCGACCATCACGCCAAGGGTCCGCTTCGTGTACGACGATGACGACAAATACGTCAAGCCATCCCTTCGCAATGAACATTTCAGAGACGGATCGTCTGCCTTTGCTAAAACGATTCCAATCAGGCTCTCTCGTTCCTCTTTCGTTTTCTACTTCTTTTAGCAGTCTACATACTAAATTCTTTCTTCGACTGTACTTTTTTGCCTTATCTGGTTCTTTTTATGAAAAAAAAATCTTCTTGGGCAATCCCTGAGTGCGTATGTCCTACTTTCTGGGCCACCACCACCACCACCACCGTCACGGCCACCGTACGAGCTTACGAAGTGGAGGTTTACCGCGGACAGAACGCGCTCAAAGAGGATTTTCCCAACGGGGCTCTGCCGTCGGAAGATGACGACGAAACCGATGGTGAGATTGGTACTAAATAAAGCACTGTACATACCTCAATTGTCTTTACCTCACAGTACCGTCCAAAACTGTTTTCCACTGCTGGGGTCCGCCTGCTCCCTCTCTCCTGAGACCCGCTGTCAGTGTGGGAAGCTAGCTCGACCGAAAGCTCGGCTGTTTCTTCGGGCTTTCACCATTTGTGCAAGCTGTGCCATTTGTGACTACCTTGGCATTTATAACTTGCGGCGAAACCTCAAGATTTCATGGTTTCATTTTTTTTTCGCTTCCATCTGAAGAGCAGCCACCACGGCCGGGACCAAGCCGATGTTCTTGGGCTCAGTAGCGCAAGGGATTGGTCACTCTGCCGTCGCAGGTGGGGAGACTTGTAGAAATGCCGGCGCTCTTCGGAAGATTGCACTAAATGGAAGCGCTGTTAATCAACAGGATAGCAGCGCGGCACGTTAGTCACGCGTAACCCAGGTGAGCAATGGTGTGAAAGCGGAAGTACAGCTCGCGCGCACACCCAATCCAGTGCTTGGTTGTGGAAACAGGACTAATCCACTGTGCCATGACGCGTCATGCCAGAATACGCCGGTGCTCGCACCGGTAGGACCCCTCGACTGACCTATGTTATCTCTATGTAGCTTTCTTTGGGAACGGTAGTCCGACGGTATTGCCCAAGCCGCCAAGATTTGCAACTGAAATCCATGATGCGTCGTTGAAGAATTTCATAGCTGAATACGTTAAACGTTCCATCCAGAAATGTCAAATTTCACCCAGCCAGTACTGCTGGCATTAGAATCGGCAGTACTGCCACTCGCGTTCTCAAGGTGCGTGCAGTGCGTGCGTGAGTGTTCGTAATTATGCCAGACAGGTTACTTCAATGCTACCCGCGAAATCTTTCAACACTCCCACAGGTAATCAGTTGCAATTATCCATGGCAATTTTAATGCAAACTTATTATGTAACCCTTAAGGCATAAACTCTGGCCTTATTCATCGGAGCCGCTGTGGAAATAAATTAAGTCCTTTTAACTGGAAAAGCCATGGCCCTGGTGCGAATTGGACCCAGCGACAAAAGGTTACAGGTGACCACCTTACACCCACCTTTACTCCAAGTCTACTCAGGATACCGCTCGTCAGGGTGATTTATTTAACAATATTGGATGTCAATTGTAAAAACATTCGCTAATAAAAAGACTAATGAGAGCGCGCCTCTCGTGGCTCCAGTATGACTGCCGCCTTCTGAACTGCTGCGCCATTTGTCGTAATAAAACTGGTATACACATGCACCAACTGTATCCGCACCAGCTGGATGCAGTTGGCCGTGTACCGCCAGTCAATGCGCTGACTAAAAGCGATCGCCAGCTCATTTACGCCAATGAAGCCGAACCAAAAAGATCTGATATACAACGTACTTTGTTAAAGCCAATTTAGCGTTTAACCCGCCGCGTTGGCTCAGTGGCTAAGGCGTTGCGCTGCTGAGCACGAGGTCGCAGGTTCTATTCCCGGTCACGGTGCCGCATTTCTGATGGAAGTCAAAAGCAAAAACGCCCGTGTGTGCAAGATTTCGGCGCACGTTAAAGATCCCCAGGTGGTCAAAATTATTCCGGAGAACTGCACTACGGCGCGCCTCATCACCTGCGTTGCGTCGGCGCGTTAAGCCTCACAATAAATCAATGAATGAATTTAGCTTTTAGAATTTTCTCCATGAAGCCAGGATTCATATCCGGAGTCTCTCAGTAGTGAGATCCAAATCGCCTGTGCCCGGCCAGGATTCGAAGAAGACCAAAGGGAAATGATAACCTCATTAGGCATGTGCGATTCACAAGGAACATCATCAGCCTATTCTTGTCATCTTCGTCCTCAAATTCCTTAGCATAAAACACTTCCTGGTGCTATATCTCATGTTCCGGCAGTTTTGGTCTGTTTATATTTACCCCACAAACCCTTTTTTAATGCATTATAAATGTATTTTCTTTGATTACTGAGTATACAGTTTCCTTTGGTGAACGCCTCTTTCTAAGCCAGTCCCCGTGTTTGGGTATAGGCCATTTCTTCTGGCACCACCACCACCACATGCAAGCCCGACGTAGCAGCAAATGAGCCCTGATGAGTCTGATCAGCGAAAGTAGTAGCACCCTCACAAGGAACCCAATCAAGGAGAATTGAACACCCCGAGGTATTGCATAGCCGCGCTTAAAAACGTGACCTCAACGCGAGATAAAAATTCACCTTCAAAATATGGCTGGCCTACAATAGCTGGACGTTCTTTATAGCTTTTCAAGGAGAAAAAGATTGTAGCAGCGTGCTCTACTGGTGCAAGGCTGGAGAAACAGCCGAGCGGCCTCCTCTCCCTTCATCGGAGACCCGGCAATTGCATCATACGTTGATTTCCCAAATTGCCGTTGCAAATTCTCAATGACTGCAATGTCGGGATCGTTTTGACCGCAGTCTTTTACATCGCTCCCTAAGTGGACTACCTTAGCACACCCTGGATCCCGCGCCAACCGGCGTAGTGAACACGGAGTCTGTGTTACTCACTCCAGTCGTGAACGCACGTTAACTGGCGAGTTGAAGAGCACGCGAGAGATCAGGCCAAAAACGCTGGGGTTGGTTCTCAAAGATCAAGCTGGCCGACGCCGCCCGCTCATCAGTAGGCGCACGCTTACCTGCGCTCGGTATTTTTCCTTGTTATTTTGTTGCGAACTCCGCACTTGGTGCAAGTATAGACGACATCGCGGGCTCCTCACGTGTGTTCGGCTAGGTTATTTTCTTACTACAGGGTTCGAGGAAAGTCCGTCTGGTCAGGTGGTAAGTTCCTAACAAAATTGCGGTCACTGATCACAATTTTGTTATGAAGCTGTTTTCTGCAAATGCTTTATGGCTGCATTAAACGCTTAAGCAGCTCTGCTTTTAATCAGCTTGTCATGCGTTTCTCCGAGCCCAGTTCTTGTGAACCATGATATTGCGGGTGTGATTACGCTTCTGTTGTGGAAAGTTGAACTCTGGAGATTAAGCAGGGTGCGATGGAGAATACGGGTCGGCAAACTGTGTTTAGTGCTCATTTTTAATCTGCCGTCGCAGTCGATTTCGAAAGCGTAGTTCAGTCCAAAGCTCACAAACCTGAATAAGCTATTCGAATTTCTGGTGCCCAACAGCTTTCTGCAGGCGTGCGCTGTCCGTGTAAGAAAAGTTGCAAAGCACACGCGCACTTCTTAATCTACGCGCTATACCAGGCTTTCCACGTTGCACTAGTCAAGGGAGGGGGCCATCGCCACCAGTCCGATGGAGTGAGGCAGAATGGTGCAGCGGCTTCCGAAGTAGATTGCATATTTCTGGCCACTGTTCCATGGGGCATAAATAGTGTGCTGTAGGCTGGCGGAAAAAGTGTACTCAGCTTTTGAAGGTCTGAATTTGTTGTTTTTCGAGGCCAACTGCACGGCTTGTATGGCGATATCGGCGTGGCATTTTCTTTTGCCGTACGTTTGTACAAAGGAAAGTGCGCACTTTGCTTGAAACGATACCAATCAACGCATTCATTACTGAAATTGAGTCATGGCAGCAAAAATTGTCACACAAGGAAGGTAAAAATTGTAGCAGTGCACAAAGCCCACCAAAATATTTTCAAAAATAAACCTAGAATCCCAACAGTAATTCAGACTATGATATCAGTACTAAGAGACAGCCATTATAGTGGCACATGAAATCCGTCAATTGCCATCACTTTGTTGAAAACGCATCTTTGAATGGCCTAGGATTTCTTACATGCACGATGTGCTGAAGTTCACAAACCAAAAAACCGAGGTTTTTTATTCATGACGTAGCTAATAACGTGGTCTTCTGCCAATTAAACTTTACGTTTGAACGTCCATGCTCCGGGCTGTTCTGAGAAAAACTTTTTTGGCTCCTCGTTGGTGCTTACGAACTTCGATGCGAAATTATTGTGGCCTATCCTGTCAATGCTCATAAAAAATGTTTATGCTCTACTGCCTCTGTGTTGGCTGGCTTTATGGATATTCCATGTTGTTGGTTCGTGACTTCTCAGTTCAGACTTCAGAAGTAACTGTTATCTAGTAAGCAACACATGCAAATATGATGTAAAACCTTTTTTGATCGAGAAGTTTTAGAGCGAAGAAAGGTGCGCGCCTATGTTGTGTTGCTACCTGGGTTTTTTCCGGGTACATTACGGCTGCCGGCCCGTGCCTTTTCTAGCCGTACTATGGGGAGGGGGCTCGGAGTTATAATTGGGCTCCCACCTTAAAAAGGAATGACCATGAAAAACAAACATCGAATTCGATATTGGGCTGTCCTTATCATAATTGCGAACTAGCGGTTAACTTCGTACTGTTTGCTTCGGGCTCTATATTTATTGTTGCATCATTCATCACTAGCGTTTGTACCAGCAATTTTCAGGTATCCAAGTAATAAAAAAAACGTGCAATAAGGTCACAAACATATATATTCGATGCCTCAGGTGGTGCTTAGAACAAACCTTGAAATTGCTTTGTGGACATTGATGCCCGCTTGATTTCTGAACGGGCTTGCGCGTAATAGTAGTAGTACTAGTACTAGTGTACTACTAGTAGTAGTAGTAGCAGAAGTATTAGTAGTAGTAGTAGTAGTAGTAGTAGTAGTAGTAACAGTAGTTGTAGGAGTAGTAGTAACAGCAAAAGCAGCAGCTGTAGCTGCAGCAGCAGCAGTAGTAGTAGTAGTAGTAGCACTTGTGGTAGTAGTAGTAGTAGTAGTAGTAGTAGTAGTAGTAGTAGTAGTAGTAGTAGTAGTAGTAGTAGAGTAGTAGTAGTAGTAGTATCTCAGAACTCGAAATGTACACTAATTCAAAGTGTACTCAAAACTCAAATTGTACTCAAACACAAAATGGACTCAAAACTCAACATGTACTCAAAACTCAAAATGTACTCAAACTCAAAGTGTACTCAAACTCAAAATGTACTCAAAACTCAAAATGCACTCAAAACTCAAAATGTACTCTACCTCAAAATGGACTCAAAACTGTTGGCGAAATGTACTCAAAACTCAAAATGTACTCAAACTGAAAATGTACTCAAACGCAAAATGGACTCAAAACTCAAAATGTACTCAGAACTCAAAATGTACTCAAACTCAAAATGTACTCTAAACTCAAAACGTACTCAAATAAAAATGGACTCAAAACTCAAAATGTACTCACAACGTAGAACTCAAAATGGGCAGACAACTCAAAATAAATTCCGAAATGAAATGGCCTCACAACTCTCGCGTGCTAGGAATTGGCTCGGGCTCAGATGGACTCTGATTTCATTAGCATTCAGTGTTTTCAAATTCACGCGTGGTAAAAATATTATGGGTGCAAAATCGTGAGCTAAACTCTTACATTCGGCACGACATCACACCGTAGCTCCTGTGAGGTCGGAAACAATTTTCGCTGCAGATTTAATACAGCTATACCTGCTACCTCTGATGACAAGGGCTGGTTGCAAGCAATTGTACGTACATATCGCAAACCAAACTCTTGGTGTAAGCTCCGTGTTCGTGTGGTCCAGAGGTGGTCCAGACTCGATGGTGTGCTGGGTCCCTGGGTTCGTTGGTTGAAACAAGCAAAATTGGGCGAGGGGACGTGCGATCACTGCTCCGTTCCTTCACGTCGAAGCTGTTTAGGGTTACGGTCCCGGGCATTCTTGCTCTGCATCCTGAAAAAAACGCCTTGTGTCAAAGCGAACTGTCCCCGCGAGTCTCAGCGCGAGGCGTTCAAGAATATCACTCGGCTTTTTTAACGCGTGGCATTGTATGCCGAGTACCCCCCCCCCCCTCCGCCTCTCCCGGCCAGGATCGTCTAAAATTGCAGATATCATGGAAGTTCAACCTATAATCATTATAAAAGTGTAAATTAAGGGAATCGATCAAACAAAATTTTAAAAAACTAAAAGAAGAGAAATAAACAAAAAATATTGCCGCATGCTTTCGGAGATGTCGCAAAGTGGGCCGTGTTGCACGCGCAAGAACCGGGTACAACCGGCAGGGCAAACTCGGCGCCGGCAGTGCAAGCTTGTCTGTGTTCGCCAACGGCGGCGCGAGTGCACGTGCACAGCGAGGGGAGATCACTGAAGAGATTACGCCACGAACGTAGGCAGTGGTTCTCGGAGATCGAACGAGACGCAAGGTCCTTTTATCGTTTCTCTCTTCTTGTTCGGGCACAAGGTCGCCGAAAATAAAAGTCCTTTCTTTACCACTGTGTTCTATCCTACGTGACTTGACTTGTGTTGTTTATTCGTGGTCTTTGGTGATGTCACTGCTGCTGTCGGGAGATGTTGAGGAAAATCCTGGTCCCTCGACGCAGGAAATGTTGAAACAAATTCTTGATAACCAGGCTACATCAGAAGCTAAAATAGACGCACTTAGAGCCGATATGACCGAGGTGAATGCTACATTGTGAAAAAATGAACGCCGTGCTCGACGTCATTCAAGACATGAGTGTTAGAGTACGAAATTTAGAATCTCTTGTACGGCAACAGGCAGAGAAGTTGGTAGAATATGAAAACAGAAGCCGATCCAATAATCTTTTGCTTTATGGTATCGAGGAAGACAAGGACGAATCAGACGACGACCTGAAAAAAGCTGTAATCGAGAATATTTTTAAAGAAACCTGGGGAGTGCAAGTGAACACGATCGACAATATTCATCGTCTTGGCAAGAAAAAAACAGGGGGTAATAGGCCGGTAATCATGCACTTTTACGACTCGCGAGAAAGAGAGCGTGTGTTGCAGAATTGTGGCAAGCTGAAAGGAAGTTTGATAAGCATAAGTCGAGACTACGCAAAAGATACTGTGGAAGTTAGAAAAAAACTTTGGCAAAGCAGTGCATCTGAAAGAGCAGCCGGTGGCAAAGTAAAACTGCTACACGATAAACTCAAGATCGGCAATCGCATCTACGTCTGGGATCAAGAAAAAAATGAACGTTGCCTGTTCCGGACGGAACAAGATAAGACTCGTCCAAAGGGGCGAAAGGGTAAATCTGCCAGCCAGAACCAGCAACGCCCGCCTACTTCAGGCCAGAATTCTGGCACGGAAAGCGATTCGTCGCAGCCATAGCTAAGAATCATACTTTTGAACGCACGCAGTATAGCTAACAAAACAACTGATCTGGAACATTTATTAATTTCTCAAAACCCAGATGTATTGCTCTTAACTGAGACGTGGTTGCATAATGAAATTAGTGACAGTAGCACTTTTCCACCCACTTACAAAGTGTTTAGATGGGACAGAGATACTAGAGGTGGGGGAGTGGCTATCATTGTGAAAAGAACTATAAGTACCATGCCTTTGCACTGCACTCTACCCGAAATGGTATGGTGCCGGATTACCTACGCAAACAAGGTGTATTTGATAGGGACTGTATATAGGCCACCCTCCACTTCCCCAAAATTTTTGGATGACTTGAATTGTTTTCTAAACTCGCATGTAAATGAAAATACAAGGCTAATTATGGCTGGTGACTTTAATTTGCCACATATTAATTGGGAAAATCTATCAACGGGTCAAGTTGAAGTAAATAGTACAAATAAACTGATGCAGATTATGTTTTCGTATAATCTTAACCAAATAGTTAAAGAATTTACAAGGGTCACCGCAAAGTCGCAGTCAGTGTTGGACTTGATTTTCATATCTGGTGGAGTGGCGGATTACACTGTATCAATTGACGAAGGTTTATCTGATCACAAGATGGTCTGCTTGAATATACCGGTGAGCGTAAGGGCCTCTGGAAAACCATATGAATTGGTACATGTTAAAGATTATGGCCGTGCGGATGACACGTCCATCCTAGACGTTTTGGAGAGCAGATTAGACGAATTTCAAATAGCATCCCACCACGAAAGTGTAGAAGAACTATGGCAGCGTCTTAAAGGTATTATAAAACATTGCATTGACAAATTTGTTCCCACACGAACGAAGAAATCAAAACAGAAAAATCCTTGGATAACTAGAGACATAATTCACCTCAAGCGCAAGCTAAAAATATTACGAAAAAGGAAGGACAACCCTACGGAAATTTCACTAACTAAAAAAAGTCTGAAATCCACTTAGTAAAATCGAAGAAAACGTTTTTTAATAAAACGCTCACAGATTTCCTCAAATGCTCACCACAAAAATTCTGGCGATACTTTACAGATAAGAAGGACGCAATCGAACAGATAATGGATGGCGAAGTAGTGCTGACCGAAAAAAAAGATATCGCGAACCTATTTAATCGTTTCTTCCAATCAGTTTTCACAAAGTATAGCGGTGACAATAAGAGCGAAAGCCTAGTCTATTCAATACAGTACCCAATGGAAGACCTGCAAATTAGGAGGGAGGGTGTGTTTGAACATTTGTTAAAGTTGGACCCAAAGAAATCATGTGGCCCAGACGAAATACCCACAGCATTCCTTCAACGGTACGCTGAGTGGATGTCCTATTACCTGCAGCTTTTGTTTTGAAAAATCATTAAGGGATAATTCAGTACCTCAGGACTGGCGCGACGCGAACGTTGTTCCGATACATAAAGGTGGAAATAAACTGTCCGTTACAAACTACAGACCCGTCTCGCTAACATCGGTGTGTTGTAAAGTATTAGAGCATATGATAGCCAAACACATTCTTAACTTCTTAGAAAAAAAACGATTTGCTATGTCAATTCCAGCACGGCTTCCGATCTGGCCTTTCGACAGTCACTCAATTAATCGAAACTGTCCATGACCTTTGCGAGGCTATAGATGAATGCAAACAGGTAGACGTTGTGTGTATAGACTTTGCGAAGGCATTCGACAAGGTTCCGCATCATACTCTGCTCTACAAATTGCGAAGGCTAGGAATTAGTGAGGGTATTGTTTCGTGGATCGAGCAGTACTTACGAAATCGTTTTCAGAGAGTCAAAATTGGAACAAGCGTATCAGAAAAATGCGAAGTTCTGTCTGGAGTGCCTCAAGGCTCCGTTTTAGGACCGTTATTGTTCCTAATGTACATAAATGATATTCCTGCCATTGTCAACGCACCTGTTAAGATGAAACTTTTTGCGGACGATTGTTTGATTTATTCTCGTGTACTATGCCCCAACGATCAAATTGAACTCAACAAATGCCTGCAAGCATTAAATCTATGGTGTCAACGGTGGGGCATGGAAATCAATTATAAAAAACAACATATACGCATGTAACAAGAAAGCGGGATGTTCTAAGATTTGAATATAATATAGGGGAATATGCCTTGACCGAGGTACAGAGCTTCCGGTATTTAGGGGTGACAGTGGCGCATAATCTCGATTGGCGCATTCATGTGCATAATACCTACACCAAAGCATATCAAAAGCTTTGCTTTCTTAGGCGGAAGCTACCAAACGCGACTAAAGAAATTAAGTTAGTTGCCTACAAGACTTTCATACGGCCCGTTTTAGAATATGCAAATGTTGTATGGAGCCCACACCAAAAGGGTTTAAAAAAGAAGGTAGAAAAAATACAGCGAATCGCAGCACGTTTTATATGTTCTAGGTATCGCCGCACAGATTCAGTTACAGATATGCTTCAGCAGTGCGGGTTGGAACTTCTGGAAAGCAGAAGAATGAAACAACGGCTGAAATTGATTGATTGATTGATTGATTGATCAAACTTTATTATGCGAAAGAGTGAGCCCCCCCGGTGGGGGGGGGGGGGGGGGGGGGGTACCCGTCGATGGAGCGGAGCCTCATTCCCAGGCCCGTACCGGGCTAGCAACTCCCGCCCACGGCCGCTAGACTCGCGTGGGACGTTGCGGAGGGGCTGAGCCGAAGGATCTCCCATCGGCTCATTAAGGGGAAGGGGGGAAGGGGAGGGTGTGTCGGGTATTGGTGCCTTTAGTGCGGTGCACTCTAGGATGACATGTTTAACGGTTCCTTTGCTAGTGTTGCAGAACGGGCACAGCTCGGAGTATTGGTGCGGATACATCTTATGTAGTAGTGTTGGGTGGGCCAGAGACCCTGCCTGTATTCTGCGTATTATCGTCTGGTCCCTGCGGGTGAGGGAGTGATGAGGCTCAGGTAGCGTTTGTCTATTTTCCCTGTACATTGTAATGATATCTTTATACGCAGTGATTGGTGTCAATGAGTCGACCCCCGTCTCCTCCACTTCCCGGCGGGACATGTCTCGGGCGTAATAGTCGGCGATGTTCTTGCCGACCAGGGAGGAGTGCGCGGGGGTCCAAATCAGTTCGACCTCGTTGTCTGGTGTTTTGTGCCGTTTAAGGACGCGTGCCGCCTCGGAGGAGATCAACCCCCCGCGGTAGTTCGCGTAGGCTTTCTTGCTGTCTGTCACGACGTGCGTCGCTCCGGGTTGGATTAGTGCCAATGCGATCGCCATCTCTTCAGCGTTTGTTGCGTTTCTTGTCCTCGTGGACGCCACGGCGACGAGCCTGTCTCTTGTTGTTACTGCCAAAGCGGCCTTGTCGCTTCCCTTGACCAGGGCGGCGTCGACGTACATGACATTGGGGTTGCCTTCCAAGCGCGTTTCCAAAGCCTTGGCGCGAGCTTTTCTCCTGTCGTCATCCTCCCCCGGCGCCATGTTGCATGGGAGGGGTTTTGTGTTGATCTTGTCTCTCCAATGTTCGGGGACGCGGCCGGACGTTTGCACCGGTTCAGGCCTCCATCCGATCTTTTCCAGTATCCTCCTCCCGTTTTCGGACCCGCTGAGACGCATCCTCTGATTGGAGAGGTGCGCCTCCACGAGCTCGTCCACTGTGTTGTGGACCCCCCTCTCGTACAGCCGTTTGGTCGACGTGTACGCGGGTAGTCCAAGGGCTTGCTTCGTGGCTTTTCTCAAGATGACGTCTAGTTTTGCCTTCTGTGTTTTCTTTTCCAGATATTGCATGGATCATTAAAACTAGATAAGAAACAGTATGTGAAAGCGCCTCCAAAACATAGTTCGCGAAAAAATCACAGCAGAGCGATTCGAACTGTTATTACGCACACTGACGTGTATCGGTATTCTTTTTTTCCGGATGTCATTGAAATGTGGAATAAACTACCAAACGATGTTGTGGAGTGCTCGGGTGTACATCAATTTGAATTAGCTGTAGATATGTTTTTTAGAAATAGTGCGTCATCCGAAATCTGTTCATGACTGTGCGCTAAGAGCATTTTAGTTCACCGTTTTGTTCCCTTGCCGTATTTTGTTTCCGTGTTTTATTCTCTTGCAGTATTTTGCAGTGTTTTGTTCATCACTGTGTGTTATTGCAGTGTTTGTTCCCTCCCTGTAACGACCCTCACTAGAGGGTCAACAGTATTATCAAATAAAAATGGCCAACCTTGTAACACGGGAGTCATGGATAGTCACAGATTGGGTTACAATTCGAAGGGATGTGCCGCTAGCGCATATGGCGTATCAAATTAAAGATCTCGGGGAGGAAATCACGTGCGACAATCAAAAAATACTTCGTGGTCATAATAATGGCTTTATTATCCTCAGTCATTACAAGCTCAGGACTTCATAATGATGACCCGTAGTCGTATGGGATCTCAAATTAAATGTTTTGCTTAGGGAACTTACGTTGGACAAATAAGAAATACATTCTGGTAGTAATAATGACATAGTCGCGGTGAGCCATACAATGGTTTAAAATTCATTGGGATATCGCTGAGGTGTGCGGAGTATCAAATGGAAGATCTCGGTGAGGGGATTCGCGTTGGACAAAAAATGCTACCAAGTTATAATCGTGACACAGTCATGGTGAGTCATAGATATGGTTAACATTCCAATGATGCGTGCTGGGGCGCGTGGGGTGTCAAATTGAAGCTCTGAGTGAGGAAAATCACGGGAGGCAAATATACATTCTTCCTGGTTGTACTCATGACATAGCCTTGCGAAGTCATCGACTGGGTTAAAAATCAAAATGATGCTTCCGCGAGGCATGGAGTGTCAAATCGAAAGTCTTAATGAGGGGAATAATTTGGCACAAATAAGACGTGGTTCTTCTTTATCCTCCTGTGATATTCATGGTAAGTCATAAATAAGGTAAAATTCAAATTATTTCTGGCAAAGTGTGTGGGGTATCAAATTAAAGGGTTCGATTAATAAAATTATGTGGGGCAGGTAAAAATGACATCCCGGTGACCAGTACTAGTTTGGAGTAAACTACGCAAATTCATCGCAGATGCTAGAACGGTAGCACGAAAGGAATTGTGGTGTCAGAAGGAAGGGTTTGGGGGGGGGGGGGGATTTAAACCAGGCAGTGACCATATTGTAAGATCATTATGTGCACTCACTTTATAAGTAATAACTCGGAGTGTCGCAAGCTCACCGGGGCTGTACAATTAATAATTTTCGTGTCCGGATTCGCATGTAGCTAAAGCGAACACATGCTATTTCGAAATAGCAAGTTCAGTTTTGGAGGACGGCAATATTGTTAGCCCGAAGCTCCGAAGCATGAAAATTCATTTAGTTCACTTCCACATTATCCCCATCATCAAGCACTTCGAGGAACACTTCGTCTTCTTCTGGACTGATCATCGTCATCGTTGGTTCCTGGACCGGCCTTCGGAGACGGCTATGTCGTAGAATAAACGACCGACTTCACTAAGTACCCAAGGACTTTACAATATTCAAAACCCTCACATGGAGCTTCAAAGGGATCAATCGTGCTTGCGGCATTTGACCAGCCCACCCCTAAAACGTGGCTTCGTCACACCTTGTGGCTCGCAATGTCTGGAAAAAAGCCCTCGTAGCCACCTGAACCACGCTGGTGAACAGCCACAGTGGCAAGATGGAAATGGAAATTGGGGAAACCTTCATTTTTAACGGGAAGGGTCAACATACGCAACCACCCACTGCTGACTGTACCGCGCTTCTATAAGTTGTATATACTATAATTTTGCCTGGTCTGCAATTTTCTAACCATCGAGGCACCAATTGGCGAGTATTTTTGGGGGACTGAGGGGCGAGCAGACGACGTCGCAGTTCAATGGTGTTGCTTGCAGTAACCCGGAAGAAGAATTGCAATGTATGATTACCTCGCTAGACTAGTAGAGTAGAATCGTGGGCCTTAAAATGCGGAAAACTAAGCTAATGCTGAATAACCTCGAGAGAGCACAGCTGTTTGAGATAGGTGTCGAGGCAGTGGAAGTGGTAAGCGAATATATCTATTTAAACCAAGTAGTGACCTCGCATCGCAATAATCAGGCAGAGATAAATAAAGGATAAGAATGAGGTGGGGTGCATTCGGTGGGTATTCTCAGATAACGAACGGCAGCCTACCATTGAACCGTATGAAAGCTGCAAATTAGCCGTACTCATTTACGGGGCAGAAGTTTGAAGTCTGACTAAAAAGCTTACACTTAAATTGAGGACGACTCAGCGAGGCAATGGAACGGAAGATGATTGGTGTAACATTAAGGTATAAGCGAGTGGAGTGGGTTAGGGAACAAACGCTTGTTAAGGACATAGTAGAAATTGCGAACAAGAAATGGGTGTGTGCGGGGTATGTAATGCGAAGACAACATAACCGTTAGTGATTAAGGGTAGCAGAGTGGATCCCTAGAGAGGGCAAACGAGGCAGGTTTCGTTACAAGGTTAGATGGGCAGAAGAGATCAAGAAGTTTACGGGGAAAAATTGGTCGCAGTTAGCACAGGACTAGGATAATTGGAGAACTATGGAAGAGCCGTTTCCCTGCTGTGGCCGCAGAACTTCCGCTGCTGCCGCCACCGCCGCCGCCTCCGCTGCTGCTGCTGAGGATAATGATGCTGACCTTATAACCTCAGATTTGCTGATGATGTTGCCTTGCTAAGTAACTCAAAGGACGAATTGCTAAGGATGAATACTGCACTGGACAAGAAGAGTAGAACCGCTGGCCTGAGAATTAATATCCAAACGAAAGTAAAGGAAAAAATTTAGGGAGAGCCGGGTGGTTTCAGGTACTTGGAGGGGCAGTGGAAGTGGTAAGTGGGTATATCTACTGAGGCAATGCAGTGACCCCGCATGGCAACCACGATGCAGAGATAACTAGATGAATAAGAATGGGGTTGATTGCATGCAGCAGGCATTATCAGATAATAAATGGCAGCTTACTGTTGTTACTGAAGAAGAACGTCTGACAGCTGCATGTTACCGGTACTCAACTACGGGGCAGTAACTGCGCGGGTAACTAAACGGGTTCAACTTAAATTCAGGACAACGCAGGGAGAAAAGAACCGGAAGATGATTTGTGTACGTTAAGGAACAAGAAAGGGACCAGAAGAGGATGTGGTGTGTCGGATACAAACAAGGGTTAAGAACATATTACAGAAATCACGAAGGAGTAATGGGTGTGGGCTTTGCATATAAGGCAAATGAAGGATACCTAAGTGTCATTAAGAGTAACAGAGTGGATCCCTATAGAAGCCAACGTGGCAGGGGGCGCAGTTGCTTCGACGGGCACAAGAGATCAAGAAGTATTCTGGTGTAAATTGGTAGTAGTTAGCACAGGACCGGGATAATTGGAGATCCATCGGAGACGCCTTGGCTGTGCAGTGGGCGTAAAATAGGCTGATGATGGTGATGATAATGAGGACGAGGAGAAGGTGGCGGATGTAGATAAGCAGGAGTAGAAGGAGAAGGAGGAAGAAGAAGAAGAAGAAGAAGAAGTAGAAGAAGTGTTCACATTCCCTACTGAATCGGAATGTCCGTGTGCTTTTGCTATTTTTAACTTTCGTTTTTTCGAACTTTTATTTTCGAACTGCGACGGCGTCTCCTGGCCGTTTCAACATACGTACGCCACATGAGAAATATAGTCCTCTAACTGAACGTTTTTAGGTACAGTAGTTGTGGCTCCGTCAGTCATTCAGTCAATCAGCCATTCAGTTAGGCGCTTTTCTTTATATGTGTAGAGATGTTATAAAGTTGTTTAGTATAGTCTCCCACGTCGAGAAGACTCATAGTACAATTTAGGAATGCAGTATCGCACTGCTTTTAATTTTGGATGGTACCTTTTACACAACGTTACCTTCCAAGAACAAAGGCCGCAATATCTTGCCGTCTGAAGCCTAGAGCCCACAACTCCTAAAATTAAAAGCTCCATCCACTGTAGAAAAGCAGCACACACAGCTGTTCCTCTTGTTACTCGGTAGAGTTAACCAATGCTAATTGAAATGCAGTTCTACCGCTGTTGGTTGTGGTTATATCCGATGCAGCTGTTGTTATGGCAGAAAACGACTCCACAGGTGAAATAGCGCTCTAATGTCACTGAGGACTGAAACTTCTAGAAACGGCAAGCTAGTCACCTTACGTCGAACACCGGAGGGACTGCTCACTGTAAGCCATTCGTTTTACATGCTTGTCGACATAGTTTGTAGCAGTCATTTTATTAATATGCACAAGACCTTTTATACTATTTGTCTGCCAATTTTACTCAAAAATATTTTTTGATTTTCACTTGTGCCAGCCACCCTGCCTAATTGGTTTTGAATATGTCTCGAGGCGAGGCTGAGAGAATAAGCTTGTCTAAAAACTAGTTTTTAAACCAGAACTCCGCAGGGCTGCCTGTAGTACGTAAACGCTTCACAAAGTCATGTTTGCCGCTGCCGCACAGTATTCTCTAAATTAAGACCACACAAGGTCCGCCAGATCTTGGGCATCATCGGCCAGTGATAATCCCCCCCTCCGTCGGTATCGTTCTTCGTCTGAGCAGGCTATTTTTACACGTTTTTGCAGAGGAGTACCGCTGCTCCGGCTCTTTCACGCCGTAAGTGATTTGTGTTGACCGGCCGTGGTGGCTCATGGCTAAGGCGTTGCGCTGCTGAGCACGAGGTCGCGGGTTCGATTCCCGGCCGCGGCGGCCGCTTTTCTGATGGAGGCGAAAAGCAAAAACGCCCGTGTGTGCGAGATTTCGGCGCACGTCAAAGATCCCCAGGTGGTCAAAATTAATCCGGAGCCCTCCACTACGGCGCGCCTCATCGCCTGCGTTGCGTCGGCGCGTTAAACCCCTACAATCAATCAATCAATCGATTTGTGTTGCGACGAGTAAACCTTGCCTGGTACTTCCCGAATGTAACAAGTACAAGGTACCGAGCTTTCTGAAATCATTTTTAGGATTTCGCTACAGAGCTTTGAAGTGTTTTGTTTCGTGCGGGGACAAAAAACAGCGCCTTGAAAAACATCTGTGAAATATTTGGGACACCGCAAACGCAAAAAACTTCAGTGCGAGAGCTTAAGTGGCTGTTTTGATTTTATTTAACGCACCCTGCATTGAAAACAAACTCCCCTAAAAGAAAACAAAAATAGAAGCGAGGCTGAAAGCAAGTATCTGGATGTTTTATGTTATATTTAAACTTCGAAGGCCTGTCGTCTAAACTCATGCTCAGCTGTAGAACGAATGCACCGCAGTACCTGGACCGATTGTTAGGCAGAGGAAGCCCATTTTTCGGCGAGGACATAACAGCAAAGCTACAAACTTTCAGGACATCTTCATTGATTGATTGTAGGGTTTAACTTGCCGACGCAACGCAGGCGATGAGGCGCGCCGTAGTGGAGGGCTCCGGATGAATTTTGACCAGCTGAGGATCTGTAGCGCGCGCCGAAATCTCGTACACACGGGCGTTTTTGCTTTTCGACTCCGTCAGAAAAGCGGCCGCCGCGGGCGGGAATCGAACCCGCGACCTCGTGATCAGCAGCGCAACGCCTTAGCCACTGAGCCACCGCGGCGGGTTTTCAAAACTTCTCTCTCACTAAAATATTGTTCGCACTATATTTCAGCTAGAATAGTGGTCCGTAATTCTGAATGTAAATTTCTGGAGCAAAAAAACGTTGGCGTAAACTTGCGATTAAAAACGCGGAGGCAGTTCTTCTTCCAGATGCGAAAGAAAGAGTGAAAGCGTTTATCGGAATTGCTGCAGGGTCGCTTTAAAAAAATCGCGTTGCAGGCGCCATAAAAGATTAGACAAAGCAGCGATTTAGGCTTCGAACAACGTAAGTATGGTAACCATAAATGTTCACATAAACCAAACCTAATCGATGACGTGCGTAACCTAAAACTACGAAAGGGAAACAAAAAATTTAATTGTTTATGATTACATAAAGGCACAGCAAACCATTGAAAATACTTGTTCGGCTGTTCCATAATCTCTCTGGACTAATGACGATAAACTAGCTTCGCCCATCAAGCTCGCCACCTACAATTACGTTCAATGTCCCTGTCGTTTGCTCTAGCGTAGCACAGAGTTGAACATGTATGAAACAAACTGCTTGAAATGTTGTAATACCGATTGAAAACCGTGGTACTTAGTCTGCCTGAAACACTAAGTTACGGCACGACGATATTTTTAAAAATTAAGGACATCTTCCATAACGGCTGTTAAGAAGAACCCGAGGCCATATATGTGTCCATTGGTAACTCGTCGCATTAACCTATCGTTTTTGTGGCATGTTCTTCGAGCTCGCGTATGAAGTGAGGGTGTCCCGCAAGGTTATACGATATATCTCTATTCCAAGCCTGTCTGAAGCGTGTGTTCGGAAAGCTTACGCGGAGGAAACCGGAGTGTAAATCAATGGCGGAGGAATCCGGGGTGTAAATCAAATCAGCGCAAAAAACCTGGCCGCTGATTATGATGACGATGATAAAACTAGAGGTTTTTCGTCTGTTTTCTTCAAAACTTCAGACTGTATTTTTATTACAGACGGGAGTGACTTTAAGTGGCGGATGTAGCCAGAGTAGTAGTGTCCCTGCAAAGTACGACAAAAGTTAACGTGCTCTCTTTCCGTTAGAATCCGGGCACATTTTTCGCTTTACATTTGGCGAAGCGGTCACTTGGATAGAGAAGTTAGACGGCGGTCTCTGCAATTTTTTTGTGATAAGTTTTTAGACAAAAAATATGGATCCAGAAAACATAAAATATAGCGTATAATGCCAAAAAGCGAACGCGTTTCCTGTGGAAAACTATTTCTCAGGTTTCATCGCAACTCTAGTTGTAAAAGACAGGATGTGCGTCATCACGAAAACACTGAATCAGCCGGATGTCCGCCACACACGTGCAGAACACGCAATGCCTGCTCAAACGATGTTATTTCTGCGTGTCCAGAGGTTTACTTTGTAAAACACCGACTGATCTCTTTGCGAGTGCCTGTAATCACACTTTGCATTTGAAGCGGTTAGTTATTGAGGGTTGAGTTGGCTTTTTAAAACGAACTCCCTAAGTTTTTCCTGTCCAATAAGTCGCTTCCTTATGACAGCCCTATTATGTGCCAAAGATCGATAGCTGTTCTATTAAAGCCCCTTCCGCAGAAAATGGCACGCTTGTACACTCTTCTCATTTCTTTTAAAGGCCTATTTTCTTCAATTTATTTTGTCAATACTATATGCACTTTAAGCGCAGTGCTTTAAAAATAGATATCATTAGCCATGTTTTGTGTTTTACGAAAAATGCTGCAATTTTTCGCGTTTGGAGGAGGAATCGTGGGCACATTCCGTGTGTTTACGAAATCGAAATTCCATTTAAAATCCTACTTGAATGCATGGGAGTATAGGTCTGCCGTGGCAAAAGCATAACAAAGGGCCGGGTAAACTACTGCTTTTATAGTCCTACGATTATTTAGAAATAAGAAAATATTTGTGGAGTGTAATTGCGTGCGTTTGACGTATTTTAGAGCGTAGAAATTCTCTACAGAAAAATTATTATTACATCCTCCTTCAGAACTGGAGGACGCAATATACTGTACCGAATCCCTACATGGAAAAATAGGGAACGAAAATGTCAGTTGTTAATGAGAACGTATAACTTAGTTTAGAGACTTGTACTGACATCGTGGGTGTCATTTAGTAGATGCCAGATTTTTTGGCATCAAAGAGACCCTACAAGCGTGCTTTCGCTGTTCTAGAATCTTAAATGGTTGCAGAACGTTGTCAACCAACACATCGAACTAGGTGTCCAAACAACTTCAGCCAAAATTACTGCTCTACGCCCATCATATAAACTAAGACAATTTGCTCAAGAGATTTTTTCTCTCTTCTAGCTCTTTCCATATTTATATCGCTTAAATTACGTCATTACAGCAGTCTACCAGCTATTCGCCCGCTTTCCTTTATTTCCATAAATAAACGGATTCTATTAAGCTTCCCATATAAAAAGTCACAAATCAAAGCTGAAACTGAAGCGCATTCGCTGCGGACGAGCGATCCCGCAGTGCCGCTTCTTTCAGGCGGTAAACTACAGCTTCGGCAGTTTCTTCCAGATGCGAAGGAAAGAGTGAAAGCGTTTATCGGAATTGCTGCAGGGGTCGCTTTATAAAAAAAATCGCGTTGCAAGGCGCCATAAAAGATTAGACAAAGCAGCGATTTAGGCTTCGAACAACGTAAGTATGGTAACCATAAATGTTCACATAACCAAACCTAATCGATGACGTTGCGTAACCTAAAACTACGAAAGGAACAAAAAATTTAATTGTTATGATTACAGTAAAGGCACAGCAACCATTCAAAATACTTGTTCGGCTGTTCCATAATCTCCTGGACTAATGACGATAAACTAGCTTCGCCCATCAAGCTCGCCACCACAATTACGTTCAATGTCCCTGTCGTTTGCTCTAGCGTAGCACAGAGTTGAACATGTATGAGAAAAACTGCTTGAAATGTTGTAATACCGATTTAAAACCGTGGTACTTAGTCGGCCTAAAACACTAAGTTACGGCACGACGATATTTTTAAAAATTAAGGATATCTTCCATAACGGCTGTTAAGAAGAACCCGGGAAATATATATATATATTCATACATACAATGATATCCAAATTGTACAGGCAGTACGCGAATTAACAAAAAAGTAAATTACAAGCTAAGGAAAAGCCGCTTGTGCAGGAAACTCTTTCTTGTATTGTGCAGAAGGGAAAATGTTTGGGCGTGTTGGTTCATCGTCAGACGTAAAACAAGCCCTAAATATTGCTTTTGACTCTCGTTTCCCCGGTGCGCTCTCTGCACTCGTGCTTTCGCCAACCACTAAAGCCATGTCAGCGCGGCGCCTTATGCTGGCCGGCGCGCGGTATTTCACTGCTCTAGCGGTGTTTGTTTGCAGGAGTTGGTTGAACTATACATACACTAGGTTCAATCCCACAGAGTCCAGAGCAGAAGCGTTGCCCGATAACATATAAAAAATGTGGCCGAATCCTCTGTCATAGTACTCGGTAAAACACGAAAGTGAAATGTGCCGCGAAATTTGCAGCTGGCATGGCTTGCGGGTCGGCGGCTATCTTGTGGGTGTGCTTTGCAAGCGACGTCCTGCTGGCGGGTCGCTTCGGCAAAGGGATACCGGCGTAATTTCCCAGACGGATCTGACGTCAGAGAAAACCTTGGTGTATCCCGGCATAAAACACTTTCGTGTTAAAATATACAACCAGAAAACGACCAACCCTAACTATAACGTACACTTTGGTTCTAAAGGTTGCTTCCCCGCACGAATACTCTCTGTCAAGGGTGCACCTTTACAGGCCACTTGATTCGTTGTACTGGTGTCACTTCCCTGACGGATAAGACGTCACTCAAATATTTGTGAATCCGGGAATAAAACACTTTGGTGTAAAAAAACGACAACAAACGGCACGCGAAGCAAGTGGTCAGGCTAAATATTATACACATGGGCGCCGATTTTCAAACTAGGCATTTGTTGGCATTCATGGCCGAACGCCGAGACTAGCATTTATCGCCGGCATAAAATAATCATATAGGTCCTTCTCTACCCCCTAATTAATTCTCTCATATCAAAGTGGGGCGGTGGGAGCACCGGGAACGAAATGGGTATTTGCCTAAAATCTCGTCTCTAGTGGTATATGTCATTGCATGGCACGGTGGTTGTTCATTTATGGTGCTGCTATCCAGCATAGCAAATTATATTCAGCAAAGGTGGTAGTTATTTAGTAATAAAACAAAATCACTTCAATTCCTTCAATTCTTTGTATTGAAGTGCAACGCGCTTTTCAAAAATCCAAGTGACGAAGTTTCGCTTGCTACCATCCCTTTTTGGCATAATGGTTACAGGAGAAACAGCTTCATTTCATCTGTGTGACAGCGCAGAGTTCTTTAAGACCACGGTGATTCGTTTCCTAAAAAGGGAACGTTTATATCAATTTCTGCTCATGTTTTGCTATCGGTCAGGATTAAGTAAGGAGGTCCAACACTATTTAAGAACGTTTACGACTATGAATTCCGCAAACTCAAAGACAGGCTCGGCAAACCTCGAAACATTCTTCAAGAAACTAGCAAAACATGAAAGAGGACATTTTATCACGCGGTTATTATGTTCACAGCTTGTGGGCCGAGTCGCGGTTGTTCGCGGACCACAGGATTTGGTAGGCTATATGAAATGCTCCATGTTTAACGTCTCCATACAGAGACCGCTTAAAAAGAAGAACCTCAGTATGTGGTTCCATAAAGGACATTTCCAACCTGCGGCCTTGGTCTGTGAATTTTCAGATGGCAGTGCTAAGAAGCCCAATGAACGACAGCGCATACATGCTCAGCATCCAAAAGAATTTCGGCGGTTTCATCCTGGATCATCTCCGGCGGAACCCTAATTCAAAATGGGTGAGGTTTGAACTAACGTCAACCCAGTTATATGTTTGTCCCTAAATTGGAGGCGTCTAGGAACGCGCCTGTAGTTTCTTATGCCATATTCACTGGGCTAGAAAAATATTTTTTTGGAGGATGGCACGGTGCTCTAAGATCAGCATACCCTGGTTTCTTACAACTAAAACTTAAATATGCTTCTCCGGTATCGCTAGGCGGTCAAATTTCATCGGTGGGATCAATATTTTACGGTCTGTCGTAAAATGAAGAAAAGCTTACGGTTACGTTTTGTGAGCACCAACTGTATGACGAATATATTTATTGTTCGGTAATAACAGGAACCCTTTCTTTCTAACGTCTTCAAAATCGTTTTCTCCTTACTGTGGCAAGCATGTTGCATCGATTGTTTATTACAGGGAGCGCAAGCGTGGTGGAACATCCGTAGTTGGTAACATGGCTTTATCCTCGTATGCATCCACTAAAGTCATAAAGAATGTCACAGAGAGGTCCTGACGGTTCCAGTTAGACGGGTTGAACGGCAGCGCAATTAGCTTTTTTATTGTCCCAAATTTTTCCCCCCAAGCGGGTGTGCTTAAGACAAATGAAGGCTTCTTGTTACGCTAATGTGCGTAAGAAGTAAATAGCTGTCTCAATAGGCAAAATGGGGGCACTTTTCAGACCAAATCAGTCACTCCAACGACTGTCCTTTTAATTATTGCAGCTTTCATACGCTGGAACACTGCACTTATTGGTTATTTCAATACGACAGTCAGTTACATGATCCAATATGCCTGGCCGCCTCGTAACCGTATAGCTAGACGGAATAACCCAGACTACCGCCGTTCAAAACAAACCCTTCGCTGTATTATACTCGTTGATTTGACTCCAAATTTTCGGCCAACCCCGAAACGTTTTTTGTTGACGCTAACACCTCCACGCGTACGTCGCAATATAAAATCACTCAAGTTTTTTTTTAAGAGATATTTACTTCTGGTGTAACTTGTCATAGCTTAGATATTTAAAAATCCTCTTATAGGCGCAGTGGCCGCCGCATCAACGTTAGCCTGAATTTCACCCGCGCAAATATTTTCAAGAATATTCGTCTGCAAATACAATACAGAAGTAAAATGTAATATCAGCAAGGTGTCTCACCCACTTCTTAGATAGCCCAACGCCGCCTGTATTAACATTGCCTGACGCGTCGCGCGCTTTTCAATGGGAAGGGTAGGGACGCTTAGTTCAGGCACTTATCCGCCATGTGGCGCGTGCCGGCGGACATCTCGCCTTACGTCACTGCTCGCGAGTCGCGAACGCTGCACCCACTTCTACGACGTGTCTCTGTCAGCTTGCCTGTTTGGCTTCAAGGGCCGTTTCGCTTACATCTTAGCCGCGACGGGGCGCTAGTTCTGTGGCGCGCTGGGTATCTCGTTCAACGTGTCGCTCGCTTCATACTTGCTGCTTTTTTGCAAAGATAAAGGCAGTTGTAGCGCTGCTTTATAGGCTTTTCTGAGTATGAGGTTGACTATGATAAGCCCTGTGTTTATGGGTTTAGATATGAAAGGGAGTATATCAGCCTGCTAAGGACAAAGGATCGAAGGAGACGGAGGCGTTCAACTTCCTTGAGGCCATATATGTGTCCATTGGTAACTCGTCGAATTAACCTATCGTTTTTGTGGCATGTTCTTCGAGCTCGCGTATGAAGTGAGGGTGTCCCGCAAGGTTATACGATATATCTCTATTCCAAGCCTGTCTGAAGCGTGTGTTCAGAAAGCTTACGCGGAGGAAACCGGAGTGTAAATCAATGGCGGAGGAAACCGGGGTGTAAATCAAATCAGCGCAAAAAACCTGGCCGCTGATTATGATGACGATGATAAAACTAGAGGTTTTTCGTCTGTTTTCTTCAAAACTTCAGACTGTATTTTTATTACAGACGGGAGTGACTTTCAGTGGCGGATGTAGCCAGAGTAATAGTGTCTCTGCAAAGTACGACAAAAGTTAACGAGCTCTCTTTCCGTTTCAATCCGGGCACATTTTTCGCTTTACATTTGGCGAAGTGGTCTCTTGGATATAGAAGTTAGACGGCGGTCTCTGCAATTTTTTTTTGATAAGTTTTTAGACAAAAAATATGGATCCAGAAAACATAAAATATAGCGTATAATGCCAAAAAGCGAACGCGTTTCCTGTGGAAAACTATTTCTCAGGTTTCATCGCAACTCTAGTTGTAAAAGACAGGATGTGCGTCATCACGAAAACACTGAATCAGCCGGATGTCCGCCACACATGTGCAGAACACGCAATGCCTGCTCAAACGATGTTATTTCTGCGTGTCTAGAGGTTTACTTTGTAAAACACCGACTGATCTCTTTGCGAGTGGCTGTAATCACACTTTGCATTTGAAGCGGTTAGTTATTGAGGGTTGAGTTGGCTTTTTAAAACGAACTCCCTAAGTTTTCCCTGTCCAATAAGTCGCTTCCTTATGATAGCCCTATTATGTGCCAAAGATCGATAGCTGTTCTATAAAAGCCCCTTCCGCAGAAAATGGCACGCTTGTACACTCTTCTCATTTCTTTAAAGCCTATTTTCTTCAATTTATTTGTCAATACTATATGCACTTTAAGCGCAGTGCTTTACAAATAGATATAATTAGCCATGTTTTGTGTTTTTACGAAAAATGCTGCAATTTTTCGCGTTTGGGTGGAGGAATCGTGGGCACATTCCGTGTGTTTATGAACTTAGAAATTCCATTTAAATCCTACTTGAATGCATGGGAGTATAGGTCTGCCGTGGCAAAAGAATACAAAGAGCCGGGTAAACTACTGCTTTTATAGTCCTACGATTATTAAGAAATAAGAAAATATTTGTGAGTGTAATTGCGTGCGTTTGACGTATTTTAGAGCGTAGAAATTCTCTACAGAAAATTATTATTACATCCTCCTTCAGAACTGGAGACGCAATATACTGTACCGAATCCCTACATGGAAAAATAGGGAACGAAAATGTCAGTTGTTAATGAGAACATATACTTAGTTTAGTTACTTGTACTGACATCGTGGGTGTCATTAGTAGAGGCCAGATTTTTTGGCATCAAAGAGACCCTACAAACGTGCTTTCGCTGTTCTAGAAATCTTAAATGGTTGCAGAACGTTGTCAACCAACACATCGAACTAGGTGTCCAAACAACTTCAGCCAGAATTACTGCTCTACGCCCATCATATAACTAAGACAATTTGCTCAAGAGATTTTTCTCTCTTTCTAGCTCTTTCCATATTTATATCGCTTAAATTACGTCATTACAGCGGTCTACCAGCTATTCGCCCGCTTTCCTTTATTTCCAGAAATAAACGGATTCGATTTAAGCTTCCCATATAAAAAGTCACAAAATCAAAGCTGAAACTGAAGCGCATTCGCTGCGACGAGCGAATCCCGCAGTGCCGCTTCTTTCAGGCGGTAACTACAGCTTCGGCAGTTCTTCCAGATGCGAAGGAAAGAGTGAAAGCGTTTATCGGAATTGCTGCAGGGTCGCTTTAAAAAAATCGCGTTGCAGGCGCCATAAAAGATTAGACAAAGCAGCGATTTAGGCTTCGAACAACGTAAGTATGGTAACCATAAATGTTCACATAAACCAAACCTAATCGATGACGTGCGTAACCTAAAACTACGAAAGGGAAACAAAAAATTTAATTGTTTATGATTACATAAAGGCACAGCAACCATTGAAAATACTTGTTCGGCTGTTCCATAAATCTCCTGGACTAATGACGATAAACTAGCTTCGCCCATCAAGCTCGCCACCTACAATTACGTTCAATGTCCCTGTCGTTTGCTCTAGCGTAGCACAGAGTTGAACATGTATGAAACAAACTGCTTGAAATGTTGTAATACCGATTGAAAACCGTGGTACTTAGTCTGCCTGAAACACTAAGTTACGGCACGACGATATTTTTAAAAATTAAGGACATCTTCCATAACGGCTGTTAATAAGAACCCGAGGCCATATATGTGTCCATTGGTAACTCGTCGAATTAACCTATCGTTTTTGTGGCATGTTCTTCGAGCTCGCGTATGAAGTGAGGGTGTCCCGCAAGGTTATACAATAAATCTCTATTCCAAGCCTGTCTGAAGCGTGTGTTCGGAAAGCTTACGCGGAGGAAACTGGAGGAAACCGGAGGAAATCAATGGCGGAGGAAACCGGGGTGTAAATCAAATCAGCGCAAAAAACCTGGCCGCTGATTATGATGACGATGATAAAACTAGAGGTTTTTCGTCTGTTTTCTTCAAAACTTCAGACTGTATTTTTATTACAGACGCGAGTGACTTTCAGTGGCGGATGTAGCCAGAGTAATACTGTCCTTGCAAACTACGACAAAAGTTAACGGGCTCTCTTTCCGTTTCAATCCAGGCACAATTTTCGCTTTACATTTGGCGAAGCGGTCTCTTGGATATAGAAGTTAGACGGCGGTCTCTGCAATTTTTTTGTGATAAGTTTTTAGACAAAAAATATGGATCCAGAAAACATAAAATATAGCGTATAATGCCAAAAAGCGAACGCGTTTCCTGTGGAAAACTATTTCTCAGGTTTCATCGCAACTCTAGTTGTAAAAGACAGGATGTGCAGCATCACGAAAACACTGAATCAGCCGGATGTCCGCCACACATGTGCAGAACACGCAATGCCTGCTCAAACGATGTTATTTCTGCGTGTCCAGAGGTTTACTTTGTAAAACACCGACTGATCTCCTTGCGATTGCCTGTAATCACACTTTGCATTTGAAGCGGTAAGTTATTGAGGGTTGAGTTGGCTTTTTAAAAAGAACTCCCTAAGTTTTCCCTGTCCAATAAGTCGCTTCCTTATGACAGCCCTATTATGTGCCAAAGATCGATAGCTGTTCAACGTGTCGCTCGCTTCATACTTGCTGCATTTTTCCAAAGATAAAGACGGAGGCGGTCTGAAATAGTGTAAGAATATACTGATTGTCGGGTAGACATATAGCTAAAAAAAAAGAATATTTTCGGGTGGGGCAGCCATTATTTTACTTTTTTATTTTTCTTTATGGAGTATATAGAGAAGAAAAATTGTGTGCACGCTTTTTGTTCAGGCGCTCACTTCTACGATTACTTTCCAATAATATCACGTGCTTGTAAACTTCAGAAAATTAAAGGAAACAAAAGGATAAACAGCTGGGGTCCCGCCACGCTGTCCGGGCGCTTCTACAGTACAGTCCTCAATTTTAGAAGTGCGTACCGATGCGGAGTGCGAACAGCCAAAACAATACCTAAATGCGGAGGGGATAGAGGTGCACACCACTCAGAAAATTTCAATGCCTGCGATCCGAGTAGATAAGCGCGCAAAGCCGGCATCAGCCTGCGGCAGCGCAAGGGATTTTGCTTCGTGACAAAGGAAGTTTTATCAGTGACAGACCAAGACAGACAGGCATGGTGAAAAACAAGAAGGCGTAGGAGCGCCGCCTCGGGAACGCTAAAGAAACTTTCCACTATTTTGCATAGTCTCCGAGAAGCGGCGCTGGCTGGCGGACACGAAAGCACGCTGGAAGGCTACGGAGCGGGGACAAGGTAAATATAAATGGTAGCGAAGGCTCGCGCGAAAAGCGGTTCAGAACGTATTGCCAGCAACATCAGCATGGGGGCCATGGAGGAAAAAAAAACTTAGGAGAGGCCCCCAGCTATCCCCGCGCATTGGCAAAAGTGTGGAGGAAGTCACGTGTTTTCGGCGGCCATTGGAAGTCGCGTTAGCAACGGCGTCCTAGCAACGGCCCGCCCGCCGTCCGCCAGTCATGGAGGAAAGGCAGCGCCTGCCTTGTCGTCCGATTGCGAAGATTGCTGCTTCGCTTTGCTGCGCTATGGTCTTGCGGAACTATAAAAAGATGCTGCGAGTTGCGACAGCTGCGCCGATGTGAATATGTCATTTAATTTCTACTTGCAAGTGCACCTTGTACCGCGTCAAGCTTTTGCTCCGGTCGCGATCACGACGCGCCTATTGAAGTGCAGATATCGTGAACGCGCCGTCCCGTCGTACGCGCGGACACCCGTCAAGTAGATTTTCGGGAAGTGATACACGGTGTGCAGTGCTTAGGCGACTTGCAACCGAACGATTCGTAACTGAACTTTTTTATTATCGCCGGTGCATGTAGTTTGCTAGGCCGCGATGCGCGGCAGTGCCTTTGCAATTGTTACAAGGTAGATTCCCGGTTGATATAATTCCATCGTCCTATTACCTTGGTAGGTGTCCGTCCGTTAACTGGAAGAGTGCTGGGTCTGGAATCTGTATCTTTTTTGTGGTCTCGCTCCGGATTTCGCTTTCAAACGCTTCAGACTGCGAGGTTAGTGTATGAACGTTTTCAGCTTGAATTTATTGACACTTGAACCGTGAATGTATTGAACTTTGAATTTATTGACACTGAGACAAGTTGAAACTTGGAGAAAAAAAGTTTATTTACGCCACCCACCCTCTTCTTTTTTTTTTTTTTTTTTGCTCGATAAAACATTTTGCCTCCTCCTCCTCCTCCTTCGCAAAAATTCTATCGAAGGCACGCGAACAACGGTAAAAACATTCCACATTTTTTTAGCTTGAAATCTGCATGAAGTGCTGCTTACCTATATATATAGAACGGCCGTTTAATTGATCATCTCTGGGATTGCCAGTGAAACTGCAACGCAAACTTGGGCACTCTCTAGTCCGGTCGCCGCACGGCGTTCGCCCACTGTTTGCGGCGTTCTCCATCGCTTGGGAACCTATAAACGGCGGCGATTGCAAACAAAGGATGAATGCACACCAATGTACAGCAATACTAGTCAGCGGAATGATGCATTCACCGGTGGAAAGTGACGCCCAATTCCTTGGGTACCGATCGCGACTTGCAGCCTGGCACCGAGCATTGCGGCATTGTTAGAGCGAGCCGCTTCGCAAAACTGCTGCGGCCACACTGAAGGCCGTGTAACCGCGCGTTTAGGTTCACGGTCACGCGCTGCAAAACGGCTTTCTACCTGCCTATCAGCTGATTTCCGCCGGCTCGGCGCTGGCAGATGCAGACGACAAGAGAGGCGATACAGGACGGAGGAGGCGGAGAAGGTGCACCGAGAGAGAGGGAAAAAGAGTCCGCCATTCGACTTACAAAAATGGCGTTTCCGGCTGCGCTGGGTGTGACGTCAGGGCCTCTCCTAAGCTTTTTTCCCCTCCATGATGGGGGCTTATGGGAGTAGCGATTGAAGCGCGACTAGGTGCGGAGGGAACAAACACTAGTAACAAAAAACCAAGTTTTATTCAACAATAAAGCAACATTTATATTTTACGAACTGTATTTATTTCTGAATCACATTTATTTAGGCACAATGTGAAAGAACTTATGAAAATGTTGTTCATTCTTAAAAACCTTTTTTGTAGCGCCGTCTGAAGAATGGCACATGTCATTTCTCTGTGATGCAGTCATTCAAAAATTGTAGTGTTCGGAAAGGAGCACCTAAAGTTCGTCTGCTAGGAAACGCCCCTCGCGTGTTTTGGTGGTGCGCATTTGCATTCGTTCTTCCTCGTTAATTTAGTGTGCACTTAATTTTTGCTGTGCGGGGAGTTGCGAGGTGCGTCGTATCGTGGGTGAACACGTTTAGAACCGTGCCCGGCGGGCACGGTGAACTACGGGACGATGCTGCCAACGGTTGGAGCGGAGCGCTTTCCTCGGTACCTATGCAAACGATGTGCTGTACAAGGTTTCAACAGCAACTCCCGTACCCCTGTCGTTTCACTGCACCATTTTCCTCTCTTTTTCACAGGTAACGAGAAAATATGGTACTGTAATACGTGCACGGGGGTTGTGTTAGGGGACTTGGTGGTGCTTCGAAAAATAGTGGGTCTAAAGCTTTGTTATGTCGCAGTTACCTCTTAATTTCACCTCAGGTTGCCTCGGAGCAAGTGGTGTCAATTACTCTAGGACTTCTCAGCGTATTCACACTTCAATTCAAATGATTCACTTTAATTGTCTATCTCAGTGCCTTCTTTATTGCATTACAACGCTTGTAGTGATCGTTGCTTCCCGCAAGCATTATTCCCATCGCAGTACTGTGTTGTGTTGCTCCGTGCTGCCCTGCTGCCAGATCTTTCCTGCTTTTTTTACTTATCTGTTGCGACACTTGCCTAAACAATGCAACCATGAAATTGCCGGCGTGAATCCTGGGTGAAGTTCTGATAAACCCATGTCTACTTGATAAGACGCCGGGACAGCTGCGGTGTGCTCGCTTCACTTTCGTGAATCCGCATTACTGCGGCCTGGTTTTCTGCGTCAAGATGCAGCACGTGCCTAGTTCTTTTCACTTGTTTCGAAGTAGTTCTGCTGTTGAGGCTTTCATTGCTCATAATGCTATGTGTAACTGGTAAAGTCAATTTTTTGGCTCGTAAAAAAAATCATAATGCATGTAGTTTCCACGAACATTTTGTACTTATTGTATACGTGCTGATTTTGTACAGTGTTTTATAAAATTGTTTTATGTTTATGCTGGAATAAAATTCAAATATCTTGGTTATAGCTTGACTATGCGTTATTTCTTCTCTTAGAACTGAAGCACACAAACCGAGCAAGCATTATATAACATTGATCTATACTTAAGGCACGCACGCAACCTGCGTATGTGCGACGCAATTAAACAGCCCAGTAGTGGCGTTGGTGGAAATTTGTATCGGGGTGAGGAGTGGGCACATTTTTTATATGAAGGGGGTGGGGGAGGGGGCCGGGGAGAGTGGTTGAGTGTCATTTTGTGCTCTGCATCCCATGGCAGAAAAAAAAAAGTCTGGTCGGGGGTGTACGTGCCCGGTTCCCGGATTGCCACCCATTGCAACCAAAATAAACAACTGATTGCTTTTGTACAGCAGTTGAAGACATGAATACAGAATAAAGTTTCGGAGATAATGCAAGATGTTTTCAGCAACGCCGAGGTTGATCATACGACAGTATGCTCAAGTACGTTTCTGTAGTCACGAGTCTGTACTAGTTAGGCTGGCGTTGACTGGAAGCACACACGCCAACGGCTCGCCAACTTGGTCAGATGGCAATCACATGAGCCCTGAGCGATCAGAGGCGCGCTAAAAATATTTTAAAGTCAAATTTTCGCGCTAATGCCACCAAAATGACGTCACTTGTTGACCGGATCTTGCTTCACATCTGGTTTATTTTTTATTCCGCCGGAAGTGTTCCCTCCTCACACAGATGGCGCTAAGCCCCATGAGCAGCTCGAGAGCCGCCATTTTCTGAACGTATGGGCTTCTATGGAAGCTTCGCTACCAGTTACATTTACCTTGGCGGGGAAGGGTAGGAGAGACCAACAGGAGAGTGACTGTTTGGCCATTTTTCGCTCACGCGTTAGACAATATTTATACAGGCGGCGTTTGGATAGCCATCAGAGGCTGCAGTATGTTCGCACAAAAAATTGTCCGACGATTACGATACTAACCAGGGCGACATTTCTACGCAGTGCGAACTGCAGTCTTCTCGGTCACGGCCGTGTTTAGCTGCCTCGTCTCAGGAAGTTATCGCATAATCCCTGAACGCACGGCGACGTGCGCAACTCTTCCGATATCTCGCACAGTATCGCCGCGCGAAAGCGCGTTGTTGTAAATCGTATTTGAACCTCCCACGTAAATATTACGCGGTTCCGATAAGCCACGCAACCTTTTTAGGTTCATAATGGTTTTTGTTCTATAAATACTTCAGATTTATTCTATTTTGTTGTTCCCTAAACAGCATAATATTTTATGGCTGCAGTAAATAGGCATTGTAGATAAATTAGTTTATTCGTGTAAAAAGAGAGCCTCCGTGACCACTTCACAGCGTTTAGGTTTATTTTCGTTCGTATTTTTTTCACCTGTGTATTCCAGCTCAGTGTTTTCGACGAGAGTACATCTACGAACCTTGTGCCGGGCAATAACCCAATAATTTTATTCGGATGCGTAATTGGTATAAAAACAGGTATTATTGCGGTTTTATTCCAAATATAATAAGCTATTTTTTGTGCTAATTTTTTAGGACAATTGCCGAAAACGTCTGAAAATGTCATCAATCCGTTGCTGTTCCTTCAAAACCAGACATTGTAAGGTCATTCCCATATGATATAGTTACAGAGTCAAAAAAATATGTTAAACCGCCATTATATAACAAACTACAGAGGACCTAACGCTATCTCTTCGGGAGCAGCAGACATAACAATTTGCACATTTCAAAGGATGTTGATATGAGGTATGTCTCGATCCGGGCGTTAGTTCCATGCTGGACGGGCAATATGCCCCGGAAAATCCTGCATCGCCTTAATGATTAGGTCGGGTAATTTCTGTGGTTAGGCAGCCCAAATGTCCAAATACAGTGCTAAATATTGCAGTCTCTAAGCAAAATATTTTTCGTCGTGTATAGTTCTTTAGAACTGGGAACAACTGTGAAGATACACGAAATGGGACTGCTGCAATATAAAAATCTCGTTCAAAAGTACCTTGAAGGTCATCGTCATATTTTGGAAGTGAATGCTAAATAAGCTGTGCGTACGCAACCCATACACACACACACACACTCACGCCAGCTCGTCCGCACGCACGCACCCACGCGCGCACGCATGACTGAAGAGTAAGATTGCAGGTCTTCCAACAGGATTAGGGTCCCAAAAGGAAAGACGCTTGCGTAGGAGAAAGATGGTTAACAAGCGGAGCTTTCCGTCATGCACCCTTCATTAAAGTCAACGTCCAAAATCCAAACTGTTTCCACCGTGTGGGGATGGCGCAAACATATACGTCGGCTTCGCAACGCGAGGGACGCACGCCTGATTACGACCACGGGGGGCGATGTTTTCTTGAGGCGCTTGCGACGAACCAAATTTGTGCCACAGACATGTCCACTGTGGCCCAGGGCGTGCAGCTTTTGCGTTACAACTGGAGCTTCGATGTATTGCGGAAATACGCTAAAGAAACACAGTTACGCACAAAAGCGTTCATGTGTTCCAGCTTTTACAAATTCAGTTTTGATTGCTTAGTGCGCAGTTGAATCGTTAACGTGGTAGGCCCGCTGGTATCTCAGATATCTCTGAGGGTAAAACCATACCTGCGATGTCTGACATCTCGGCCATTGGGCTTTTATTTTTCATAAAGTACAGCAGAAAAAACGCAAACCTTATTTTTGCTTACAGCTTTCATGGGTTGTGCTTATATTAATGAAAGAAGTTGAAGAGAGATAAAGCAACGCCATGAACAACCATCAACCACAAAGGCCGGGATTTTACAAAAGCTCCAAATTAAATACAAAAACTCGTGAGCCCTCTCTTGAGAAGAAAAAGAAACGTGGGTGTGCGGGTGAGTGAGTGAGTAGTGAGTGAGCGAAAGAAAGAGGGCTGGTTTTCCCCTCTACCAATAGAGAGGGCCCTCCGCGTGAGGCTAACCTCGCGGTGGGGACAAGGCTTTGCTGTACTAGATGCGACTGCATCTCATTCACCTCGGCTTGTCCCTCCATACGGCGTTGTCCGCACCCCTCCCCCTACACTATATAAAAAATATTAGTTAGCGGCGCCCGGTTTCGACCCCACGACCCTATGGGCGGAACGCGAGATACATGGTGCTCTTCCCACTGCGCCAGAAAACCGAAACAGAATTAAATGCTACGAACGCGCCTTATATCCTTGACTCATTCAAATTACGTCAAGAAGCTACTGATACAACGCATGATGGGGCAATGATTAACACTTGCAATAAAAGAAAAGAAGCTCCCACTTACAGCAACAATGATGGAGGAAAGGTCGTTGCGACAGCGAAGCCCCAAGCATACCACTTAGAGAGATTGACCAAGATTGGCCAATAAAACATAAATATAATCATAAAACATAATAATCATACGCGTTCCCGACACGTTTCACGCGATTTCAGAATCAATCCAACGGAAACGCCAAGTGAACCCCACGATGCGTCGCATCTACACAGGGTTCCCCTCACGGGGAGCTGGGCGCAATTTTTACTTAGCCCTAGATGGCAGGCATAATCCACCAGTTTTTCTGCCTGTGAGTGCAGGAAAGACCGGGGAAGCGACTTTCTCGGTGCTTGTAGACGCGAATCTCTAACGTCTAAACTCCGCTGTGCCTTGTCCGTGACAGGAAGTTGTCTGAAATCGATGTTGGTTGTTTCTGCATCCAGCCTCGGCGAAACGTTCGTTTATATTGCCGCAATCATTAGTATTCATTGACACGGCGGCGGCTATACACAGCCCGAGACGGCGCTTTCCGCCGCGGAGGTTTATTGTGGCGTTTTAGCTGGAGACGGCTAAAGCAGAGGAAGAGTTCCTGCATAGCCTATCTACCACATTGGGATATGTGCCAGGTACTAGCAGAAAGAAGATGACCGTAGCGATTCCTCGTTACACTGACGTGTCTGTCTGCGTGGTCGCTTGCTTCTAAGCTGCTTGGTTTTTCGCTTTCCTGGTTGAGGTGATCGGCCAACCTTCAGGCGGATTAGCGGTTGTTTCCCGCCATTCTTTTGGTCTTTTCTTTTCTTCCAGGTTGCTGGTTTCCGCGCCTGGATGTCTTTTGAGTCTCCTGGCCGGGGGAGTTCCCCCTGGGCGGCCTCGATTCGTCCGCAGGACATGCAATTGGAAGCCCTAAAGCGCAGTGGGGTGGGCAGCATCCCTGTGGCCTTGGTGCCAGTAAGTGGCGGATTCATCCGGCTGAAAAACCCGCGGGCTGTACAGGCGGCATTTCGAGCGGCTACTGAGAAGTTCGAGCACATTACGGAGGTCCGCCCGATGGCAAAGGTGGCGTCTTGTGCCGATCGTCAGACGAGACCTGTGTCGCTGACCTCTTGAAATGTACAATGTTTACCTCTGTTCAGGTGAGTGCATTTATCCCCCCTCACCTTGCTTGCGTGAAGGGCATCGTTCGAGGTGTTGATGTTCAGATGACACCTCAGGAGGTACTAGAGCAGTTTTCGGTAGCGGGAGTCACCTCAGTTTACCGTTGCAGCCGTGTTGTAGAGAAAAACAGGGTGCCAACAGAATCTGTCATTGCTACATTTGTTGGGACGCAATGTCCATCGGAGATTAAAGTATGGCCTCTCATTTACCGTGTGGAACCTCTCTCTCCCCGGCCTCTTCAGTGCCACAACTGTTGGCGTTTTGGCCACACATCCAAGGCATGCAAATCGTCTCCCCGGTGTCGCGCATGCGGTGAGAGCCATTCTGTCGAGCTATGTACTGCCCAAGATGCCAAATGTTGTTTGTGTGGAGCGGCACACCCAGCTGACTATTCTAATTGCCCTGCGAGAGCTCAAGAAGTCCAAGTTGTCGAGGTCATGGGTAAGCGTCGCTGCTCGCGCGGGGATGCTGTTACAATTGTCAAAGAAAGGACACATGGTTATGCTGGAGTTACGGCCAAACACTCTCCATCACTCGCTGATGCAGCCGTAGTGAATACCATTGTTGCAGCGGTTGAACAAGCCGTTGCCAAGCTCCAACAGTCTTCCCTCGCTGACCCAGCTTTTGCTTCCGTTGTAGCAGCGGCTGTTGAGAAGGGTGTCTCTTCAGTAATCACCCAGTTAACTTCCACCATAATCGAGTGCGTGTCTCGCACAGTGGTGACTCAGCTGGCGCCACATTTGCAGCCCGCTCCCCTTTTGTGTACCTCCTCTCCCCAAGTGATCCAGCAAGTTTCCACCGTCCCTGAAGGTCCGCTGCTCTCAGCAGCTAATCTTGCCTCGGATTCTGTTAAAGTCTCGTCTACTCTCGCTACTTCGGTGCGTGGTTCGGAACATCCTACTTACGCTGAGGCTGGTACTTCGTCTGTTCGTGGTCCTACGGCCGACAACGAGTATATTCCTCCCCTTTCGCCCTCTTCAGACTCGGACATGGAGCTTCAGGCTTGGCCTATGGAGACTGTTCTTCAGTCTAGTAAACGTTCCGGATCACCTAGTACCGAAACCCTGGAAGTGCAGCCAAAAGCAAAATCCAAGAAAGGTAAATCTGTTTCAAAGCCCAAGAATCAGATATTACAAGCTGCAGTTGCTGCAGCCGGTCTCTCTGAATCATAGGGGTTCTAAAAGTCGTTCAGTGGAATTGTCGCTCCGTTTCGGCAGGCTTTGCGGATTTACTTTGTTTGTGCTCCCAATTTTCCCCAGACGTAATTTTGCTACAGGAAACCTGGCTTAGTAGCAACCAAAAATTTGGACTTTATAATTACCGCACTTTTCGACTAGACAGGCCAACCCGAGGTGGCGGTCTGTTAAGTTTGATATCTACAAAGTTTGCCCACACCGCGAAGGTGTCCTTCCAACTTCAACGCCCAGACTGTGAAATTTTAGTGCTGGAATTAAAGCTACCTGGTTGCCTCCCCTTCTCATTGGCCAACGTGTACTTTCCTAGTGGCGTCGTTGATTCCGAACCACTTGATTTGGCTATTGCTTCGGCTGTACCTCCCATTATCTTTGCAGGAGACTTTAATTCCCACCACGTTACTTGGGGCTTCCGGACGGATTCTTGCGGTAATCGCTTGTTGGATTGGATTACAGATAACAACTTAACATGCATAAATTCGGATTCTCCAACCTACCATAAGGGACAAACGCAATCTGTTTTGGATTTAACTATATCTTCTCGAGGTGTTTCAGTGCCTTCTTGGTCGACCGTTGATGGCGGGTCGAGTAGTGACCACATCCCAATAGTTTTTGACATTGGGTGTCCCATCCGTTCCGTTAACCGCCAGAGCCGTTCTTTTGTTAACTATAAAAGGTTTCAAACCTCTCTGAAGGAGTCCCTGTCCTCTCTGGTCACACAAAATGAAGCTGAATGTGCGACAGGCCTTTGTTCCGCCCTTTCCTCTTCAGCTCAGTCGTCATTATTTGAAGTGATGTCGAAGAAGTCAGTATTGCCGAGTCCCTGGTGGGACGAAGAATGTTCGCGCTGCTTTAGACGTAGAAAGGCGGCCTGGAAGAAACTTTGCCATAACCTATCCCCGCTTAACTGGTGCAACTACAAATATTTTTCAGCGGTATTCAAACGCGCTGTTTCTAATGCTAAACAGACTTATGACACAGATCGATCTCTGTGTCTCTCCAAGCCTAACAATAAGCGTGCGCTTTTTCGCTTTCTTCGATCGCGGAAAGCAGTACCCTCTCCAGATAATACAGACTCCGTGGTGCTATCGTCAGGTGAACTCTCAGAGTCCCTAGAGTCGATAGCTGATGGGCTTCAAGCTCGTTTTTCATCCTTCTTAGCGATGTCATTTACTCCGCCAGACGTGGTAGACGACTTCATAGAGGTAACGCTATCAGAGCTCGCTGACGTCATGACTAAATTGACTGCTGCAGCTCCTGGCCCAGATGGCATTACAACTGAAATGCTGAAGTTATTATTTGACGAGGCTCCCAATCATTTACTTAACATGATCAATTATTCTATTCGACATGCATGGATCCCCGATGTCTGGCGTCTCGCCAAAATACTTCCGGTACTTAAGAATGCTGGTCAGGGCCTCTCGATTGAAAACGTCAGGCCTATTGCGTTGACATCTAATGTGGTTAAATTAATCGAGCGGATTTTGCAGCAGCGCATAATGCAATTGGTGTCCAGTTCTAGAATCTTTAGCCCAAGACAAATTGGTTTCCGCCCTGGGTGTTCGATTTGGAGTGCGCATATGGACCTTGAAAGCCGGATTAAACTTGCCCGTCGCACTAACCAGTTTTCGGCCCTAGTAACCCTAGATGTAGCAAAAGCTTTTGATAGCGTCGAATACCCTGTGTTGTTGTCCCGGTTACAAGTCTTAAACTTCCCAAGGTATATCATAGCTTGGATTTGTGAATTTCTGAGAGACAGGCAGTTCAGTTGTGTAAAATTTAATGTTACCTCCTCACAGCGGCCACAGTCTAGGGGCGTACCGCAAGGGGCGGTCCTTTCCCCTGTTCTTTTTAACATCCTTGTAAGCGCTATTCCGGTGGTTTCTGGTGTTTCTACATATGTATATGCCGACGATATTGCGTTTTTTGCATCAGCACCTGACATTCAATCTCTTCACAAATTATTGCAGTCTTATCTGAATATTATTGCCTCGTGGTTGGACAGTATTTGTCTCTCTATCAATGTGAACAAATGTTCCTTATTAGTTTTTCCAATCTCAGGTCCTGTTAACATTACTCTCAGTTACCGACAGTGCATAATTCCTCAGGTTCCTTCTTTAAAGTACCTCGGGATTATTTACACCAGTGAACTTGACTGGACCCCACATATAGCCCTCATTGAGGCCAAAGGTGCACGTGCTGTTGGGATGTTGAGAAGTCTCAGTCATAGGAAGAAGGGCATGCGCAGAGAGACCCTTCTTATGATATATAGAATGTACGTTCGCCCCATTTTAGAGTTTGGGTGCGTGTTATTCTCTGGGTGCGCCGCGTATAAGCTTCATCGTCTGGTTATTCTGGAGCGCCAGGCTCTTCGCTGCTGTTTAGGGTTGCCTAAGAATGCAGCAAATGCAGTAGTTTACTTGGAAGCGCGCGTTCCTCCTCTGCTTAATAGGTTCCGGATTCTGACGGTTGAAACTTTTCTGAGAGCTTATAGCTCTGAGGTGAACAGGGAGCAGTTTATTTTTATTGCAGAACCAAGTGCGTTTATGGTGCACCAATGGCCCAGGTCCTTATGTCCACAAAGCACTTTGATACAGAGCTTCCTTTCTCCATTGGGTGTAGCAATAAATCAGATTATTCCATATACTGACAGGAGTTCACCTCTTTCTATCAATTTCCGGAACATTTTCCCCAAAAATGCTAAACTTTTACCAGCCCGGCTACTCAATCGCCTTCTCGAAGATTATTTGGCCTCTATGCAGCCAGGTGCTATAATTTATACAGATGCCTCTCAACGAGAAGAAAAATCCGGTATCGGAATATTTTCCCTTTCCCTTAACTGGACCTTTTCGGTTCGTCTGCGTGATTTTATCCCCATATTCTTTGCGGAATTCCTGGCAATTGTCCTGGCGCTACGAAAGCTGGATGTGTCAATTACATCTCCAATGATAATTTCCGATTCTTTTTCTGTATGCCTAGCCCTTTCTTCCCCTAAAGACACTCCCCTTCTGCGGACGTTTCGGTCACTCCTGCCACCTCACTTCACTGAAATTCACCTTCTTTGGGTTCCTGGTCATGCAGGGATCACATACAACGAGACTGCCGACTCTCTAGCAAGGGTAGCACTTTCTGGGCCTGTAGTAGACGTCGTAGAGCCGACACCTTTAATAACAGCAGCTAGGTACCGTAGGATGCTGAAACTCCAAGTACAGCAAGAATCGGTTTTATTATCATTAAGGGATTTCAATCATCTTAAATTTTCATGGAAACCTGAATGGTGCCCTTCACGCAACTTAGAGGTGATTATTACAGCCTTACGTTGTCGAGTACCCAAGTTAAACAGGTATTTGCACAGGTCTCGTCTGGCGCCAACAGCTCTGTGCAGCTATTGCAACGAAGACGAGTCTGTCGATCACTTCCTTTTGACATGCCGACGTTTTTCCCGAGTCAGACGTCAGTCCCTGGAGGTGCCGCTTAACAGTTTGGGGATATCCCTAACAGTGCCGGCTATTCTATCGTTCGGGGCATCCGAAACGGGGTTCTGCCGCCGGGATGTATGCTCTGCCCTCCTGCGCTACATTGAAAATTCAAAACGATTCTCTTTATGATTGCGATTGGTCACCCTCGCTTTGATTTTTCAGGGTTTTTTTTATTTTTTCCTTTTTCCTCAAAAATTTTTCAAACCGGTCTAAATTATCTTTCCTAAAAGTCGCGTGATTAGAAAAGAATTCCATTCATTTTAACCATCCTCTGTTGATTGGCCGATCCCCTGATTGGGTATGTGCCATACCTAAAGGCGCAACAACAACAACAACAATCGACAAGCGCGCGGTCGCTGTTCTTAGGGCCCAACAAGTTCGCGGCAATACAGCCAATGCCTTCAACCCCAAACCACCAAGGTCCATTGTCCTATCGTTGACATTCTGGCGGAGGAGCTGGCTATGTTCACCCGATGTCCAGCGGCTCTCGGCGAACCCGCGAGGCGAGTTTAATTCTAAGCCCTGGCCGGCGCAATTCTTGGGGATCGAGGCTCGCACGAGAAGGCGGCTGCAAAGCCGTACTCCGGAATTCGGAGTGCTACCAGATGGCCCGAAGACCACTGTGTCTTCCAGGATGACGTCACAGGCACAGCGAACCGATGCACCTTTCTTCCTCGTTGTGCACTGGCCCATTATCCCAAGAAAACCTGCCCCATTCCACGGCGATGCCTTTGATGACGTCGATGACTGGATAGATCAGTAAGAACGGGTGGCTCGTCACAACGGATGGACCTCAGATCATTGCCGGCAAAGCTTCTATTTCGCATTGGAAAATACTGCCCGGATATGGTACGAAAACAATGAACGATAGCTAACCTCGTGGGAGGTTTGCAAGGAGAGGCTGAGGCGAGTCTCCGGCAACCAATACCGACGGCAAAAAGCTGAAGACCTCCTTCAACGCCGAATCCAGGGCCCTAACGAAAGTCTGATCAGCTTTGTCGAAGACGTCCTTCGGCTGAGTACCCGCGCCGACCTACAAGCTACTAAAGAAAAGAAGTTACGCGAATTGATGAGGGGCGTGAGAAGTGACATCTTCGCTGGCCTTGTTCGCAATCCACCAACAACAGTCGATGGGTTTGTGACGGAGGCAACGAACATTAAGAGAGCTTTGACAGCCAGGAACGATCACTACCACCGAATGACAGATGCCCCGACGATTTCAGCTTTTGCATCGGCCCCCTTCTCAAACCATGCATCCGAGGGAAATCCAGGAGCTCATCCGGGGCGTTGTTCGAGAAGAGCTCCAAAAGCTGCTGCCATCTTCGAAGTCGCCAGCTTCTATTTCCCTCGTTCATACTATCCAGGAGGAGGTGCAACGAGCTCTTGTTCCTGGTGTCCCAGTCGATGTAACCCCCCAGCGGCCGGTCACAACCTATGCTGCCGTTACCAGCCAACCCCAGTTGCTTACTGCTGGGCCGGACTTGAGCACGTCACGACGAGAGAGATCTTGCCCATACAGGCTACCAGCACCCTAGGCAGCAGCAGCGTGGACCCAAAAGACGGATTTGTGGAGGACGGCCGACGACCGCCACTCTGCTTCCACTGTGGTGAAGCCGATCACGTGTTACTGCCGGTGCCCCTACCGTGAGGTTGGGCTCGAGGGTACCGTCCAACGACCCACGCCCGAAGTATGGCCAGCAGCCTCGAGAAATCGAGGACTACCTTCGACGCTCGTCTCCACCGCGCGAGGAGTACCTTCGCCGCTCGTCTCCGCCTCGCGAGGAGTACTTTCGACGCTCGTCCCCGACGCGTGAGGACTACTTTCGACGTCCGTCCTCGCCGCTACCCCCTACTGTTCGAGGAGCTCAGTCGCCGTCCCCTCATCGCTCCGCCTTCACCCTCTTCGAGGATCTCGCCATGCGAGTGCCAGTCTCCCGTTCCTCACCGGGAAAACTAACCCCGGCAACCCTGTAGGTGGTGTTGCCGATGTCGCAAATGGTGAAGAGCCTCCACGAACATCGCGACGCCCGGACCATAACGCCGACAATGCGCATAGCCGTGTCAAATAACCTTGACATTATTAGCGACGGCCGCGACGTGACGGTGCTCGTGGACACCGCGGCAGACAATTCCGATTGAGTGGGAAGTTATCCCGTAGCCTGAGAAAAGTAACAACGCAGTGGGACGGTCCCGACATGCGCACCGCCGGAGGTCACACTGTGGCGCCGATAGGACGTTGCACCGCCCGCGTCGAAATCAATAGTGAAGTGCGCCCTCTGACGTTCCTCGTACTGGCGAAGTGCTCCAGGGACGTTATCCTTAGAATAGACTTTTTGACCGAATATGGCGCTGTTATCGACCTAGGAACGGGCAGGCTTACGCTTCGGGCACCTGCACGTATTCAAGAGATCCTTCCGTTGACGGCAGCACCGGTACGTGTCGTAGCCAATCACGTGAAGCTTCCCCCGTGCTCCAGCGTATTCTTGTCTGTACAGGCAGACATGGCAACTAGCGGAGAGGCTCTGATCGAGGACAGTGTCCAACTTCTTCTAGAAAAGGTGGTCGGCATTGCTCGAGGCATCGCACACCTTCATGAAGGACACGCGGACGTCCTTGTTACGAACATCCGGAACGAGCCACAGCATTTGATGAGAGCAATGACCGTAGCTTACCTAGAAGGAATTGCCGACTCCATTGACGATCCGTTGTTGTCCGAACATACTACACCATCTGCAGCCCGGAAATCAGGCATGACTGCGTCCATCGAATTAGACGTCAATCCGAAGCTTTCGCCCTCAGAGTGGCACGGGCTATCCCTACTGCTCGACGAGTTTCGGGACTGTTTCGCTGCAGAAACCGGTGTTGGCAGGACCAGTGTAGCCAAGCACAGAATTATTACTGACGACATAACACATCCTGTCCGTCAACCACCCTATCGCGTTTCTCTAAAAGAGAGGGAAGTTATCCAGGAGCAGGTTCGAAACTTGCGCGAGAACGACGTTATTCAACGGTCGACAAGCCCCTGGACCGCGCCGGTTGTGCTAGTAAAAAAAGAAAGATGGAACATTGCGGTTTTGTTTAGATTACCGCCGATTGAACAAAGTGACTAAGGAGGACATATACCCGCTTCCACGCATTGATGACACGCTTGATCGGCTCAGTCATGCTCGTTTCTTCTCGTCTATTGACTTAAAGAGTGGCTATTGGCAAATAGAGGTTGATGAGCGGGAGAGGGAGAAGACTGCATTTATTACACCAGACGGCCTGTACGAATTCAAAGTTATGTTGTTTGGGCTATGTGCAGCACCGGCAACATTTCAGCGCATCATGGACACCGTCCTCGCAGGCGCGAAATGGCAGACCTGTCTTTTTTACCTTGATGGCGTCGCCATTTTTGCTTGCACTTTCAAGGAGCACTTACGTCGGCTTAGACCCGTGCTTGGAGCTCTGAAAACCGCCGGCTCGGCACTAAATCCCCAAAAATGCCGATTTGCTCATGACTAGCTCAAATTGTTTGGTCATGTCATCAGCAACGAAGGAGTACGCGCTGACCAGAGAAGACTGCTGCAGTGAGCACTTTCCCGAGACCATCAGACAAAAAGGCGGTCAGAAGGTTCCTGGGCCTTTACGCCTACTACCGAAGTTTTATTCGGAACTTTTCCCACATTACCGCCCCACTAACCCACCTAACGAAGGAAGGTGTTTCGTTTGAATGGAAGCAGGAGCAACAACAGGCTTTCGAAGGACTCAAAGAAGCGCTTCAGACAACATCCTTTTTGGGGCACTTCGACCAAGAGGTGACGGCAGAAATCCACACTGACGCTAGCAACAAGGGGCTTGTTGCGATACTTTTTCAAAACCAGGATGGCGCTGACCGAGTCATTGCATATGCGAGCCGCGTGCAATGACTCCACTACTGAGAAGGAGTGCCTCGCCGTCATTTGGGCTATCACTAAGTTCCGCCCTTATCTTTATAGGCGCCCGTTCCGCGTGGTCACTGACCACCACTCCCTATGCTGGCTGGCCAACCTCAAGGACCCGTCTGGCCATCTAGCACGGTGGAGCCTGAGGCTACAAAAATTCGACGTCAATATAGAGTACAAGTCTGGGCGCAGGCGCAGTGATGCCGACTGCCTCTCTCGGGCTCCCATGGGGTGTGGGCAGGCTGTTACCGACGACGATGACGACGCCTTCTTGGGAGCAGTCAGTAGTGCGGACATGGTGACACGTCAACGGAGCGACCCTGAGCTTAGGCAGGTGATCGCCTACTTTGACGACCAATTAAGTGCTGTCCCTATAGCCTTCAAACGTGTTGTGCACGCGCTCACTCTTTGGGACAATGTCCTCTACAAGATGAACTTTGCGGCTGGCGGTCGCTCGTGGCTCCTGGTCGTGTCGAACAATCTACGCATGGAGACTGTCGAGAGTTGTGACGATGATCCGATTTCGGGACACCTTGGTTACACCCGTACGCTAGCGTGACTAAGAAAAAAGTATTATTGGCCACATCTTCCGAAAGCTGTACTTCGTTACACCCGAACATGCCGAGAATGCCAGCGGCGAAAGAGGCCCCCAACACGACCTGTCGGACTTCTTCGACTGACTGATCCACCGACGGCCCCGTTCCAGCAAGTTGGAATGGATCTGCTAGGTCCTTTTCCTTTGTCGGTCGCACGCAAATGCTGGATTGTTGTGGCCACGGATTATCTGACTAGATACGCCGAAACCAAAGCCCTTCCATTTGCAACCACATCGGAAGTAGCTGCTTTCTTTCTCCAGCACATTGTTCTACGACATGGCGCACCAGAGGTTCTCATCACTGTCACGTGAACGGATGGTGGGCTGGTCTTTACCAGCTTGGAGCAATGGACACAGGGAAGCCGTTGTTGTGTTTAACAACATATATTTAATGCACACACAAAAAAAAACCCTTAGGCAAAGCACTCAATATTTAAACTACACACACAGGATAAACACTCAAACATCTACAATCCCAAAATACAACTCACATACAAACCAATAACTCAACAGCTCAATATACAAATCAAATCAAACCCCAAAAGTCTCTACAATAAAGTCCTTCACTAAGTACCCTCTAAATACACTTATACAGTTCTAGTTAATTCCTCTTGTACCACCACTCCTCAGTTTTGTCCTACAACTATGTCCCTATAATGGACTGGCCTACCCCGCTGTCGTCGGCGCAGGCGTGTCGCACCCGTTGCGTGTCCGCGACTCGGTGGTAGCCGTCCTCGTCTCGTTTCGGGCGCCGGCGTTCGATGCGCGCGGTCACTCCGTGGACGGCGTGGGCTCCGCGCGTCCTGACGTTTCCTCTGCGGCTACTTCCTGGTAGCCGCTCCCGCTGGATGTCCTTGATGCCGGCGTTCGACGCGCGCGGTCATCCCTTCGGCGTCGCGCTTCCTCGGTGGCTACCCCCTGGTAGCCGCTGCCGCTGGAGGTCTCAGGTAGGCTTGGCACGAACGTCGCCTTTCGGGGCCGTCGAGACGAAGGTCGACGGAGCGTGGACGCTGGCCGCTGGTGCCCGACCGATGCCGCTGGGGCCACGAAGACACCGGTTCGTGGTGCACCTAGGATGGCGGTGCCGATGTGAAGTCGGCCCGCTCCCGCCCAGGCTCGGATGGCGTGGTCGATGGCCTGGCCGCGTCCGCCGGGCTCGTTCGTTGAAGCGCACGTGCTCCGGCCGCCTCCTGGTTTCTTCGGTTTCTTGCCTCCCCCTTTCTCTTTGTGCTCCCCGCTTTTATACCCTCTGGGCTCTCCCGTGCCGCACTCTCATTGGCTCTTCGCCTCTTCTCTGTCCTTATATGGCCATCTCGCCACTTGTCCCACGCCCGACCTTCCCTGATTGGCCGCCCAGTGCGCTGCCACCTTTGCCCATAATTCCTCGGTGCATCGGCGCTGGCGCTTGCTGATTGGCGCGCTCCTGGCGCGCACTTCAAATGGCCGTTCCTTTGTTCTTTTTCCTTGTTTTCCGGGGTTTTCATGCATCCCCTTTCGGGGGGGGGATGCCCTTGACACATGACAATTACACCCGCTTTAAGAGTTTTTTCTCAAAAAACTGCTTCGTCTTGGCCACCGATGTCTACTTGTTTATCCACCATCACTCACTTCTCATGGGTCCACTGTTAATCCCCACTGCTCACTTCTCTCGTCACAGTTTTCACTACACACTTCACTTCACCAATTTTTTCACCCTTCTCTGTAGTTCACTTGTGTCCCGAACACACACACTTGGTTTACACAACGTTCCCGTTTTATCACCAATACATCACTTTCTTAAACACCGAAATACTCAAACTCTTTGCTAACACATCACTGCAATCAATCACTTAAATTATTTCTTACTCGACTACACACTTTCCCAATCCACACCTAATAACGTCTTTTCCTCCTCCTACTCCTCAATCGGCACTTTGCAATGGCTTTTATATCTGCACTTCGGGCACTTACACCACTCTACTTATACAATCTGTTCGATCACATCACCAAATAATCCCCATCAATTTTCTAATATTCAACGTCCCTATTTCTCATTCGGAACTTTGTCACTCACTCATTCATATCTCCAACCTGGCCTTTTCACCACACTCACAACTTATTCGTCACCGTTATAGGTCCTATTACTGTCCACGTCAACTCCATGATTTCACTCAGTTTTTTTTTACTTCATCTTCACTCTTCCGCAAACACACCACTCGGCCATATTGCCTTGACAATTGTTTAGTGGTTGAAGGCGCATTCTGTTTCCCTTATGCCCACGCCAACTACCTGTGCACGATGTCTCATTCTGGTGGTTGTTTAGGATAGGCTGCTTTTGCATCTCACCAGCAATTCTTCCCTTATCGACACCCCTCCGGCATGCTCCGCATGATCTCACGTCTCTCCGGATGTCACTGTGTAGACGCGGCCAAAAGAATTCTTCAGTAATTTTGGCAGCCGTCTGCCAGGCTCGTAGATGTCCATCTCTAGTACTCACATGTCCACGCCTTAAAACCGAACCTCGGAGACCCTTTGGCACTACTACCTGATTTACTTGTCTACCCCCACCAAAGGTGCAATGGCGAACCAAAACTCCTTCCACAATCTTAAACCTGTATACCATGGGGTTGCACGTTCGCCTAGCCTCCTCCCCGACCTTTCGAAAGCACTCTTTCAGTGAGACATCTTTCTTTTGCTGATCCACTAATTCGCTTAACGTTACCCTCAACCCTCGCGACACTGTGGCCTCTACTATTGTCATCCCTCTGTCTTTTTCGGATTTCACTCTTGCGCGCACTGTTGCTATTATTCCCACAAGTCGTAAATACTGTTTTATCTACCGGCTGTGTACCAGCCCGGTCCACTTGGTTTTCGCTCACCTTCAACTTGCTCCTCCAATTGGGATCTGGATCATCTACTTTCCTGGCACCAGGTATATTGCCTAAGATAATATCATACAGTGGGTCTTCCATACACTTGGCTTTTAATTTTCCCGAGTAGTGCGGGGTCTGCACTTCTATTATTGCCTCTGGCAGCCACCTCTTAGTGCTATCCGCCATGATTATACCCGCGTTATTTCCCGTTAAATCCTGGTGTCTAACCAAGCTCCTCCTAACGCGCACCGTAGTGGAACCGCTATCTCTTTACACTGACACTAGTCGGCCGCTCATCTCCCCATATACCACAGGCATTTTCGGTTCAACATCACCGGCCAGATTATCAGCGTCTCCCCCAGCAACGACCTGGCCCCCCTCGCCTTTCTGCTTGGTGCGCTTTGGGGGACTCACCCTGGGGCATATCATGCAAACCATCTTGTCTGGGGTTCGCGACCAGCAATCCTCTGTGCGGTGTCCTTTCTTATTGCACGTTTGACATACAGTCGGCGGGTCGCCCCTACGGGATCCCACCCTGCACTCCGCGGCCTTATGCCCTGCGCGGTTGCATAGAAAACATGTCGGTGGGGCCCGATACCCTGCACCTTGTCCATTTTGTTTCTGGTTGTCTGGCAACTGCATCGGTTCTTTCATTTTACTCAAGTTCTTCATGCCTTGCGCTTTGACAAACCGGTCTGCTAGCTCTATGGTTTCGGCGAGCGATTTCGGTTTTCTTTCCTTAAGGAACACCGTCAATTTGGGGTTACAACAATCCAAAAATTGCTCAGCAACCAAATGCTCTCTGAGGGCCTCGAAGGATTTTTCTGTACCCGACAGCTCTACCCACCGGTCAAAATAATTTGTCAATCGTGCAGCAAACTGGCTCGCTGTCTCTGAGTCTTCCGGTTTCGAACTTCCGAACTTTTCACGAAAACCTTCGGTCGTTAGCCGAAACCTCCGAAGCAAAGCTACTTTGACCTTGTCATAGTCACTGGATTCGTCCGCGGGCATTCTACCAAACACACTGAGTGCTTCACCCACCAAGCACATGCTTAGAGCCGTAGCCCACTCACTCCGATTCCACCCTTGCCCTACGGCAACCCTTTCAAAGCGATGCAAATAAGCGTCCAAATCATCACGCTTATCATCGAAAGGGGCCATCAGTTTCCTAGGAGATATGCTTTTTGCACGCGGTGTAGCCGCCCCTGACAGAGTATGCTCCAAGTCCCCGCGGGAATCCTGTTCACTAGTAGTCTCCGCCAAGCGTAATTTTATTTCTAGCAGCTCCTTTTCCCTAGCAGCCTTTTTCTCATCTTCCTGTGCTATTCTGTCTATCATAACCATCGCCTCTTCTTTTGTCAAACTTAACGTGTTTCTCAGCGCCAACAACCTTTCCAAATCCATTCTCGAAGCCGGTTAGACACGTGACTGGGCCCGATGGAAATACCCTGGCCGAGGATAAATCAATCCTGGCAGGCTCGCCAATTATTTGTCACGTGAACGGATGGTGGGGTGGTCTTTACCAGCTAGGAGCAATGGACACAGGGAAGCCGTTGATGTGTTTAATAACATACATTTAATGCACACACAAAAAAAACCCTCAGGCAAACCACTCAATATTTAAACTACACACACACGGTAAACACTCAAACCTCTACAATACCAAAATACAACTCACATACAAACCCCTAACTCAACAGCTCAATATACAATTCAAATCAAACCCCAAAAGTCTCTACAATAAAGTCCTGCACTAACTACCCTCTAAATACACTCATACAGTTCTAGTTAATTCCTCTCGTACCACCACTCCTCAGTTTTGTCCTACAACTATGTCCCTATAATGAACTGGCCTACCCCGCTGTCGTCGGCGCAGGCGTGTCGCATCCGTTGCGTGTCCGCGACTCGGTGGTAGCCGTCCTCGTCTCGTTTCGGTGCCGGCGTTCGATGCGCGCGGTCACTCCGTGGACGGCGTGGGGTCCGCGCGTCCTGACGTTTCCTCTGCGGCTACTTCCTGGTAGCCGCTCCCGCTGGATGTCCTTGATGCCGGCGTTCCATGCGCGCGGTCATCCCTTCGGCGGCGCGCTTCCTCGGTGGCTACCCCCTGGTAGCCGCTGCCGCTGGAGGTCACAGGTAGGCTTGGCACGAACATCGCCTTTCGGGGCCGTCGAGACGAACATCGGCGGAGCGTGGACGCTGGCCGCTGGTGCCCGACCGATGCCGCTGGGGCCACGAAGACCACCGGTTCGTGGTGCACCTAGGATGACGGTGCCGATGTGAAGTCGGCCCGCTCCCGCCCAGGCTCGGATGGCGTGGTCGATGCCTGGCCGCGGTCCCGCCGGGCTCGTTCGTTGAAGCGCACGTGCTCCGGCCGCCTCCTGGTTTCTTCGGTTTCTTGCCTCCTCCTTTCTCTTTGTGCGCCCCGATTTTATACCCTCTGGGCTCTCCCGTGGCGCACTCTCATTGGCTCTTCGCCTCTTCTCTGTCCTTATATGGCCATCTCGCCACTTGTCCCATGCGCGGCCTTCCCTGATTGGCCGACCAGTGCGCTGCCACCTTTGCCCATAATTCCTCGGTGCGTCGGCGCTGGCGCTTGCTGATTGGCGCGCTCCTGGCGCGCACTTCAAATGGCCGTTCCTTTGTTCTTTTTCCTCGTTTTCCGGGTTTTTCATGCATCCCATTTCGGGGGGGTGCCCTTGACACATGACAATCACCGACCGCGGTTCCGCGTTTACAGCTAAACTAACGCAAAACATTATCCGCCTAAGTCACACCAGTCATCGTAGATCTACCGCATACCACACTCAAAAAAATGGACTGACAGGGCGCCTGAACAAAACTATTACAGACATGATGGCGATGTACGTCGACTTGGAGCATCGAATATGGGACAAGTTTTTACCTTTTGTAACCTTCGCGTACAGTACTGCCATCCAGGAGACAACAGAGTTTTCTCCGCTTCCCCTGGTTCACGGCCGGGAAGTAACCACAATGCTAGATTCCATGTTACCCCTCTTTCCCAAAGATAATGCCCACGAGGACGCTCGGCCAGTCTCTCAACGCGCAGAGGAGGCCCGGCAATTAGCCACAATCCGAATTTCCCCCAAACAGTCAGTCGACGCAGCTCGCTACAATCTTCGTAGACGTGACGTAAACGTTAGTCCTGGAGATAAGGTCTGGACACCCGTTTGACGCCGTGGGCTTAGCAAAAAGCTCCTTAAGCGTTATTTGGGGCCGTATACAATACTGCGCCGTATCTGCGACGTTAACTACGAGGTACTACCGGACGCAGTGCGTTCTTTATCCTGACGACCTTTACGTCCGGACGTTGTACATGTTGTGCGCCTCAAACCCTACTTTGTTCGCTAGCATTCCAACCGTCCCTTCCACAGTAGCGCATTGCGGTTTACGTATCCACTCGCATCGGGACGATGCGTTTTTGATGAGGGGGGTAATGCTGCAATCATTAGTATTCATTGACACGGCGGATGGTCAACCCCCCCCTATCATCATCAACTGACGGCCAGAGGAAGACGACGTTGTTTGCTGTCGACAAGCGCGCGGTCGCTGTTCTTAGGACCCAACGAGTTCATGGCAATAAAGCCAATTCCTTCAACCCTAAACTGCCAAGGTCCATCGTCCTATCGGTGACAATATATTGTGACACCCAGGATACGTCACCAAAAGCCTGAAGGTTCTGGTTCGTGTATGCAGATATTTGGAAGCAGTTTCGCGTATGTATATATGATATTTGAGGCTGTCCGTAACTGCGCTGCAATCGGCTCCTGAAGCTGCCGAAAATACGTTGAGTGTTCGTTGAATAGGAGGGCCTCAGATAATGTAGCTTGGTGCTTCATGTGCTACTTTCGGTAGTCGAGAAAAGCGTATCGAACATGTGAATATTTTAGACGTAGATGCATGTGAGGAGGCTCTAACTACAATCTCTAAATGTTTATTTTCTTGTCGATGTATGTAGCCGCGGGCTGGGACACAGCGTAGCGCCCAACGGGTGCTCAAATGTTGGACTGTCGTTTGTTGGTTGCTCTATCTATGTTGGTTGCTCGGTCGTTTGGAGCGCCGATATAGAGGAAAAAAGTCCAGTTTTAATCACGGAGATCAATTTAAAGCTGGAAGAGTTGTTCGTAGTGTTAGATTCATTACATGTAGGCTTACGTAGTTGTGTCCTTGCTGTCGTTAAATCACGGCAAAAATGTTTCCCGCAGCAAACTGCATTTTCAATCTTTATCGACGCTGCAGAAATGCAAAATGTTATTTGTACGGGATCCTGTGTTTGAGACTTATGATAACACAGTATATGCAAACCTCCGAATAGTGGCTCTTGTGTCAATCTGTGTAGCGTTGCGCCACTGTAGCGTAAGCATTTACTTTATTTCTGTTTTCGTTTTAAAGAATTTTTATTTATGTACTTTGCTGCTGGCGTGACTTCGTACAATAAAAGCATGCATATTCGTGGGTTACCCAATATAAAAGTATTTTGTCGAAATGAGTCAAATCCAGAAAACGAAACTAAATCAGATTAAACGGTACTGACAAAAAACGCAGCAAATTTTCGCTAGAAAACAGGTTGCAACAAAATATGTCAGGTAATGACCTGGAAACTTGTACGGAGGTCGTATTTCACATTGAAAATGATCCAGATTGTGTTGCGGAACGGTTTGAAAAGAACCAAATCAGCTTTCTCGATGAAATTGGGCTTTTGGTTTGGCGTCGTATAGCACCCTCCTATTGAGTTCCCGCATTACAGCTCGGACTATCAGGCGGAAGGAAATAATTTATTAGGATTATAGTAAACAATTATTTAAAATTAACAATCAAATTATTGGCTACTTAATTTTTGGTTTCTTGTGGCTATAGACCTCCACTAGCTGAAATATTATTCATATTCATAATACCTTTGAGTGCGTTGTATTTAGGTCTCATAAAATGCTTTGTCGTTTGCTCAAATTCACTTTAGGTGGATGTTACACATTTAAAAAAAGCGCATCATATATATGTCCCTTCATATGCCCTTTATCCTGTCACTCGAAGGCTATTTGGGGAAGCAAAAAATTTCTAACCACTTCCCTATTGTGTACAGTGGTGCACTGAATAATTGCTTCTCCAAGCATGTGAAGCCAATGGCTGACACCTTGCAAAATCCCTGTTAAACCAAATACCCAACCTTTGACCAACTACGATACAACGCTCCGCGAATCCCTAGACAACCCCCACAGCCAGAACTGCGCTACGCCGTGCATTTCCACAGAAATGCAGAGTTGGCAAAAGTTTGATCTAGAATCATTATAATAGCGTGAATGGAGGTAATAGTGTAGAAAAAATTTTCGAAAACAAAAAACAGGGAACAAACAAAACACAAATTTTTTTAACGATCAGAAAAACACAGAAATATGTATCTTGTACATCTCTCAACCAAAAAATAAACAAAAAAGTCAGCGAAAGAGCGATGTAAATGACTACAAAAATAGTGTCAATGAACCAACTCTGCAGTACGCCTTGAATCTTTAAAAAGCAAGCTTGTATTGCGAAGTAAGGGCTCTTTATCGCTATAATGGTATATAATTACATCGTTGCCGAAAGAGATAAGAAAAAGCTTAAAAATAATAAAACAAGTTGCACAAGCATCTACGTTTGTATTCTAGATGTAAGGTGTGATAGCGATGCTTCGACTCCCACGGATTCTTCACGTACGCAGCTGCTGCATTTCCGATCTATGCTTCACAAGCGCGAAAGGTTATCAAAAATAGAAAGCCTAGCAACTATTGGTTTTTAACCGCCGTCTCCCAGGAGAGGCAAAGGCTCTCTCCGCTTCTGTGGCTTAAAATGTGAGCGTGAAATGTTTCAAATGTCAGGTGTTGTTCTGTTTGAGCGAGAATGAGTGAGTGTCAGTGTAGAAAAATGTAATTCCGTGATGTCTAGGCCCGGCTGAACAATTTTGCTTTTCTTAAAGAGAGAGAGGGAGAGAGAAGATCGATTCCAGGAAGAAAAAGTTATGTTTTACGAAAATGGCGTAAAGACATGGTACAGAGCTCCAAGGTTGAACTGGACTCTACGGGCTCCTTCCCTTGTCGCCTTGATCAGCTCGCGCTGACCTTTAGGTAACGAGCTGGTCAAATCTGCCTCCCCTGCTTCGAAGAAGTGGAATATGTTATGTTTGTGTTGTTTCCCCCTGGCCGTTGGACATGGCTACGTTGCGCGCAAGAGGGTGGATGTTTTTGCTATTTTAGTAGAGTTCTAAGTTAATGTCTGACATTCCCACCGAACACCTTAACGCACATGGATTTTCAGATGAGTGTGTTGGTTTTTCGTCAACAGAGTTTGTGATTCTTCGGCATTGGGACCTCGTTTGAGCAAGAGAAAAGATTGCGCTCGTAGGCATAGGATAAGGATTCGTTCTTAACGTTTTTCAAAAAGGGCAGTGTGGTAGTCGTGGTCACAAGGAGCACGGTACGTGATTTCGTGTCCCTCTTGCATAGTGCGTCGTTGGCTATCAGACCATTCGATCGGGTTGTCCAGCTAACGTTGATACCTTTCTGCATTATGGATGGGAATATCTTACCGAAGCGCTTGGTATTCTTCCTCCAAAAAACTCCCTCATGTCCTTTGTGATTCGGTAATGATGTTATGCTTCTATTTCATACTTCCACTATTCGGATTGCACAGGGGATGGCTCCAACTTCCAATTGTTGGTTCGTGTATGTTGGAGGGTCGTGCGGTCACAAAGATTGCCAGAACAGTGAAACTACGACAATTGGGCCTCGTGGTTTTGTACATTCCGGAGTCGGTGTGTGATGTGGTCTACGATATTGAAACTTTCCCGAATGAACTTTAGCCTGCCATACCGCCCCTTCTTTTGCAGGATTGTATCCATATTTTTGGTAGAGGAGAGTTTTAGTTTTTTTCTGCTGATAATCTATGCCTTTGTCTAGTTCAGAGAGACCGCCGTTAATCATTTGCGCCCTGTTTCAGTTAGGTCATCCAATGTTGGTGCTGGCATAAGTCCCTGTGGAAAACACAACACGGTGGCTTAGTGGGAAGGCGTTGCGATGCTGAGTTAAAGGCCGCTGGTTCGATTCCCCGTCGCGCGGGCGTTTTTCTGATGGAAGCACAAAACAAAAACGCCAGTGCGTCGGGAATTCGGCGCTCATTAAATATCCTAAAGTGGTAAAATTTCTTCTCGGAGGCTTCCACTACGACATGCCTCGTAGCACACGACAAGCCTCGGAGCACGAATTATCGGAAATTTAAATTTTTCATCTTCTGGTGGAAACCCGCTTTGGGGTAATTGCGTGAGTTGCGTGCACAGGTGGAGACCATGTCTGCCGAGGATGTATACCACCGACTGGGCATACAACAAACTTCACCGCGCAGGCGTGGCACCTGGTGCAGACGGGTGTCCTTTCTTTCGTATCCGACGTTGTACGATTGTCCTCCTTTCCAGAATTCTGTTGCCATAGGGCTGTTAGAGGTTCATCGGTGCCCTCTACCCTTACAAAAATGCTATATATGGCCCTATATAAAAATTGTCATATATGGCCACGTCAGGAATTGGGCATACGGGGCCATAAAGGGGTGTGCCATATATGCCCATATATGCCCATTCCTGACATGGGCATATATAGGTGGGGCCATATATGGATGTGCGCCATATATGGCCTTATATGCCCAATTCCTGACCTGGCCATATATCATCATCATCATTTAATTACCCTTAAAGGCCCTTTCTTGGGCAATACATAAGGGGGGGCAGAAACGAGAGGTTCCTATGGTCATGATAAAACAAGGGGAAAACACAGGGGCAATATCAAAGCTCCGTAAACACGACAACAGCAAGAACAATAAGACTACATAAACTTGACAACAGCAATGACAGGAGGATTTCACAAATGGGGGCAAGCGAAAAACATGAAAGCGTATACATGTTCGGAGAAACAAAAGAAAAAACAAGACAGGAGGAAAAACAAATGGAACACCAAAGAAAAAGATCGGGCAACATGTAAAGCAGGGAAGCCGTTTGGGGGGATAAACAAGAAGGGACTCATCCCAGCAGCCGTTTGACTGCATGGGGTAACAATGGCTTAAGAAAAATAAAACGAAGTAACAATGGGGTAACAATGGCTTAAGAAAAATAAACGAGGGCAGAAAATACATCACATTTAACATCATTTATGAAAAGGTGAGCCAGATGTATTGAGGACATACAAGCAAAGTTGGAACACAACAGGCTTGTAGTGATCCCTTCAGTAGTTTGAGCACATGTAGTCACAAGAGGAAATAAGGAGGACACGACACATGGGGCGCCAATATGAGGAGGATGTGTCAACAAGAATCAGATTAGCGCATGAGGTAACAGCGATAAAAAAGAGCAAGGAGAACACCATACATAGAAACTATACACTAACATCTGGATGTGGTCGTACTACATGCTGTTCGGGCATGGGGACTAGTTGCATACGTGTACTATTAATCACATCTTGAATTTGTTAGGGTCGCGTTCTGTTGCTATAGATTCAGGCAGATTATTCCACTCCTCTATGACGACAGGAAGAAAAGATTTGTTGAACGCATTTGTGGAGCCATACAAGCGCTGCTTGCTCATTCAGTTATGTAGGCGGCGTGAGGTGCGCAGTGGGGGTACCAATAATAAAGTGCGCATGTCGGGAAATGTATAATATAGTTTATGAAAAAGACAGAGCCTTGCTATTTTCCGCCTGGAAACAAGCGTGGGAGACCGAGGGACGACTTTATAGCTGAGATGCTCGAAGGAAAGCCGTACGTAGAAGAAATAAAACGGGCGGCACGATTTTGAATAGACTCAAGATAATTTATCAAATAAGTTTGATGGGGATTCCGAATTGCTGAAGCATAATCACGCTTTGCGCGTACAAAGGTAGTGTATGCCAATTGGCGGACTCGAGCAGTTGAGCATGATAGCGATCTCCGGATGCTCTCGAGAATCTTAGAGGCATCGGCTGCAAGTTTTTGGATGTGGTCAGACCAGGTTAGTTTGCTGTTTAAAAGGACACCGAGGGGTACCGGTAGGTCTTCACCCATGATAATTCAGTTGAGGTAACCGAGCATGTAAAGCGATCGGGAGAGTGTTTGCGGGTGACGTGCATGAATTTACACTTCGAAACGTTTAGTTGCATCATCCATAGCGAGCACCAGTTTTCTAAGTGGATTAGGTCGTTTTGGAGAAAGAGCTGATCATTTTTACTAGAAATGTTCCTGTACAAAACACAGTCGTCTGCGAAAAGCCGGATGGAGGAGGAGATGCCTGACGGTAAATAATTAATGTAGATTAAAAATAAAAGGGGGCCGAGGACTGAGCCTTGTGGTACCCCAGACGTTACCGTGGTTGTGCGCGACTGACGTCCGGCGACGGTGGTGAACTGGAAGCGATCTGTTTCAAAGCATCTAATCCACGATATTATCAGCGGGTGCAGGCAAAGGCAAGAGAGTTTACGAATGAGTCTTTGGTGAGGGACACGGTCGAAAGCTTTGGAAAAGTCAATAAAGATGACATCTGTTTGAAAAGAAGAATCTAGATTGAGGTTGAGGTCTGTAGTGAGCTGGAAAAGCTGGGTTTCACATGAAAAACCCCGGCGGAACCCGTGCTGGTTGTGAAAGAAGAAATTGTTATTGTCCCGGTGAGCAGCGGTATAGGAATAAATTATGTGCTCTAGGAGCTTGCATGTGATGCAGGTTAGCGTGATGGGGTGATAGTTGGATGGGTCGGATTTATGGCCGGATTTGAAGACTGGTGTAACTTTGCTCAGTTTACAATCGTCCGGAATGGTGCCTTTAGAAATGGACTGGGTGAAAATAATTTGGAGAAAGCACCTCGATGCTGTGTTGGTAGCCTTTAATATCTTTTCTAGAATATTGTCCGGACCGGGAGCACTAGAGGACTGCAGGTTGTTGATGAGTTTTATGATACCCTCTGTAGTTACTTCAATGGGAGGCATTTCACTATAGTCCGAGCGTCGTAAAGTGGGGGTATCGTGGCTAGGTTCACAAGTGAATATAGATGCGAAATAGGAGTTAAGGATATTAGGACACTGATCCTTCGGGGTTGGTGACCCGCCCGAGTCAATGAGAGGGATGGTGTTGGAGTGGGCGTTTTTCGGGCCAAGTAATCTCCAAAACTTCTTCGGTTTTGTGCGTAGGACATCCCAGAGGTCATTGTGGAAGTATTTCTTTTTAGAGCGCCTGAGCATTGCAGTGTATTCGTGTAAGCAGTGAAGATATTTTTCCCATTTAGAGGGAGAGGGAGATTTTTTTGCCACCCAAAAGAGGCGTTTTTTCTTACGTGATAATTTTCTTATGGTATTGGAGTACCAGGGCCTATCCGCATCACCGCGAATGCAGACGAGGGGGACGTGGCGGTCAACTAGGGTTAAGATTTTATTTTTAAACAACAGCCAGTTTTCATTCACCGATGTGGTAAACGCACTCTGTTTGAATGGGAGGTAGAATTGTTCAAGTTCTTCGTTAATAAGAGAGAAGTCAGCTTTATTGTAGTCACGGATGTACTTATTAAAAAGTTGGCGCCTTGGTATGTGACTCGAAATGTTGAACAGTACAATGCTATGATCGCTTAGGCCGTTATCACACGACCCAGATTTGATAAGTTCCGGGTTTGAAGTGAGGATACGGTCAAGCGTATTCAGACCTGTAGTTGGTTCATTGACTGATTGTGTAAAATTATAAAGAAGGGCGAATTCTAAGAAGTCCCTAGACTGCTGTATGTGGGCCTTGGAATTAGTCCAGTCAATATCAGGGAAATTAAGATTTCCGCAAAGTATTAAGTTTGCCCGTGGGAAGCGGGTAACCAAATCGAGGACGACGGAGGAAATATCTTCAATGAAAGAACGGTCGCAGCCGGGGGCCCGGTAGCAGGCGATCAGGATGTTCGTGCATGTAGGGAAAAATATACGGATGCAGAGAATTTCGTGTTTGCAGCTCGTAGTTAGGAGGTTGGATTCTATGCTGGATTTCACAAACACAAGAACGCCTCCACCTCTCCGACCAACCCTGTCGCGTCGGTACGTTGTAAACAACGAAGTGGAGTGAAGAAGCTTGTGATTATCGACATCGGGGGTCAACCAGGATTCGGTGAAAACAGCGAGGTCTGTGCAGTTATCCTGAAGAATGGCCTCCACAGCCTCCTTTGTCGGCAAAAAGCTGCGTACGCTTGTGAGGATGGCAGACGTAGTATGAAACGTGGGGTTGTAGGTAGGAATAGTCGGACAAGATGACTCTGGGGATCGCCGAGGTAAAGGCTTGGAGGCACTCTTGGACCGCTCTGATTTCAGTTCAACGATGCTATCGGACTCGGCATTATACATGAAATGTTTGTCGCCTATTGTGAGCCGATCAAATCGTATTTTGAAGGGAGCATTTGACTGATTGCCGTGTGCTCGAAGCTTCTTCTGGGCTAGTCGTGTGCGTTCAGAGAAATCGTCGGGAATAGAGAATGAAGTGCCCTTAAGTTTTGGTCCAGCTGAAAGAATTTTTTACTTGTCTTTGAAGTGCGTAAGTTTAATGATAATGGGTCGATTTGTTCCGGGGCGAAAACGGCCTAGCCTGTGCGCGAGTTCAATATCAGGGCTATTGATGTTCAGCGAAAGATTTTTGGAGCAAAACGAGACAATCCTGCCCTCGGATTCGTCCCACATTTCACCGTCGGCGTCCGGTAATCCAAAAAATATAAGGTTAGAACGACGGAGGCGGTTCTCAGAGTCGTCGCATTTTTCAGTTAGTACCCTAATTGTAGATGTTAGGTCGGAAATATTGACATTGGCGGTGGCAGAACTAGGCGAACCCCCCTACTGGTCAGTACAAGTCTTTTTTTCGAGGGCGTCCACGCGGAGAGAAAGCCGGGATACAGCTTGTTGCAAGTTGGCTTACGCGGAACGAATGCATGCGAGCTCAGAAAGGACAGAGGCCTGGGACCGCTCTATGAGGGAGATGGCATCCGCGAGAGAGAGATTCAAGCGTAACATTTTGGGGGACCGGCGTTCAATTCAACGTCTCCTGAGAGAATTAGCAAGAAATAAACATTGAGGACATTTGCAGAGACAGAGAAAAGTAAGTTGAGCAAGGATTTGCGGCAGGACTCTAGTGTGTCGGAGGGGCACGACACCGCGATCAAAAAGGGATCATTTTAACGCACGCAATAAGCAACGTGCTGGGGGTGACTGACCTGCGCATAGAGATGCAGTGACATGACTGACTTCGTTGCGGTGTCGTGCCCCGTCCGGGTCCGGTGCAGTGGCTCCTTAAATAGGCTTGCTTTACCATGGCCGGTAATTGTTCGCGGGAGCCGGAGGGGTGAGCAGGCGACGAGGGGGAGAGCTTGTTGCTGGGCATGACGCGCTTTCTGGTCGACGGGCGGGTTATGGAATGTTGTCGAGTTGCAGCCTGCAGCCAGGAAGGCGTCGCGGGGCATCGGAGAAGAGGTAAAGCACCCGAGCAGGACGACCTGCGCAAAGAGATGCAGTGACATGACTGACTTCGTAGCGGTGTCGTGCCCCGCTAACTTGAATATATGGGCGAGGCCATACAAGGGTAAGCCGTATATGGCGGCCTAACATTATATATGGCTAAATATTGATTGAGCTTATGACCACGTGGATAGCATATATAATGAACTTCAATTAACAGCAGCAATTAATGCTCCACCCCAAATGCTGACAAACACTTCATGACATACCTTTCACATTTTATTACAAAAATGCTGCGCGTGCATGCGGATTCAGGTGGTTGCAGGTTGCTTTGTTGTGGCGATGGGTCAGTGGCTGCATTCTTCTTGGCCAGCGTCCCCTTTGATGAAAGCACAAGTTTCTCACTGCATTTATTTAGATTTACCTTTTGTATTTAGCTGTGGCTTCACTAAATCTTGCAAATGAAATGAAACAAATAGAGTTATCAGTAGTCAATGTCCAAGCTATTTTTCATTATTCCTGAAAATAAATTTCGTAAAAATTACTGTCACGTCCCCAAATATTTACCGGGCCTGAACCAAGTTCTCCCCCTTGCTAATACTTTTATTCTGCCTTACATTCTTCACAACAGGATACAGAGCACAATTGTTATTAGTGGTGCTGAAAGATAATTCCTTGCAATTTTGTCACCATAGTTCATGTTAAAACCTTTATGCAACTTTTACAAAATAAATTTTATTTGTTTAAATCGAGAACTCCTAATTTGGACAATTCAGCTTGAGGTTTAAACAAATGCACTTCAGCTAATCAATTTGTCAAATGTAAATGCACATTGCACCCACAGAACATTTTTTCAGCTTATGTAGATAAGAAGAAAAAAGCGGCCCAAAATGGCATCAATTCCTTCATAGAGAGGTGTCTGCTGGATGGCTGGAATGTGCAAACATTTGGCTTTTAATCCCTTTTTTGGAGAATGTAACGAGGCAAAAAAGCACCTCATTATTCAACCCCACTGTAGTGCCAACACCGAAAACAACACACAGAAATGACAGAAAATAATTAACCAAAATCAGCAGGAGAGCATGCTCTGCAAGGGGCACATTTCTCGGGCAGATTTGACATGGCTGTAGTGCTACTAAGTTTTCGTTATCATGCATTTATATTCACCGACTTTTGTTTAAAGTATAAATGAAAGCCCCGTGGATATTATTTTGTTAAGATGTGTCGGCTATATTTAAATGCCCAGTGGAGTACAGATGAACGACGCTATAACGAACGTTAATATAGCGAATTAGCTGCAGCGAACTTAATACGATTTTTGGTTGGTCACGCTCCAATTCAGTGGCACATTATTTTTATAACAAAACTGAAACATTAAGCCGGGTGTTATATCGGCTGTTGTGAAGCAATATTTGGCTAGCACGGGGCTCAAAACTCGGATGATAGCATATAAAAGCAAAATGAAAAAAATTTAAGATAACACATTATTTTGAAGAAACTTGAAAACAACTCCCGACATCCGGAACAGCACAAGTAAAAAACGCCCTTTCGTGCGTGGACACTGTGAAAAACCTCATCCTAATCCGAGCTTTGAAAAGCCACCGGATAAAGACCGTATCCTTCAAATAAATAAGATTGCAAACCTGTTTTGCCAAACAAGTGATGCTGTTGTTCTTTAACATGCTCATGTCCCGGTCAATTACCCAGCGAATGCATTAAAATGTTTACTTTCGCTGCTAGACTGAGTGAAAAATGCGTTATCTTCAACGACGTAACTAATGCAGCAGGCAGCCGCGCGATAAAGCGGTTTCAGGGAGTGCGCCCACTAAGTGCACAAACTGCGAGGGCTCGTAAAACAGGGAAAAAACTGAGTGTCCAGGTTAACAGCTCTGAAGAAAACTAAGCGCTACCACCCTTACAACTTTCGGAAACGCATTAGCTGCAACCTCAACACGTATGTAGGCGCACGACAAATTGCCGAGAAGAAGCCCTTACATTAATACGATTGTCTTGAGCGGAAAAGGGGACGGACAGGGTGAGCTGTAAAACAGTGCTTCTATTAAAACAACTAGGGTTGCCGCGGCAACTTTTCGAGAGAATTCGGAAGCGTAAAGCATCAAGTGATAGAGCGCATCAGACGCGCCGCCCAGGTTGACCGAGTCTCGAACCACACTCCGGTTCCACAGGTTCTAGCGTTTTAATACCGATAGAGGCTCGGACATCAGTTGTTTGGGTACACTTGTTGTACCCGCGTTGGAGCGAAGGCCAGTGGCGTGATCTGTATGCGTGGCTACGCGAATAATATCCGCATCCGCGAAGTGAAGTTCGCATACCTAGAAAAAATATTACCTCCAATAAGCAAAGCCTTCGGTGCTTGTCTTACAAAAGTGCGGCTTGGGAGCCAGTTACACGTGCACGTGTATACTCTTGAAATGAAAGCGCAATTCTATACCAAAATAAAAAAAGCTTACCCTGGAATTCTCGGTTTGGCTTTCTCCCGACACCGCGTGTATCCATGCATTCCTCAGTCTTTCTTTCCTCGGGAATGTTAACACGTGTACCTCCGTGTCCGCAGGTGTAGTCGCCGCGGAATCGTCGTACACAGCACTAGCACGGCATCTAAGCAAACTTACTTTGACATTGCCAAAATTTTCAGGCGCGGAAACACTCACAGAAACACACAGAAAACGAGCGACTCGACGGCGAAGAGGCGCACGTGGAAAAAGACACGCTGGGGAATACCGAATGTGCGGTACAGTGGGGGCACCCTGCAGCGCGACGTGTGATTCCGAGAAGTCGCGGTGACAAGAGGGGTGGAAAGGGTGCACCCGCACGGAGTCTTTCTCCCTTTCCAAGCGATGTTCCTATGAACCCACCCCGACCTGCCGAAAGAAAAAAAGAAAAACGTGCAAAGCTAGACAGCATAGCCACTCTCCAAGGGGAAAGCTGAGGAGTGCCCCTTTGTTTATTTTGCGGGAGACGGCTTCCGAGATTGGTGGACTGGCAGCCCGGGTATGCTCACATCGCTGCTGGAAAAAGGTCCATTTTCTTTCAAGGTGCCATGCCCTGTAGGGCTGTTTGAACGATCTTAATCACGCGCCACGCACGTCATGGTGTAGCGACCGCGACATTGGGTAGGCGCAGCAGGCGGCGCCGCTTCGGCGCCGTGCTCTAGCTATCGCTAACCGATTGAGTTGCGTCACTGTATAGCGTCCTCGATAAAAATGCACCTTGGTTTCCCCCAAATCGGGCGCGGTGCACAGTGCCACGCGACGGTGCGCACCGGCACGGAGCAATTAATGGAGGACAAACTGAGCGGTTCTACCCAAATGCCATCTCGTTAGCTGTGAAAGCAATTCATAAATGTTTTCACAATGGCAATAAAGTAGTGTAATATGACACAGCACTACCTAAAAGAGATATTTACTGAGAGGCAATGATTTTATGTACAAAAACACCGTATCTTTCTGAAACTGGAAAAAAAATCACGATAGCAGAAGAGTTATAGATTGATTGATTGTAGTGTTTAGCGCGCCGACGCAACGCAGGCGATGAGGCGCGCCGTAGTGGAGGGCTTCGGATTAATTTTGACCACCTGGGGATCTTCAACGTGCGCCTAAATCTCGTCCACACAGGAAGAGTTCTAGGCCAGAGTGTGATTTGTGAACATTCTCTTTGTCTACTGAACGCAATTTTAAACCTACTCGCGAGAGCGCTCCGATTAATAAACAGGTTTCAAACTTTCAAATGCCACCACACCACTACTTATTTTTATACTGAAAATATCTTTTTCTCGCAACTAATAACGGCTGTTAACTGCGGAATGTTTTTCACATCAAGCATAACCAGCTATCGGACGATGCTATACATAAATGCTGTGTTGAAAAAGAAAGAATAAACACTGTTTGTTGTGCTGTTGCATAATTGACAAATAAAGAACTAAGGCAGCTGCATTAAATATAATTGCAGTTTTGAAGTACGCAAAGAAAGATCTCTGTACAGTAAAAAAAATATCAGCACCCTAACTGGGTAATTAATGAGAACGTGTTTTCGGGGAATTTATACTGAAAGGGAATTCATATTCCTGTGATTGTTAATTAAATATAGTATTTGCATATATATTGCCTTCGAACTGCATGAATTATTTGTATATAACAGTAACTGGATGCATATCTGGCTGCAATTCATGTAATACATCAATCTGATTGTGTCATATAGGTGTTGCTCATGCCATATAAAGAAGTATCTAACGCCATATATGGTGGGTCAAGTCACCATGTATGGGTTGGCCGGCCCATATACGGCTGTAATGTCGCCATATATGGGATGGCGAGGCCATATATGGCTATAATTGAAGCCATACATGGGTTGGACTCGCCATATATGGCTCTATGTGTTGCCATATATGGTCATATTTGACGCCATATATGGGCTGACCACGCCTTTTATTGCCGTATTTTCGCCATATATGGCGAGTGATAGCCATATATGAACACATATATAGCTATATATGGCCACATATAATTTGTATATGGGCCATATATGGCATTTTCGTAAGGTAATCTTGCTGCTTCTGTCGACGCTTCAGGGTGGCAACTCACACTCTAGACAAATTGTATAAGAACGGCACGAATCAGTAGAGAATTCTCTGAAGTTCTGCAGCTTTTTTCCTGCCGTGCAGTGGCGGATAAATGTGCGCGGGCATGTGTTTTCTTATCTTTCCGTTCGCGTGGCGTCATGTGGGGTCTTCTTTTCGAGGCACGCGGCGTCGGCCTGAAGGCGGGTCTTTTAAAATTCCGATTCCCTGATCTGTTAGTTAGGCGTTTTTAGGCTTTTTATGACTTTATTCCTTTTTAGGCCTTTTTGGTTAGTGGGCATGGAAGCGCGACCACGATGAGACGCTTGCACGCATTCTTCTTCGTAATCCAGATTTTCGATGCCTTGATCTTGGAGTGGTCTTGCTGTTCCTGTTGTCATCCCCAATGGGGCTACAGCCCAGCATTCGACTTCACTGCCAGCCCAAAGGACAACATTCAGCGTTTCCGTGTAGCCGGTTTTCAACAACAGCAGTGCGTATCTTGCCCGTGTTTTCGACTGCATCGCCTCCGATCATCAGTGCGCAGCCGCAACTTTATCGCTAATGCCTGCGGCAAGTTCCTTAAAGCTTGGGACGGCGCACACCCTGATCAGTGGGCATAGAAGCGGGACCACGATGAGACGCTTACATGCATTCTTCATTGTAATCCAGGTTAGTTGCCCTTACCAACTGAAAGGCGCTTGTTTTAAATCTGACGATGTCTCTGTAGGCGTGCTTTCATGCCCCGAAGCCTTGTTAGAACCGTTTTGTTCTGTGTTCTTGCTTTTGTGTGGGGAAGTTGAGAGCAGCCCCGGTCCATTGATACACTTCACGAAGTACTAAAAACCATTCAAGTTATGAATGGGCCTTCTATCTGAATTGAAAGTGTCCAAAGCACACTGGTGGACTCTATCGCAGAATTAAAAAAACAATAAAGTACGGTTTTCGATGCGATATCCGATATCAAATTAAGACTAGAGAACGTGGAAGCTCAGACAGCTATGCTAGAAAAATGTCAATCCGATCTTAGTGAAGTTCGCAAAAGTGTCAGCCGTATCGAAAAACACGCACAGCCTCCGGACACGGCTAGATAGGCAGAAGACTGCTCTCGCCGCGACAACCTCATTTTTCATGGCCTGCCTGGTGACCCCCACGGTATCCGCCGAACAATCAGAAGAAAAAATCTTATCGCTGTTTAAAAACACACTAAAACTAAACATACCAGAAGACAGAATATTACGCTTCCACAGAATCGGTCAATTCAGACCAGAAAAATTTCGACTAATCATTGTAAAATTTTTCACTTCAAAGACAAAGAAACTTGTTCTGTCTAACCGTGCACTCCTTAAGGATAGTCAGGTGGCCATGAACGAAAATGTTTTGCTTGGCAACCCGAAATGGGAGAAAAAAATTCACTGAATATGGCAAAAGGGTGAAATGTCTGATATAAACTTCGGCACAATAAACTTTGTCATGAACGGTAAACGATACGGGTACTGTCCAGATAATGACTCTGTTTATGAAATTGCCCCTGCTGGTACAACAACATTACACGCGGAAGTAACCAAACCCTGAACCCTTCGCTCTGGCCGCGTACTCGAGGCAAATGACTAGAAAAACGAGAAGGGTGGTGCTTGCGCCTTCAAAGTAGTTTCTTTCAAAGCTTTACACTAGCATTCGCAGTTTATTTCGCAAAAGAGACGACCTCAGTTCAATAATAATCACTGTAGCATCTATATAATCGCTTTAACGCAGACGTGGTTGACGAGTAAAATATTAATTGCCGAGTTATTTAGCTGTAACGATAAGTATTTGAGTTATCACCTCGCAAACTCTAACATTACCAGATTTTCTGAACATCAAAACCTCCTCCTTCCAAAAGCACGCACCAATTACGGCAAACAAACAGTTCTGTTTTCAGGCATTACATTCTGGAACACAATACCGGTTGAAATTAAGTTGTCTCGTTCCCTCAGTTCTTGTCACTGGAGATTAAAATGGTTTTTCTTTGAAAGCTATTCGTATCTCGGTACTTAACTCACGAGTGTGTTGCACGCCGCCTGAACAATTAGCACAACCAGTCCGGTACCATGACTTTTCTTTCTGTGCCATGTTTTCGCTTTCTATTCTATTATTTTTATTGCACTACCGCAATCGAAAGCTGCTACACCTTTGGGAATTTCGCACCATATAATGTTGTTACAGGAGGTACCGCCGACAGTTTTTCACTCCGGGACCTCCTTCTGTATGTATCCATTATTGCATTTCAATGTAACAACTATATTTTTTTCAATAAACCTTCAAACCTATCAAATTGATGGAGGCGATAGAACTGGTGGTAATGTGTTGCTAGTTGTTAAGAAATGTTATGAATGTTTCTGTATTCCAACCTCTTCTGAACTCGAAGCAATATGCTGCTGTGTGAAAGTGAATTTTAATAAAATGTTTATAGGTGTTATTTATCGCTCACCCTCAACTGATTCATCATTTATTAATGCTTTGCACGACTTAAGCATTATCACGGTTGGATACCCCGGGATAGGAATTGCTTTCATGGGTGACTTAACTTTTCTAACATTGTCTGGTCCTCATCATGTCCGTTTTGTGATCCTTTTTCATCCGAGTCTAGCAACTTCATCACTGCTTGTTTGGACTTTGGCCTGACGCAGCTTGTGATCAACCCTACACTTGCTACACAATTCGTCTTCCCTTCGAGACCTAATACTTAAGTCATCACCTGATATCCTTTCAACCATAACGCACTTGCCTGGTTAAAGTGACCACGATGTGCTGCAATTTTCGCTTACTTTCCCCCGTTCGGTATCACAAAAAGGTTCAAAGGTTTCAAAAAGATTAGAGATTAGAGCAAAGTAACTATTGAGCCATAAACTGTGAACTGGCCGGTTTATTAACGTTTTCTTGCCTGATCACCTGGAACGTTTCATTAAAGCTTACTGTAACATGTTTAAAAACAAAGTAAACCAGCCAATTATTCGGCACGTTCCTCTCAGACACGTATTTATTAACAAAAAGGCACCCTGGTTCAACCGAAATTTGTTACGTCTCTCTAACAAAAAGAAACGGCTTTTCCGGAAGACAAAGTGTTCGTGCAATGCGGCACACCGGTTAGCCTGAAAGGCAGTTGGGGCAGCCTATCCACTTGCCTTAAAAGTAGCTAAATCGACTTCTTTTTAAAATCGCACTACCGAATATTCTTAAAACAAACCCTTAGATTTTTTTAACTATTTTTAAATGGGAAGAGACTAACAGAATTTCTTTGGTGACACCTTCTGGTGAACCTATTTCTAGCAGCTTATGTTCTGAAGTGCCCAATAACACGCTTGCCCCTTCATTCTCGTCTCCCATAAACACCGACTTTCATCCCGAGCTGCAGCATAGAAATCATTTTGAAATTGATCCAATAGTGTTTGCTTATGCGGACCTTAAAGCAATAATTGATAATTAAAAGCTAACTTCGTCTGAAGGATTTGACGAATTTATTAACATGTTTTTGAATAATACAAGTGCATATTGTTCCATAATTTTACAATGCTTATTTTCTCAATCCTCTAAATATGGTACTTTGCCCAAAGACTGGAAAACAGGAAAAATTGTACCTCTTCACAAATCGGGTGACGCTAATAACCCATCAAATTACAGACCAATAACTTTAACCTCTGTCTCAAGCAAAATATTATAACACGTCATTTTTTCACATCTGGTAAAATATCTTGAAGAAAATTGTTTGTTTTGTTTAAATACGCATGGATTTATAAAGGGTTTCTCCTGTAAAACGCACCTCATAAAACTTACTAATGACTTACACGTTTGCCTCGACTCTGGTTATGAGGTTGATTGTATATTTGTCGATTTTGCCAAGGCTTTCAATAAAGTAAACCAATCACTTATTCTGTACAAAATGAGCGCGCTCAATATTGACCCCACACTGCTTATTTGCGTACGCCACTTTTTCACATCAAGCGTCGAATTCGTTACTGCAAATGACAATGACTCACCACTGATTCCAAATGATTTTGGCGTTCCCCAGGGATTGTTCTAGAGTCCCTTATTGCTTTTAATTCACGTGAATGAACTGCCTAACAACATATCCTCTCAAATATGCCTCTTTGCTGACGACTGCGTGATCCACTGTAAAGTTTCAAATGATACCAACACCTTATCCATAAAAGCAGACCTCAACAACATTTCCCAGTGGTGGCTAATATAGAAAAGGGACCTCAATACTAACAATCTATGCGTGCCTCCCGTACTAACTAAGCGTGCGCAAGGTATTACCTCAACAACAATTATTTAGAATTAGTCAATTCTAACCGTTACCTGGACGTCCTCATTACTAACACCGTTTCATGGAAACCAAAGGTAGAATACATAACAGCCAAGGCTAATCGCACTTTAGGTTACCTCAAAAGGAATTTTCACTTCGCTCCGTCATTATTACAATTACTGCTGGGCACCACGTACGTTCGTTCCCTGTTAGAATACGCATCTTCAATATGGGATCCAGGCCATCCTACACTAACACAAGCCGTCGAAGCCATACAAAACCGTTCAGCCCGGTTCATCCTGGCTAACTATCATCGTAAAGCTAGCGTAACTGTCATGAAGGCGACGTTACTATCTCCCATTGCTAGGTACCCGCCGGAAGCAGTCTCGAATTCTTCTCTTTCACAAGATATTCTATCATAATCCTTCCTTGCGTTCCCTTTGGATGAGAACCTGCACGATTCATGTCATCTCGACGCGGCCATTCAGAAAAGGTCAACGTGCCTCGCTGTCACACATCAACGTACCAACAGTCCTTTTCCCCCAGAACTAGAAATGAGTGGAATTGTCTACCAGCAGCCCTAACAAGCATGACCGACCCCATACCCTTCAAAAATGCACTGTCAAATGAGGTTTAGTTGTTTCATGTATCATGCACTTCTCTTTTTGTTATTTTTTTTTCTCTCTTGCATTCAATTTTTTTCATTGGCATCTGCTCCCTTGTATACCTTTTGTGTATATTTATTGTATCTTTCCCCTCCCCTCTGCAATGTACTTCAATGTACCCTGAGGGTATTATCAATAAATAAATAAATAAACATTTATTTTTTCGGTCAATGAGCTTAGTCCCAATTTGTGACTTGATGAGGGACGCTGGACGCTGGTTTTTGCTGCCTAATTTATTCTAATGTTTTCCATTCCTTTTTAATTTTTATCCGGAGAGATGTCTAGACTTTTATTTCTGGCGCATAGCGTTACCATAAAACCTTACAACAAAAAATACCGAGCGCACGTGTGCGCGCGCCTCGTGAGGAACTCTTGGCGTCGACCACCTCGACCTTCGAGAATAAAGTGGCCAGTGTTCGTGGCGTGATGTCTCGTGCACTGTTCTCCTCGCCAGCTCACGTGCGTTCGCGCCAGAAGTGGGGAGCACAAACCCCGAGTCTGCGAAGCCGGCTCCCGCAGGTTCTGGCGCGTGCTAACGCGGTTTACTTTCGGAGAGATGTGAAAGGATGCGGGCAAGACGATCTGGGTCTGCCAGGCATTTGGAACTTTCAGCGGCAAGTTCAGAAACCCACGTGAGGCGCACAATTGATTGACTGATAGTGGGGTTTAACGCGCTGGTGCAACTCAGGCGATGAGGCGCGCCGTAGTGGAGCGCTAAGGATTAATTTGGCTACCTCGGGACCTTTCACATGCGCCGAAATCTCGCACACACGGGCGTTTTTGCTTTTCGCCTCCATCAGAAAAGCGGCCGCCACGGCTTACAATCGGAACCGCGTCCACGTGCTCAGCAGCACATTGCAACTTGGCTACCGAGGCGCAACAGCCGGGTCACAGATGAAGGGAGAGGGGTCGCCAGCTCTGCTGTTTATCCAGCCTTGCACTGCTAATGCAAGCGGCGCAATTTTTTTCTGTCCAAAAATGCCGATTGAGTGCAGTGTCGGCCTCGGGCACACGGGGCCTCCAGCTGCGGGTGAGGCGGGACATCTGGCACACCGCGCAAACCGCGACACCGAAGGGAACACGAGTCAATCAATACAAGGTTGTTTTAAAAAATAAACGCTCGTCCTGTTCTCTGCTTGTATATATCGTATTCTTAGAGACGGTCACAAGCAAGTCGGGTAAAGATACAAAAATGCAGCGATGATTCTGTGGTTTTTATTTCTCCTTCTGTTGCCGTGCGGTTTGTGGACTGCGGATTCCCAAGAAGATGTTCCGTGTACAGTCGTTGGCGTGTTTTTACTGAATTAGCAACACAAAATAACTTTCAGATTTATGTCCATAGTTGTAGCAAACAGACATATATAGCTAATATCGCAGTTCTAAAATAATAACAAATTCTAAAAATAAAAACAAAATGATCTAAAATAGCAATTATTAATTTTGGTGGTAGTTTGAACCTCTTCTAGTGAGGCGTTATCTAAAGTTGCTGGAATTGCTGGACATTTTCATTTTCCCCAAGGGGCCTAACATCGCCGCTGGGGCCAGGTGTGACCTCAGCACCACATGTGACCTCAAAATGGCAGTCCACAAGGCCCAATGCGTTACTATGGTACTTATCTCCATGAGCCACTATAAACCTCTGGATTATGAGTTTCTTGTTTGAGGTCCCCGGTGAATCTGGTATTTACGGAAACTAGGGAATATTCAGTAAAACTATTCCCGTCAATTTTCTTTCATTTTATTCCCGGCACTGATGTCTTTTGCTAACCATAACTTGGTTTGTCTCACCGTTTACCACGTTTTTGAGGCTTCACCGTAGTAATTTGAAAAAAAAAACTCATGACTAGGCCTCAGTGAGGGAGTGCATGGTGGACAATTTTTTAGCGATCACTGGATAAAACTTCTGTGTAAAGTGGTGCTTCATCAAAATAGCGAGAAACTCTGATCACGTTATAAAGGCGCGTTTAGAGCCCCCTGTCATAATAGAAAGTCATTTTTGGCGTATTATCGCCAAGACCTCTGTGCGGCAGGTGTGGAGAGGCCCTATCCGTGATCCACATCCTCATACAATCCAAGGCACTCGAAACAACACTACACAGACACTTCTCACAACTACACAGACAGCACACTCCACTACACCCATGGTACTTTTTAGGGGACTACCCCAAAATTACCCACAAGCGTACTGTTAAGTTTTTTAGTGATGTCAAGTTTTTTCATCTCATTACGTACCATGCATATCGACACCCTGGCCCTTTACACCAGCCATCTACATTGTCTTTTATGTCATTTCGAGTGTATTTTTAGTTGAATGTTGTAGACTTATCCTCTCCTCGTCCTCATAAAACAACTCTTCTTTGGCGCTTTTTGCCCGTAGTCGGCCTTTCGCCATAAAACCCAACCATCATCATCATCATCATTTTTGGCGTATTATTACCAAACATATGAGGAACGGTGCAGTGGCGGCGAGTAAATCATCGAGTAATTTATCTTGCCTCCGAAAAATCTACAAATCAAAAATTTTTTTGTTGTGTTTTGGTGTTGTGAGCTAAACGTGCCCTTTTTTTGGCGTGTGTACAGATCAATGGGACGACCCATCAGGAGTGCTCCTACCAGGACGTGGCCGAAGTGGCCGTAACAGTTCACGCAGGTTTGGAGAGCTTGGGACTCGGTGCAGGCCACAAGGTTTTGTTCTTGGTCTGTAACCGCACGGAGCTACTTCCACTGATTCTTGGCGCAGCATGCGCTAATGTTGCATTCGCCTATGACTACCCAGGATACGCCGCGGGTGAGTAAACTGGCGCATGCAGGGTTAAAGAAAAATTCATTCCCAGGAAAAAAACGTGGGACGCAGTGTAATGCACTATTTGGTTTTAGGAAAAACACTCCGCTATAACTATAGAGTCACACTGTTCTAGCGATGCAAAGAGGGCTACGCGTGACATACTAGTGTTGACAGCTAGCGCAGATACACTTAAAGTAACACATTCATGGTTTCTCGGTTGCTGCTTATGTCTTTTGAGGCCTGGATCTCATACCACGCATTGCGTTTTCTTCGTCAGAAAATAGGGCGCTTCTTGTACTATCATACCAGCATTGCCTTGCTTCGCGCAAGTTGGAAAAAATCTCAAACAACAGCTGTTACGGCTGATCAATTGAACATGTGATGTCGTTTCTGGACAATGCCTCTACCAGTAGAGATAACATACGTAACTGAATAACAGGGCAGTACAGGGTCATCAATACGTTGTGGTTTCGGCAGAAGCATGTTCAAATCGAGATGCTGTTCACGTGATTCTGCAGCAGACGTCTTTTGCTAAATGTAGGGCACCCTACCACAGCGTACGACATATACCATAAAGAGTACTCGTGAACATACCACTTCTGGTAATTACATTTTTTTTAAGCATACACCATGTTATCGCGTTCCAGCCAAATTTACGACGCTGTTTGCCAGAAGATTATTTCTTTCTGTAACGACTTTGCTGCTATGGATGCACTGTGAGCATGGATAAATTTCTGAATAATGTAGTGGAGTACGAAAACGGTTATATTTTCCTCGATTTTATTAAGAAATATTGATTGCCCTAACAATGCAGTAAACATCCTGGCTATTCGATTTACAGTCCCGAAATCACCGCCAACATTGCGCAGTTATTCCCGACATTTCTCTAAGCCATAGGGACACATGGGAAAATGAATTGCTGGACTAGTTATCGGGGAGTGCCCGGTGAGTCCAAAAATTTCCCTAAGCCATATGGCTTAGTCCGCAGTGACTCCGAGAATTCCCTAAGCCATAGGGACGCATGGGAAAGTCGAATGCAACGGCTACTTCTCGTGTAGTCCACGGTGAGTCCGAGTCCGTAAATCGAAGAGCCCAACTGGTTTTTGTGTATTTTATTTTGCCTTTGTGCACTTTTATCTGTTTTACTATTTCCCCGGGAAACCATATTATGATCATGGTATGTTTTTTTTTTCTGCGATCGCCCAAAGAAACTGATGAGATTGATTTTATGGGTGAAAAACGCGGCCGCACGCAACGCAGGCGATGAGGCGCGCCGTAGTGGAGGACTCCGGATTATTTGGACCATCTGGGGATCTTTAACGTGACGCCGAAATCTCGTACACACGGGCTGTTTTGCTTTTCGCCTCCATCAGAAAAGCGGCCGCCGCGGCCGGGAAATCGACCCGCGACCTCGTGCTCAGCAGCGCAACGCCTTAGCCACTGAGCCACCACGGCGGGTGCCCAAAGAAACTGTCGTAGCTTCGTTGCGGATGAACTATATTGAAATAACTTGTTCAATAACTACATATGTTTTTCCTACTTTGGCCCGCTGCGTCCTGTGAATTGAGGATAATGGTTCATTCATGTTCTTTTGAATCACAATACTAAACCAGACGCAAAATGACAACTGGCATTATTTGCAAATTTTATGCATTTTCCGCAACAGTTCCACATAAACAAATATCTACCCAAATTTTAATGTTTACAGATTCCATATGATAATGTACTAAACAATAATAAAATGGCTTTTTTCTTTATGCTCCGTGCAAATTGTGGCTACCCACTTGTTCGCACCCTATAAAGCGTCCAAGATTTGGCTGTGAATGTGGATTTTGCATTACGTTCACTCTATAAACTCATTTGCTATATGGTAATTTGTATATTCCTTCTCCAACTAAGTACTACACGCTATTCCCTCAAATATCCTAAATGGTATGGGCGTTTTTCGAACAGATTAAAATAACTGAACATCTTCACGATTCTGTGCAGATGTTCTATCAGATGCCATGAAAGACTTTCAATTTGATGCAATCTTCTGTGAGTACAGGGATGTCGAGGAAGCTTTAAAGCTGCCGCGCATCCTCACTACAGTGAAGGTAAGTCTATCCCCACTCGTTTTGTATGCAGCCAAGAGTGGTTACATTACAATTTTGGGGGGGTTACAATTTAATTAGTGGCATGTTCAGTTATCATTCGACGTTGGATTTCCAATTGTACATTCAACTTTGACTGGTGCATTCAATAGATGGCCTAAATGTTACGGGTGGTATTCTAAGTAAATTTTATTGTGATCATGCTGATGCATTCATGTCTAAATGCCATACTTGTTCTCGCAAAATCACCATTACCCTATGCAGTTTAATCTTGTTAACAGCGAAGCTGTTCAGCAAATTATTTGTGTATGGTGCCCGCACTTTTACAATTTGCGAAGAGCTAAGCATACGGACTTGGGCAAATTGGCCAACAGTGCACACAAGATATTCTGTAGCGTTCGCCGTATCTTGGCAGCACATGCTCGGAAATAGAAGGAAACGTGGTGGCGTCGCGACATTAATGTCGAAGCTGCTGTTGGTGATAACCGACTCCAGAAGACTCATTCGTGGATAGTTCGCACGGCTAAGAAAGAGGCCGCGCTTCGTGAGGCTCGGAATGAAGAGCATCCGCTAGAGAAGATAAGTCGCGTTACAGTGTGGCGTACGAACACGCCGACTGAAACAACAAGCTCACTCTGGCCTTGCTCGCATAAGGTTCGTGGAATATGCCATGCCCCCGATCAACTAGACACAGCAAACGAGTCTAAAACCCAACTTTGTGTCCGCTAGTGATCACCTACAACAGTTTGGCCATTGAACGTCTTGCGCGCGATGTAACAACCTTTCCCGGATTTTTTATTGGTTTCTTCATTACGCCTCAGTGGCTTGACTAATCGCCCGTGGAAGCCCTATATTTAGCACTGTGTTACGCAGCTGCAAAACTCAGCCTTTCAATATCGCAAGCTCTATCAAACGACATGTTTGTAAATTTTCCCGGTTACGGTTCACGGTGTCAGGGCTCAATGCCTGACGTTGGACTTAGCGCCTGGTAGGGCACATACCACTGCGCACACACCGATCGCACTATATCTTTTGGAGCACCGCATAACAGTCGCAAAGTCGATGCCGCTTGATGGCGCTTCTAACGCAAGGACGGCACATATTAAATGTGCGTCGCAAAACCGGGAATTGCATTTAGGGAAAGCATACTGTGGTGCTTGCCCAAATTCCAGTTATTAAGTTTAGCATGTTCAAAATACTCGCATGCGCCAAACATGTCTCAACAATATAAGGTTCAAATGTCGATCCACAACGCGCACCATAGGTACACCATCAGTAAGGTTAAGCCATCCAGCCGAGGCGGCATTTGGTATGTGTGAATTCTGGGGAGGCCAGGCGTTCAATTTCTACCCCTACACCAACTTACCCGTAGTGCATTCAAAACAGTTTCTATGGGAACAAGACTCTTCGAGCCGTCTCTCTTTTCCTAGCGTCTCTCGTTACGTCGGACTGTTGACCTATGTAGTTAAAGAAACGCGCGTCTTAGACAAAGAGTTATCATTAAAAATGAAGCGAACCTCAGTTATAAAGAAGTTACTGAAAAAGTACCGCAACCATTCGGTCCTGCTTTTGAGTGCCTGTTGCGCTGCTCAACAAATGTCAACTTGTGCGAGGCAAGTAGTCTGTTCTAACGTTCCTGAACGTCAGCTGCCATTTTGTATTAGTGTAAACCCTAACGCGTGCTTCAAGCAACGATGCGACTGAATATTAATGCCATGACCATGAAGTCAAGGTGAAGATGATGTCACGCTTTGTGCCAAGGGCGCATTCTCACATACCACTCGGCCAAGCATTGTGCTCTGGTCTAAAAAAAGTATCACCCAACTACCTTAAAACCACAAATTAAGTAACAATCCCCCGGCGAAGATTCAATTTATGTTGGTTCATCTGCTAAACCTCCTGTTTTTTATTCCGGTGCACAGTGGGGCTTTTATATTTCCGCCACATTTATATTTACTTTATATTACGGCCAGAGTATTTTTACAACAGCAAAATTTTAAAAAATGTTGTTCCTAGTCATGCTAGCCCCAATTGTAAAAAAGTGGAACATCACCCCTCTGGGGGAATTTTCTATAAACTAATTTTTGAACAAGATACTTAATCTTTACATTTCTTACCATATCCTATCCGGAAGCACATCATTGTGTTAGGGGCTCCGGCTGATAAGGCTGAGTGCACCATCGGCAGCACCTTCACCTGGAAGCAGTTCCTTCGCATGGGCAAAGAAGCACGGAATTCATTAGCACCATGCATCAAGTACATTGAAGGGCAGATCTGCTACATGAATTCCACCAGCGGCACGACGGGAAAGCCAAAGATGGTGGTTCACGGCCATAAGTCTCTTGTGTCGGGTGTACAAGCTAACAGGTACGTTTTCAGCTTTCGTGGACAAGAGAACGAATTATTGTTGTTGCAGACTTGTATGAAGTTGTTTGCTAAGGACAGGGCTATACATTTGTAGGCTTAGTTTACAATATTTTGTCTTATGAAAATGCACATCCCTCGAGCTCTTCAGTGTGACAATTTGTAAAAGCATTACTGGAGTTTTAATAGATTATTATTATTTGTTAATTTATCTAATACCCACAGCGACTAGGCGCCGTAACAATGTGGGAGTTGGATATATACACGACAACAAAACAATTCTTTTATTAAATGTCAATTCATCACCATTGGCTTCGTAATGGGAACTTATTGGTATTTCCTATTTTTTTGTGATACAGGAACAAAATATAAAACTTCGATAAATGTAACTCACTATCAGCCCTATGAGACGCAACAGTTCTTAACGTCTCATTTTATGCCCCAAATTTGTTCGTAGTTGCTACTTTTCAACGTACTTTCACGCTGAAGCAAAATTTTGTACTAAACCTGTGGGCTGTTTGGCCGGCACGTTGGATCTTCGAAACAATTTAACAGCGCCAGTATTTTTTCTGCTAAATGTAGAAATGCCAGTACGTTCAGCCAGTATTCAGCTCATATGCACGGTGTAGTAAAGGGTAAGTTTTAAGAACTAATACATCCAAGAGGATTCATTATTTAACTGATGTGTTTTTCAGAAAGTGCATGTGTCGCCTCTGAGTTAGCTCCTCCATATTAGAAAAAACGGAATGTTAGGTAACAATCTACAGTGCCCACACCCGGGCATTATAATACTTCGGTAAGGATCAGTGCAATATTTTCAATTTAGCAAAACTCCAATAAGCGGTTTCGATCTGCAAATTTATAATCTACGATCACAAATGTTACGACATTGTGATGACCCACAAGCCAACAACTTAAGCAGGCCCTGCTGTTTCGGTTTTGCGGTTCCCTTCGGCGACACGAGGTCGCATGCCAGATAATTAGCCAGTGACACCCGAAGTGGTACCTGTGTATCTTGCTGACACTAAGGCGTGGTCTATTTGCACCCACTTCGGCTGCACAATTATGGCAAATACTTAGTTAATAATAAGAGCACATCTAGCCTTGGTTAATTTCGGGTTTTAAAATTACACTTGCTGCGGTCATTAGTCACAATCGTTCACAACTAGGTAAAAGACCAGCACTCGTGGCGCGGTGAGCAGCTTTAATTAAACGCGGGCTGAATGGGTGCGCCCCGATCTTCACCAATTTAAAGGATACCAAATATATTTTAGTAATAATAACAAAAGCAAGCACAATGAATCTTACAAGAGATTTATGCAGTAAAACAAGAATTGTTAGACCAGCTGGGCTTCGCACTCAGGCTGTCAGTGTTAGAACTTGGTACCCTTCTTTTTTATATAGACTCACCAGTCCACCTGTAGGCCACAGAGGCCCATCGGCGGTCTTTTCTTGCATTTAATGTAGAGAATGACAGCAAAGGTTTAAGCAAATCACTATTTGCTGACGGGATACTCAAGAAGTTCGTGGTTTGTACTCACAGGGGGTCGCAATTTTCCCGACGAAAAAAATCCTGGCACGGAAAAACGTTTAAGAGGATAACTCGACACAAGCAGAAAATTTCTGCTTTTCAGTTTCTGCTACTTCATTCGTGCTTCATTCATTGATTGTAGGGTTTAACACGCGGAAGCAATGCAGGCGATGAGGCCTGCCGTAGTGGAGGGCTCCGGATTAATTTTGACCACCTGGAAATCATTGACTAGCGCCGAAATCTCTTGCAAACGGGCAGTTTGCTTTTCGCCTCCATCAGAAAAGCGACCGCCGCGGCCGGGAATCAAAACGGCGTCCTTTTGCTCTGCAGTACAATGCCTTAGACACTGAGCCACCGTGGCGGGTTTCATTCCGTCTTTGCTTGCGCAGAACTTTGTAGTTTCAATTATTTTGTTGTATCCTCTTTACTAGACTAGCCGTAATAGGATATTGCAAAATTCTGTGGTCGTTAGCTTTTGTAAGCTTCTCAGCAAAAGTAGGCACGAAGCAGTGGTAAGGAGAGGGGAGGGAGAGCGGGAGAAGACGTGGGGAGGGGGGAGTCAAACATTCCAACCAGTTTGTCATACAGTCGGGATTGCAGCGTTAGTGTGGATCCCACCGTATCAATCAAGCTGATCGCAAGTTGGAACTTCAATGACAATCTGCGCCTGCTCTTATGGAATATTTTCTTGCTGTTTTCTTGACACTTTGGGGTAGTACGAAATAAAAACATTTTGCTAAGTGAAAACACGTTTCCAGTCATCCCCATCACATGGGCCTGAACGGCAAGGACATCCTGCTTTGCACGGGAACAATCGGCCACGCCTATGCTCTCTTTGTCTGCGTCTGCAAATCCATCATACACGGAGCGTCTGCAATCTTTTTGGAGACGCCGAACACTGACAAAATCCTACAAGCGCTCGAACAGCATAAGGTGAGCCTGTATTTCCTTCATAATGCAGGAAAGAAAGGTAGATATGGAGGGAGAGAGCAAGTGGGAGAGAGAAAAAGGAGAAATGTTTGTATTTTTTTATTCACATTTTGTTTCCGGACTTTGGTGTCTATACTATCGTCGTTGTCCAGGATTTTGTAGTTGAGCCCCTATATTCTTAGGGCTGTCCAGTATTTTCCTGTAATGAAATTGTTTGAAGCTGGTCATACTGTGCGAGCTATGGACGTGCATCGTTCACCTTTGTTCTTGCGCAAGAGAACATACTTCTGGCATGAATTGAACAATCAGAATGAAACATGCCATGGAAAGACCAAGGAAGTGAAAATATCAAAGCCGCTTTACTAAGAGGAAGATGTTTCAAACGCAAAGCTTTCTCAGATGCTAGCTAAGTCAAAGTTAAAGTCTATATTCAAAACTGCTGCAACGGTGTCGTGATGGCGCATTCGGATAGATGCCGGCTTCATACGGCGAGAGACGCAATCTCTATTGCGACCCTGGGAAGCGTTTTTTTTTTCTTGAGGTGCTTCGTATGCCTTTGTGGGAACACAGTGTCTAGTGTTCTGTCTGAAGGCACTCTAGCTCAGCGATGCAGCCAGCCGTGATTAGAGTTAAATCCCACGACATATCAAGACTAGCCTGACGGAGGCAGGAGCGTTTGCCTTTGTGGTGCATAGTATCTGTCTTAGCATCCTGTAACTGAGGGCCGTAGTTCGAGCCCGGCTCTTGCCTCCGTTTTTGCTGTTGAAATCGAAAGTTTTCATTCTAATTTTATGGCTTCGGTTAGTTTGCCTTGTTCTCAATGATTTTTCTGTTGTTGTAAATTATATTCGGTTGGTTTACGTTACGTTATGTAAAGGAAAGGCCAAGCAGTGCTAGAGGCGCCATTTTTAAAGCAAAGCTTTCTAACTCTACCAGCCAACGGTTCCTGCGTGGCGTGCGTGACCAGCCACCCACAATGGGGCTAAGGAGGGGCAGGAGGATTTTCATTCACGGTGCAGAGTGTAGATGGCGCGGCAAATTGTTACCCAGCATCTCGCGCGCCCAGATGCCTGCTGACACCGGCGGGCGTGTCAGCGGTGCGGCTTCGTCCTCTGCTTTATCGACAGTTGTTTTGGGCCGGTTTTGGCGCAGCTTCGCGTCCATTGCGCGCTTCCTTCGCACGGCTTGTTTGTTCGACAGCACCTACTTGGTAACCCGAACCCGACGGAATTATGTGTTCGTACTGCAAAGATACGTTGCGAATTGGCTTGCAGGGCGGGAAAACAAAGTGTAGGGGCCCCATACAGACATCTGGCCGTAGACAAACGCTAATGTTTCCGCACTGCTCACCTGCATAGGGACTCCGTTTTCTAAATTGGTGAATGCCAATTCGGTTGTGGTTTAAGAGGTGTTACAAAAGGTTAAATTAGCAACAGGTTCTGATGAATAGAAATTATAAAAGTTCCATCAGCCTGCATGCATTCTCAAACTTACTTTACTACCTATTTTAAATCATGGGAATCACTAAGCTCACATGCCGAATTGTTTTGGTACCTGCTTTTGCGTTGCGCGATAGTGTAGCCCCGAGCTAGCTCACCAGAATGGTTAGGTTCCGCTGTCTCACCGTTCGAAAGACGCGCCTTTCCGTTTTCTTTCCGCCGCCGCACGGCCGGCCTACAGCGGCGGCGCCACACCACTCTAGCCCAACCGTGGGCGACGCAGCTTTGTTCAGGACGCGGCCCCCGCGAATTCCAGGTAATGGCTTGCAGAATCTCTGGTTTCACGGGTGTGAATTCAAGTGACGGTGTATGGGCATTGTTGTAGGTGTCGTTTAAAGATTTTCTTTTTGACCACGTTAAAAGCATGGATTGGATTCAATTTTTTCTTCCAACGACTGCTGGACGTCGCTTTAGTGGAGTCCTTGTAGTACTGTCGGACGGCACTCTTAACAGGAGGCTCTCCCTTACCTTTCAAACCTCTCTGAGCGTCTCTTAGCGTCCGGGCTAAATCTGGTGCTAGCACCATACTCTCTCCTAGTGAGCATCGGGAAACATTATGGCCGTATTATCACCATGGCAATGCCGCCACCATGTTGGCCTTTAAGAGTTATAATTGTCATGGCAACAACGCAAGGGGGCGCAGCTTGCATGGAGGAGAGGTGATGCTCGTCTCTCTCATGCCGGTTAGACTCTACCTATCCACTCTATGCCCCCTGATACCCACCCGCAACCACCGCTCAGCTGCCTCCACCGAGCCAGCTCCACTGCGACCGGCGCGCACCAAGCGCAGCTACGCTGCCCGGCGTATGTCGATTGGGCAGTAACGACGACAGCTCGAATATAACTTGAACACTTTATTCTTGTTACGCTAACGAACGCGTCGTCCGTAGAGAAACACTGATACAACACAGCTACGGTTGTCTGTTATCAAGCATAGCACACGCACGACCCAAGTACTATCCTTCAGCTCTGCTTCACGCACACGAACGAGGTTCTCACCTTGTGCTAACAGCACTCAAAGAAACTTTGCGTTACGGTTCTGCCTGATGCTCTTGCAGTCCCTTTTGCAGCACCACAATTTCCGAGAGAGCACATACCAGAAATCTCTATTACATGACACGGGCGTCGGCCTCGCCGCCTTGCCGTGCGGAAGCAGCTGCTGTGGTGACCGTCTTCGTGCATACGCACTGCCAGTAACTCCGGACAGAAGCGAAAGGGAAAAAAATGACAGCAGGAGTGTATCGCCAGCGCCACTACCTCTAGGAGCACAATAATACAACCGAAACTAGAAAAAGTAACATCGGCCTGCTCTAGACACCGCCTCGGTGAAACACATTGTCTAAGTTGGCTCTAATACAGCACGTTTGGGCTAAAAAAACGGCGCAAGTGAGGATAGAAAGCTTTCCTTTAAAAAGAACCATCACGAGAAGACGACGGAATGCATGCCACAAAAAGAACACCATGCCGATGCGCCAAGAAAAACATCTGCGAGTATTCAGACGACTGTGAATCCCCAGCAGTCTTATGCCGCTTGCGTAGCGTGTGAGTTGTTTACAGCCAAATGTCGCCATGAGTAGCGGAAGACGTTGGAATATTTCACACTTTTTAGGTATTTTTTTGTTTGCTTTCGCTAATGATTCAAATTTATTCCACTATGGCTATGAAGTACCTTTACTTCGCTAATAAAGTTTTTTTTTCGAAGGTACATGGCGTTCTGCTGAGTTGGACCGTTTACGTCATTTTTTATTCCTATTAAGTACGTTCTTTGAAGGCTCTATGGTGTCCGGTTTTTTGGAGACATGTATATGGTGCATATTTTTTAGTGGAGATGTAGGGCGTTACATAGTCTGCCATTGTTGCCCTTTTGATGTGTTTTTAACGCTCTTTTGCGGAATTGATTTGTTTATTCTGTGGTATTGGGGGGAGGTGTATAAGGTGCATATTTCTGATTTTGCTACATCAATTTTGTTAGTTTAATTTTTTTATTTTTTGGGTTTTTCAAAATTATGCCTGGAACATTATCTCCAACAACGCTGTTATAACGATTAAATGTGCTACCTCCGGAAGATTTGCATTTTTGTAGAAATACAGGGGGTTAGACGGCTCGCCATTTTTGCCATTTTTTATTTGTGTTTTTAACTGTTTTTTGCGGAATTTGTTTGTTTATTGTTTGGTTGCGGGGGGTGAATGATATGCATCTTCTTGATTTGTCAGATCATTTGTTGTGCATTTTTCTTTTTTTTATTGTCTGAGTTTTGGAAATTTTGCCCAACAATAAATTCCTTCATGCCATTATAATGAATAAAGGGGTTCCTTCCACCAAACTTGCATTGCTGTGCGTGAAACTGTTCCACATTTTCGGTATTTCTTGATGTCGGGCTAGTTGGGGTAAAATGTTCGTGAAGGTAAATGGCGCTTGTTATGATACGGAGACCGACACAGGAAGAAAAACAACGGTTTCACAGAAGGCGGCGTACTAACTTATTTATTCTGAAGAAGACCAAAACGCACACACACACACCACACACACCACACAACACACACACACACACACACACACCACACACACATATATATATATATATATATATATATATATATATATATATATATATATATATATATATATATATATATATACAGAAAGATAGGTCAGCAGTCTACAACGCCAAAGGAGGCATAGGGGTGTGGTTAGGTTCTGTTCTTTTTTGCTACGGTTAATGAAGTACACATTTTTTTAAATATACAGAAGAAAGAAAGAAAGAAAAACACGCGCCCAGAGTGGGGACCGAACCCACGCCTTTCGATTACATGTCGAATGCCTTACCAATTCGGCTATCTGGGCGACTGTGTTCTCCTTCACTTTCTGGGCTATTTATATTTACTAGAAGTGTATCTGACACTTGAGGGTGGTAGCCAGCGCCACTCTGACTACACGGGGAGAAGGGGACCTTCTTTTCAACCCCCGGGGCGTGACTCCAACGTCTGCAGCCTGTCATGAGCGCGTAACTGGCGGGAAGCCGTCTTATGCTACCTAGGCATCAAGGCTGCCAGAACCGAGACCCTCGCTAGGCTTTCGCAGAATAATATAGCAAGGAAATGAGGGGCTCGTTAATGAAATACAGAAAGATAGGTCAGCAGTCTACAACGCCAAAGGAGGCATAGGGGTGTGGTTAGGTTCTGTTCTTTTTTCCTACGGTTAATGAAGTACACATTTTTTTAAATATACAGAAGAAAGAAAGAAAGAAAAACACGCGCCCAGATTGGGGACCGAACCCACGCCTTTCGATTACATGTCGAATGCCTTACCAATTCGGCTATCTGGGCTACTGTGTTCTCCTTCACTTTCTGGGCTATTTATATTTACTAGAAGTGTATCTGACACTTGAGGGTGGTAGCCAGCGCCACTCTGACTACACGGGGAGAAGGGGACCTTCTTTTCAACCCCGGGGCGTGACTCAAACGTCTACAGCCTGTCATTAGCGGGTAACTGGCGGGAAGCCCTCTTATGCTACCTAGGCATCAAGGCTGCCAGAACCGAGACCCTCGCTAGGCTTTCGCAGAATAATATAGCAAAGAAATGAGGGGCTCGTTGAGGAAATACAGAAAGATAGGTCAGCAGTCTACAACGCCAAAGGAGGCATAGGGGTGTGGTTAGGTTCAGTTCTTTTTTACTACGGTTAATGAAGTACACATTTTTTTAAATATACAGAAGAAATAAAGAAAGAAAAACACGCGCCCAGAGTGGGGACCGAACCCAAGGAGAACACAGTCGCCCAGATAGCCGAATTGGTAAGGCATTTGACAAGTAATCGAAAGGCGTGGGTTCGGTATATATATATATATATATATTGCCGCGAACCATACATCGGGTTTGTTTATTTGTGTTTTGCTTTTACCGCCCGGCTGCGCCGGTCTGCGTTATCTCTGCGCCAAGGGAAGCGCGTGTTCCATTCTTTCTTTCTGTGCCGCATGTGTTATCTGTTGTGATAGGGAGAGCATTCCGATCTTACGTGAACAGCCCAGAATAATCTTCTTGGATCTACTATGTTCTCGATGCGAATCGACGTTTCGAGAACCACGCGCGCCGAAAGATAAAAAGCCTGCAGTGCGGACGCCGGGGCATTCGATTCTGCGACGCTCGCCGACGCACGTACGTCACTTTGTTGACCACTGCTTCGCCGCCTCTGTATTCTTTTCAGTTGTTAGGGGAGCACAAGTTCGCTCCAATAAACTTGTTTCTTTTCCAAACAACTGCTTCGTCCTTGGCTACGTGACATCTGGTGGAGGTGCTGGGTACGCACCCTTCATGCCCACTACAACCTCTGGAAGCCGCCAAGCCAGTCCAACAAGAGCCAGCCTCCGCGTGCAAGATTTACCACCCGAGTTCGGTCTACTACCGGAGAAGACGAAGAAGAAAAACGTCGCAACCAGCACCATGCTCAACCAAGCCAACCCTCCTGTCGTTCTGCAGCAGCCACGGGAACCGCCATCATTCCGAGGAGCCCCCGCAGAAGACCCAGAAGAATGGTTGGAGAAACTGGAGCGCGTCCGGAAATTCAACAGGTGGGACGACGCAGAAACGTTCCGGCACGTTTTCTTTTACTTGGAAGATTCGGCTCGCACTTGGTTCGAGAACCACGAGAGCTCCTTGACAAACTGGGCTCAGTTCAAAAGCGAGTTCATTAAGACCTTCACTACCGTCGTGCGAAAAGAAAGAGCCGCCCTTTTGTTGGAAACGCGCACGCAACACCCCAACGAAGGTGTCGTGATCTTCGTTGAGGAGATGAAGCAGCTATTTCGCCGCGCGGACCCCGAAATGACGGAAGAAAAGAAGTTGCGCTTCTTAATGCGCGGAGTGAAGGAGGAACTGTTTGCTGGACTTGTCCGAAATCCGCCCAAAACCGTCGCCGAATTCGTGACCGAAGCCAGCACCATTGAGAAAGCCCTCGAAATGCGTGCTAAGCAGTATGACCGCAACTTTGTTGGCGCGGCCAATGCGAACGACCTTGGCAGCACGCGGATCCCGGCCGACAGCCTACGCGAGACTATCCGCGCAATAGTGAGAGAGGAGCTGCGGAAACTTCTCCCAACGCCGCCGCAGCCCCAAGTCGCTTCCCTCACCGACGTGATTAGAGAAGAAGTGCAACAAGCGTTGGGAACTTCTACGCCATCCGAGGTACCCCGAGAGCCACAAGCTATGACATACTCCGCGGCTGTTCGTCGACCCCGCCCTGCTCCAACACGCCGTCAAGAGGCCCCGCCGTACCGCCGCCCACTGTCACCCGCCCGACCCCCGGTAGCCCGAAACCAGACGCCGAGGAAGACGGACGTATGGCGAACTCCCGATAACCGTCCTCTGTGCTACCACTGCGGAGAGGCCGACCACATTTACCGTCGCTGCCCATACAAAAGACTCGGACTGCGTGGTTTCTCCGTCGACGCACCTCGCCCTCTCCCTGGCCAACGACCACGTGAGATCGACGAGTATCTATCTGAAACCAGCCGTGGCCCAGCGCGTTTCAACCGTTCGCCGTCGCCCTACCCCTACCAATCGCCGAACCGCCGTAGCAACGCTGACTTCGCCCGTGGAAGGTCCCCCAGCCCACGCGGGGGAAACTAAAGGCGGCAACTTCTGGAGGTGAAGTTGCTCTACGGCGAAAAACTAGAAACCCTCCAACGACGCAAGGACGCGCTGAAGACAGTGATTCACGACATGCCCTCATCCCGACGACCCGACCTAACCCTGACGAGACTCCCGAACACGACGACAGCTACACGGCGCGACGCGTACCCGACCTGACCGAGACGTCCGTTGAGAAGACGACGACAACGACGATGCACAGTGCCCGACCATCAACACGTACAAGCAGAGATACGACGCCCCGACGAACCCGGAACTCGAGGACGACTGCATCTGACGTCAAGGTGTCCATCGACGGCTTTGACGTAGTCGCCCTCGTAGACACGGGAGCTGACTATTCGGTAATGAGCGGACCATTTGCGTCTAAACTGAAGAAAGTTATGACCAGATGGGACGGTCCGCACATACGCACAGCAGGAGGCCACCTCGTGACGCCAAGTGGAACGTGCACATCGCGCGTCACCATAGACGGCACAACGTACCCTGCGGCGTTCGTCGTTCTGCCTAACTGCTCCCGCGACGTGATTCTCGGAATGGACTTTTTGACGGACAACGGCGCAATAATTGATCTGCAGACCAAGTCGATAACATTTTCCTCCAATCACTCCACGACGCCGCAGCCGAACCCCGATCACCGTGCTGCTGTCAGGATCGCCGACGATCACATCACCCTGCCACCCCGCGCAAGCTTGAATGATCGCCGTCTACTGTGAGGATGCTGCTTCTGACATCGACGCTATCGTAGAAAGTGATCGAAGGTTGCTTCTCGACCGCGGTGTCTCCGTCGCAAGAGGCATTGCGCACTTTAAGCAACGCCAATCTCACGTTTTGGTCACTAATTTCACCGAGAGTACCAGCATTTAAACAAGGGAGCTGCAATTGCGTTCCTCGAAGAAACACAAGAAGCAAGTGATGTGATCGCAGTCGCCGACTTTGAACGCACACCCGTAGAAACATTCAAGCTCCCGCAGCCCTTCGACGTGAATCCGGCGCTACCGCAAGAACAACGGAACAAATTATTGGCTTTGCTACGTCGCTATAGCGAATGTTTTTCGTCGAGCACAAAACTACGTCAGACCCCTCTAGCGAAGCACCGAATAATAACCGAAGATGGAGCCCGACCTACCCGACAGTCACCGTACCGCGTCTCTTCACACGAACGGGAAGCCATCCGGACTCAAGTCGACGACATGCTCAGCGACGACATTATACAGCCATCGAAAAGCCCCTGGGCTGCGCCCGTCGTACTCGTAAAGAAAAAGACGGCACATTAAGGTTTTGTGTTGACTACCGGCGACTGAACAAAATCACGAAAAAGGACGTGTACCCCCTCCCCCGAATTGACGACGCCCTCGACCACCTCTGCCACGCGAAGTACTTTTCATCGATGGACCTGAAGACCGGCTACTGGCAAATTGAAGTGGACGAGAGAGACCGAGAGAAGACTGCATTTATAACCCCAGACGGCCTATACGAGTTCAAGGTGATGCCGTTTGGGCTGTGCACAGCACCAGCGACGTTTCAAAGAGTCATGGACACTGTGCTAGCTGGCCTTAAGTGGCACACCTGCCTCGTATACCTCGACGACGTAGTGGTATTCGCCCGGACTTTCGACGAACACCTTGCAAGGTTGGAGTCTGTACTCGAGGCCATTCGTACGTCGGGGTTGACGCTGAAGCCTGAAAAGTGCCGTTTTGCATACGAGGAACTCAAGTTCTTGGGCCACGTCGTCAACGCCGCGGGAGTCCTACCTGACCCGGCAAAAACTTCAGCTATCGCGAACTTCCCTAGGCCGAAAGACAAGAAGGGCGTGCGAAGATTTCTCGGGCTGTGCGCATACTACCGGCGCTTCGTCGCAAACTTCGCACGCATTGCAGAGCCACTCACGCGCTTGACGAAAGACAGCACCCCTTTCAGCTGGGAAAACGACCAAGAAAAAGCATTCTGCGAGCTGCAAAAACGCCTGCAAAGCCCGCCCGTGCTCGCTCATTTCGACGAAAATGCCGAAACGGAAATGCACACGGACGCCAGTGATATAGGCTTGGGTGCCGTCCTTGTCCAAAAGCAAAGCGGCTGCGAAAGGGTAATCGCCTATGCCAGCCGTGGTCTGTCGAAGGAGGAGAAAAACTATTCTGCCTCTGAGAAAGAGTGCCTGGCTATTATATGGGCGATTTCAAAATTTCGCCCATACGTGTATGGAAGGCCATTCAAGGTTGTAACAGACCACCATGCGCTGTGTTGGCTCGCCAATTTGAAGGACCCCTCTGGCCGTCTTGGGCGGTGGAGCTTGCGCCTGCAGGAGTTCGACGTTACAGTCGTTTATAAATCCGGCAGGAAACACTCCGACGCCGACTGCCTGTCCCGCGCCCCCGTCGACCCACCACCACAAGACTCTGATGAAGACAGCGCGTTCTTCGGGATCGTGACGGAGAGCGACCTAGCCGCCCAGCAGCGTGCCGACCCCGACTTACGCGTCATAATCGAGTACCTCGAGGGATGCAACGTTGCCGTTCCTAGGGCCTTCAAGCGCAGCTTACCAGCATTCAGCCTGAGAAACTCCGTCCTCGTGAAGAAGCATTTCAGCCCCGGAACAAGAGCGAATTACCTTCTCGTCATCCCCGCGGACCTTCGTGACGAAATTTTGGAAGCGTGCCACGACGACCCGTCTTCCGGACATCTCGGCACAGCCCGCACTATTGGAAAAATCAAGGCGAGGTACTACTGGCCCGGCCTTACCTCTGAGGTCACCCACTACGTCCGGAGCTGCCGTGACTGCCAGCGACGAAAAACGCCGCCGACAAGACCCGCCGGACATCTGCAACCGATCGCCGTCCCATCAAGACCATTTCAACAGATTGGAATGGACCTTTTAGGCCCGTTCCCTACGTCACGATCACAGAACAAGTGGATTGTCGTAGCGACAGACTACATGACGCGCTACGCAGAGACCGCCGCTCTTCCGAGGGGGACTGCACAAGAAGTGGCGAAGTTCTTTATAAGCCAAGTTGTGCTGCGACATGGAGCCCCGGAAGTCCTAATCACAGACCGCGGAACGGCATTTACTGCGGAGCTGATGCAAGGAGTATTACGCTACAGCAACACGGATCACCGAAGAACGACGGCGTACCACCCCCAAACGAACGGACTAACAGAACGCCTGAACAAGACAATCGCAGATATGCTGTCAATGTACGTTGACGTTGAACATAAGACTTGGGACGAAGTGCTCCCGTATGTCACGTTTGCGTACAACACGGCTATCCAGGAGACGACGCAGCTGACGCCGTTCGAGCTTGTCTACGGTAGAAAGCCGACTACGATGCTCGACGCCATGCTTCCGCACGTAGAAGACGACGATCTCAACGCCGACGTCCACGAATATCTTCAACGTGCGGAGGAGGCCCGCCAGCTCGCTCGAGTTCGTATAACGGACCAGCAGCTGGTGGATGCGGGCCGCTACAACCTCCGACGCCGAGACGCCGAGTACCAACCAGGGGATCGTGTGTGGGTTTGGACTCCCATCCGATGACGCGGACTCAGTGAGAAGCTCCTGCGACGCTATTTCGGACCCTACCAGATTCTACGACGTGTTGGCCAACTTACCTACGAAGTGATCCCTGATGGTGACTCCGGCACATCACGACAACGAAGGCGGCCTGAAGCCGTCCACGTGGTTCGCCTAAAACCTTTCTACGGACGATGACAAACTTTTATTTTCATTGGTTCGGACTGTCGCTTATGTTAGCATCGGGTCGATGCACTCTTAGAGGGGGGGTAATGCCGCGAACCATACATTGGGTTTGTTTATTTGTGTTTTGCTTTTACCGCCCGGCTGCGCCGGTCTGCGTTATCTCTGCGCCAAGGGAAGCGCGTGTTCCATTCTTTCTTTCTGTGCCGCATGTGTTATCTGTTGTGATAGGGAGAGCATTCCGATCTTACGTGAACAGCCCAGAATAATCTTCTTGGATCTACTATGTTCTCGATGCGAATCGACGTTTCGAGAACCACGCGCGCCGAAAGATAAAAAGCCTGCAGTGCGGACGCCGGGGCATTCGATTCTGCGACGCTCGCCGACGCACGTACGTCACTTTGTTGACCACTGCTTCGCCGCCTCTGTATTCTTTTCAGTTGTTAGGGGAGCACAAGTTCGCTCCAATAAACTTGTTTCTTTTCCAAACAACTGCTTCGTCCTTGGCTACGTGACAATATATATATATGGCAAATGTTTCATGGTCCACCAACATTAACGCAATATATGCTAAAGCCTCACGTTCATTAGGATACTTACGTCGCAATTTGCATGCTTCTCCGTCTAACGTTCGTCAACTAGCCTATAAAACATTTGTATTACCACAACTAGACTTCACGTCCTCAGTTTGGTCCCCCTAGCAATATTATTTACTTGGTAAACTAGAAGCCGTACAAAATCGCGCAGCTCGGTTTATTTCCAAATCATATGACCTTAGTTCCAGCATAACAAAAATAAAACAATCTTTTACTAGAACCATTGCATATCCGACGGCAAATCGCGTTTCTATTCATGTTTCACAAATACATTAATCGTGGCAGACCCTCCCCATTACCCACTGTGAGCCCTCTTTTCACATCACGCAGATTATTTATTCAACGCAGCTTCATCAGAATCTACGGCACCACAAACAATTTCAATTCATCTGCCCTCCCACGTGCTATCCGGTTGTCGAACGATCCGCGTGATAATATCGTATCACTGACTAACCCAGAAACATTCCGCAATCACTTGCACAAGCATTTTTCTAAGTAAAACCACCAAACAAGAACGCTGGCGTTCCTTTCTGTTAGCACCATGATGTTTGCTTTTTATTTCTTTTCCTTTTTTTTGCGGTTGCGGCTACCACACTAGATGTTATTATTGCTTGTATTTATTTTCTTGACACTCTTGCTCGCTGTTATCATGTTCTTTTTCTCTTGTATCACTGACTTGTTGCTGTATTATATATCTAGTTTATGTATAACTTCTCGTGTTATATTTTATCTGCCCTTTGCCCCCTTTACGTAATGCCCTGCTGGGCCTGTAAGGTATTTTGAATATATATATATATATATATATATATATATATATATATATATATATATATATATATATATATATATATATATATAGTATATATATATATATATATATATATATAGATATATATATATATATACAGCAACAAAGTTTTCCTGGGACGCCGGTAGAATATACACAAAATGGTTTCGACCACGGTAAAAAAAGAGAGAACAGATTTAATAACGTCGAAACGTTATTAAATCTGTTCCCTCTTTTTTTACCGTGGTCGAAACCATTTTTGTGTATATATATATATATATATATATATAATATATATATATATATATATATATATATATATATATATATATAAGACAGAAACACGAGTTGGCAGTCAAGAAACCTCGGGGAAAGCAAAGGGGAGGATGTGGTAGGTCATTGAAACAGCTAAAGAATTTGGAAAGAAAGTGGAGAAAAAATGCCCGCCAGGTGGTATCCGAACCCACGACCTCCACAATACCGGTCTAGCGCAATAACCACTACTCTACCGGCGGGGCGATTTTCCTCTCCACTTTCTGGGGTATTTATGTCAAGGTATTTTTGTTTCCTGTGCTTGGTGGTGGTAGCCAAAGCCATTCGGGCTACTCGGGGTGAAGGGGAACTTCTTTTAACCCCCGGGCCGTGACTCGAGTGGTCTACGACGTGTCAAGAGTGATCGACCAGCGTTGAATCCTCTTAAGCTTCCTATGGCGCCAAGACTGCCAGAACACAGGCCCTCGCTATGCATGTAGCGAATCAGAATAGGAAATGAGGGGCTCGTTAAAAATAAGGCAGAAATAAGGGGTTGGCAGTCAAGAAAACCTCGAAAAGCATATATATATATATATATATATATATATATATATATATATATATATATATATATATATATACTATTATATATATATATATATATATATATATATATATGCGATGGGGCCGAAGTCGTGGTTAACACAAAGTAAGAAACCTCGGTAACAGCAACAGCGGAGGGTTTATTTCGACGTTTCGACTTCGAGACAAAGTCTTTTACGGAATCATTCCCGTAGAAGACTTGTCTCGAAGTCGAAACGTCCATATATATATATATATATATATATATATCTAGCGATTCAGAATAGGAAATGAGGGGCTCGTTGGAATAATACAGAAATAGGGGTTGGCAGGTAAGAAAGCCTTGAAAAGAAAAGGGGAGGATGTGGTAGGTAATTGAAATAGATAAAGAACTTGGAAAGAAAGAAAGAAAGGGGAGAAAAAATGCCCGCCGGGTGGGATGTCCTGTTCGGTGGGCATTGGCCAGGGCTGAATCACTTGTTTTAATTCGTTAAGACCTCTTAATAGAAAATTATTTGCGGAAAGAAAGAGGCCATGAAATGAATGAAGGTTCGCTGTGATTAAAACCCCACAGCCAAATAATTTAAATCCTTCAGCAATTCAAGCGACTGAAGCAGAACGGTAAGCCTAAATAGAATTGAATATATTTTTTGTGGTTCGCCAAACTTGTTTCCTCCAATAGATAATATAAGTGGAACCAATGGGATCAACCTCAAACGCTCATTTGGCCACTTCAAAAGCGCTTGTCTAGCAAGCCGAGAAGAGACAACACTGCAGCAAAAAATGTTCGATTGATTCCGGGACCTGGCACCACACACATAGTTCGACAGGAAAAGCCTTGTTTTAAGGAAGGTTGGTAGGTTGTGGTTTGCGGGAAAGAAAAAAAATGGAAGGGCACTGTTCTTCTAAGGAGACGGAACTTCAACTTCGGTATCCTGCGGCGCCCCTTGGTGAAGGCCACTTCGCATTGCCACTAACCCCAAAAACGAGCATTCCACCCGAGCTTTAAGAAATGTTGATATTCTTCAATTGGCAAGCGTGCACCTGAACGAGTGGTATCAAAATGCGAACATTTTCTTAATCTTGAAGAGCAAAAATAGCCGTTATAGGTATGCCTAATTGAACGTCAGCTGCTACCGCGAGATTAGCTAAGTGGTGACCACCTAACTCGTTGCCGCTGATGTCCGTATGACCGGTGGCACATGCGAAACGTACCTCTTTCACGTGACTTAGAACGAAAAACGAAAATGGGAGGTAAATGGAGCATCGCTATGGAAGGTAATGCCGGTATAACTGACATCTAATGGGATAATATGCAAATTTCTGACACTTGTTTTGGGGTACTTTACGTAGAGCAAGAGCAATTGCTAAAAATGCTCCCATAAAAATTGGCTTGTAACCCGGGAATCGTAGCAAATCACTCAAATCTAGATATTGCAAAAAATACTAATTCCATTTTTCTCGCCATTTTGAGGCACACCTGTATAAGTCACAGAGGACGCAGGATACTTGGATAAATACTCATTTGAGATTACGGTTGATAGAAAGCGTGGGGAAGCTTTGCAGAAGAAGCGAAGGGGTTTTGAAAGAAAAACGCAGTTTCTCGCTCAATAGGGTATACTGGGATAACTTCATATAGCTTAACAGTTTAAAGATAGCTTAAACATGCAATCAATGCATGTTTTAACAAATTGCACTTTAGCGGAAACAGGTTTCGGCAACGGAAATGGAAAAAAAAACAGGGGGCACAAACATATATAGGCTTGGCAGCTCCAGGAGGGACTTCGTCCATGCCCAGGTACGTTTGAACCATTAGCAAAAGAACTCGGGCCCTGAGTTCGGGAATACATGCCTCTAAGTACAAAACCCGGTTAGGGACGAACCAAAGCAGGCCAAGGCAAAATCGAAGGATGCGCCTCTACAACAGGTATAACACTCGCAGTTTTTAAATAGGACAATTGGAAAATGAGACGAAGCCAAACTCCATGACAGGCCCGTCAAAGGATCGGTACAACAGTAAAATTGGGTCCCGGGGCATTCTTGCTAGTTCCCCACATAGTCTCTTCATGCGACCAAATGCTCTCTCCATTTTAGTGACTGATGCATTAATTTGTGTATTGCAATCAAGAGCGGAATTAGCGTATGTAATAACATTGTACTTCAGCTTATCCACCTGCAGAATGAGTTGATTTTTGTAAGCGAGAAAAAGTGGAACTGGTCCTACAAACGCGAAGACGAGTAGAGCACTGTTCGACAAATTTAGCCCTAAATAAATGCTGTCAAGGGATGTCTCGAACGGAGAAAAATTGGCATGCAAGCGTTTATAGGAGTTGCGCTACGCGGCTTTGCCATCGGAAGATGACGATGAAACGCATAACAACGTTTGCTGCTGAATACAACACTGTACTATCGCAATAAATGGAAATGCAAACAACCGAGCGCGTGGCTTTCAGTATATGCTGCGCATCCTAACGACAGACCGCGTAGGCGAGCGACTGAACAAGTTACGGGAGTTCACTACCAACCTGGATTCGAAAAGACCGTCGTATTTCCTGGGGCCGTTGGGCACTGAGTATGAAATAAAAAAATAAAAAGACATAGCTGCGTGTGCTGTTTTCACACATCGCGGCAACAAAGATCGATAACGCTCGCGTGAACGGGCGCCGAACGCGATAGGGAGAGAGAGAGAGAGAGAGAGAGAGAGAGAGAGAGAGAGAACCACTTTATTTTACATCTGGAATTTAGGGGCAGGGATGGCCGAAGCCCATACGGCTTCGGCGACCGCAAGGGCCCGTGCGGTTAGAGTTTCCTGAACCGCCAGGTCCGAGCTCCCCAAGGCCTGTTCCCAGTGGTGGTGCGTGTGGTAGGAGGGAAATGGGTGTGTGGACACTTACACAGCGAATGAAAGTGGGTATCACGTTGGTGGCAATGAGGGCAGTGTAATGTTGGAAACTTTTGTGGGTGCGTGTGTGTGAGCGTGGTTCTGTGGGGGAACACGGTAGAAAGACAAAATCAAAACGGTTACACGCAGAGCGACGGTGTTTCTGTATCAACTTTGGACACAAACTCTCGCAAATCGTTCACACTGCGCTTACGTGGCCCGTCGCCCGGATGCGCGGCATGTATTGAAAGCCACGCACTCCGTTCTTCGCATTTCAACTTATCACGATAGTAGATACTTTACCGGTATTTGCTTTCCTGTGCCGTGCAAAACGAGTTTTCACCGCTGGTGTTCGGCAGCTCCCTCTCTCGTGGGATCCCTTGTCAGTGGGAGGAGCTCAAGGTTGATCCCGAGCCCTGCTGCTTCTTCATCCTTGCACCACTAGTGCAAGGTGCGGCAACTTTTGTTTGGTTCATAGATCTTGAAAACTGAGTGTGATGACAAAAAAAAAACAGCCCAGACGATTGCCTAATAAGCCTCCTCGCTCAGTGAGTCTTTAAAAGTTCATTGACGCCTGATTAATTTTACTCATAAGCTTGACAATCGTCCCTACCTGCACGCTTTATCAGACATTCAGATGCCAGCTTCTCGTCTTTCTTCCACGGCGTGCACAATCCGCAGCTGTCAGGGGCAGACAGTAGCTGCCTTTTGGTCATTTTGTTCTTCAGAAGTCTTCGTATTCTACAATCGTCGTTGCAAATCTATCTTCTACTGCCTTGTACTCGATCGGCCCTGCACGAGCTCTGCCGCACATTTTTACACTACGCATCGACGCGCACAACGATTGGGTGACATGACCGAATGACATGTCCGGGTCGGCAGTTCCACCATGACCGACGCCTCGACATGGCATGACCCTTTTCCATCATATTCGGCTCATGGCTCCTTTTGCTTGGTCTATTCATCAATTTCCCTCACCAACTCGTCAATCGCGCTCCTCCTCTTACCTGTACGATCCCCTTCTCACAACCTGTCTCGTCGTAGAACAATGGCGATCTTCTTCAATTGACCTTCTATTGCCAGCGCACCAAAATATTGGCATGCGAATTTCTTCCCGCAGGTTTCTACATTGGCTACCGTCCCTTACATGGCACGATGCTTGCTAGATCACACAGAACGACCCAAGTATGACCTCAGCTCCCTGCAGTATTTGATGACGGGTACCAACTACATCAGCGAAGACGTTGGACGAAGACTTTTTGACGAGCTGAAGCTTAAGAGTTACGTTCAGGGTGAGTTTCATATTTTTCAGGAATATCCATGTCTCTCTCAGGGGTACACGAATCAAAACATTTTATTTTATAGCGCAAATATCCCAGGTAAGATGACATTTTCAGTGTAATGTTGGATTGTAACAGCCGACCAAGAGCGATCGGTGAATTCCGCAACAGGGCATGCTGCTCGGTGAAAGATCAGGTGACCCGAAACTGCCTTTGAAACGCACCCTGTCCCGCTAGATGAAATGCCAAAGCCTGATTTCGGGCCCTTCCAGAGAAATGGGCTTCCCTGCATGCATTTTTCTCCTTTCGGGTCTCGACTAAATTATTCCCATCGTCCTTGTCCCGATGAAGGGACTTTGCTTCGACGGCACCCAACGCGGCCCATGACGGAAGGTTCGTTGACCTTTTCGCAGGAAGGCTAAAAAACAAATAAACCACCGAAGGGGCGTTCATACGCCATGTGAAATAAGTCGTTCTTGAATCTGAACTTCCCGCCATCTCGTTATTTTTTGTATCAGTTTCGAAGGGTACCAGTCGCTTTCCTTAGTAGCAAGCATGAATGGGACACGGCGTGCTGCATCTATTTTTTGTGGCTGTGGCCGCTGCACGCAGTTGCCACAGCGGGCGTCCGGGCACTTCAAAAAGGGTAGCGGAGCCGGTGCAGACAGCAACGACTTCAGGAGAGAATAGAAGGTAGCCCTCAAGTTCTCGCGGAGTCTGCCAATTCGCGGGAGCAAGTTTTCTCGCTCCACGTAGTGACCTCGGCTGCGACGGCAATCTCGATCTGCCATTAGAAGAGGATTCGGTACCTCTGGTTCTGCTATTGGAACCTGTCTGCTAAAAACGAAGCACAAGAGTCGCTCTGAGAGTACTCCAGAAGTGCTATTGGAATTCAACGTAGGTGAATATCTGGCCTTGATCAGTGAAAAAGGCGTAATTGATTACAGGAAGTGGCTGTCCAGGGGGCTGTACAAACAAGGCGCGTCAATATTGCCGGCGTTATGAGGTACAAGAAGGTAAAGGCGTTCAGGTTGTGCATACGCTCAGAGGCACTGCTGACATCGGCTACCTTTTTGGCGAACTGACATTGCTATACTGGCTTTAAGCTGTAAACCTTTCAGCCCTGGTTTTTTATTTCAAGTTGAATAATGTTTTCTGTGTATTTTATAAAACTTTTAAGTCCGATAAGCCTGCAAACAAAATGAACGTCTGGCATAGCAACTAATAAGGGACTAATTAATGAGGCAATTAGGAAAACAGGCAATTAAAACTTTTTTGAGAAGAAACACTTCTTCTGCGTGGTTTCTTAAACGGTATAACCACATCAGGCTACAAACAAAAAAATTACACCATCTTCCCGCGGGGAACCCTGATGAGGATGCGAAGCATCATGGGGGTTCCGTGTGGTTCCATTGTGTTGCCAGTATTCAAGTTGAACAATGTTTGTGTGGTTCCATTGTGTTGCCAGCAAGGAATACACCAGTATTCCTTGCGCCTTCCTCGTAACAATATTAAGTGATCTGGTGTGAAGTAGCGCCAGAGGCAATTCCGCTTCTGGGTCGACACCGTGGCAAAGGCACTCAAGTACTGTTGTGTGACAGTCAGTTGGCGGTGGTTCTCGAGGCACCGAAACTCGTCAGTCATGTTCTTGTCGATATTGTCGTCTCTGTGGTAGAATCGGTAGTCTCCGTCAGCGTTGGTGAGGAAAAGGTTGTTGACGTTGGTGCACCGGCTGAGAGCAACGTACGCGCCCTCCACTTCGCAGCTTTGTCTTCTTGTCCTTCTTATTCTTCAGTGGTTCCCCTAAGGGAAGATGACGACGGTGGTTGAACGCGAAGCTATGTTGTGATGGATTAGCAACGTACACACCCTCCCCTTCACAGCTTTGTCTTCTTCTCCTTCTTCTTGTTCAGTGGTTCCCATACGGGAAGATGATAATGGTGGTTGAAGGCGAAGCTACCTCGTGATAGATTTTTTGGTTGGCCAATCCTTAGGGGCATCCTGCCACAATGATCATCAGAGGCGCTCCGGATGGGGCACGGACAAGTGACATCCCCCTGAGCAAGAGATGCCACGCATCTAAAAATGACCTTCGTAGTGCGCGTACTTGTAGATATAGAAGCTTGAGATTAAAGCTAGTACGGCCGTTTTTAGCCTCAATTTTGTGATTTTCCTCTTTCGCAGCATTCCCAAAAGTGATTCAAAGCAGTGCTCACATTACTGCGAAGAAGCGGCCTGGCAGCGATATTGTAGTTGAGGCCCGTCTAAATGAACTTTAACAAGTGCACTGTATAGGTATATAGGCATCTTTTTACGTAGCCATTTATTCATTTCTCCGCCATCTTCATCTCTTTGATCCTCTCTCTACGGTATTTCCATCGCTTCCTCTTCCCACACAGCCAATAGCTGCCCAGAACTGATACCACCAGGCCGACCTTTCTGTGTTTTATCATTTCGGTAACCGAGTGAAAGAATAAAATTTCTATCTGTCTCTTCACCGGAGCTTCTTTTTTGTAGCGTCCAGCTCCACTAAAACGCCACAGCGGTGATGTATATTGCAATAGGCATCATTGACAAAAAATAACTCATAAAACTACAAGATATGGTTTGGTGCTCTATGTGCTAGTTACTTTTATGTGGTGGCGTCAGGTGACACCGAGAGGGCCGAAAGGAATAGCTTCCTTTGTAAGGTGGCTTTCGCACCAAGTATCTTTCTCCAATCAGACACGATCGTGTTAAAGAAATACTAGTATATTGTCTGAAATTTCCATTATTTCTTGTTGTCCCAGTGTTTACATAATCAGGTGAGTAGAAAATCGTAATTTCCATTCTACTGTTGCATAGTAGTGTATACCTCTTTTATTTCCCTTTTTCGGCAGTGTACGGACAAACAGAATTCGTCTTCATCACAGGAGGTCTTCTGGCCGAACCTCCCAAATTCGGCTCCATTGGCCGTCTCGGAATGGGTGTCGAAGCCATGGTAAGGTTTTTTTTGTACTTATTGCAAACACTAAAGAATGCGCAGAACAGCTAACGAAGGCTGCCTAAACAGCACCTCTATTTTTTACATCGGATGAAGATGTAGCCTACTTCCTACTGCTGGATACTTCGTCAGGAAAGGGTTCCCGCCATCGTACTCAGAAGTAGGGCCACTTGAGTTTATCTGACGTGAACATTGGAATAAACACTGTTTTTTCCGCTTTCCGAGCATTGAAGATACGGTCGTTTAATAAGCAAAATGCTTGCTTTGCGGTTGTATTTACAAAGTATAAAACGAGCTCATTTGCTTTGCACCCTTTTAAGGGAGTGTATCAGGTTGGCATGAATAGGATCCCACACTGCAGCGGCATATTCGAGTTAAGATCGTATTAGCGTAGTGTAAAGACGAAGTTCAAGAAGAGGGGTCCTTAAAAAGTGTCGGCGGAGATAACCGGACATCTGATTGACATTTTTAATTAGATAATTACTGTGAACAGTCCAGGTCAGATCGGTCGTGCTATGCACTGCAATGTGCTTTTAGTTTGTCATGGATTAAAGGGGAGTGCAATCAAGGTAATAACTTGGCAGTCGACGATTTGCTCTCAAAACACATAAGATTTTACATTTGTGATTACGAGTTCTTATTAATTTCTTTGCGTATAATTACACCTCCCTTGTGAAACCTTTCTGCTAAGCTGTTCGCACCTCTGGCTGGTCGCGATTAGCATTGCCTTCTAGAGGTTGTTTTTCAGCAGAAGCGCCTTATTTTTATTTTCACCGCTTAGATCGCCTTTCAGTGAAGAGCCCGTAGTCGACGCAATGTTCATGAGGGAAAAAGCGATGCTGTACTTGGGGCCCCAACATTACCGAACGCACTACAAAAATATAATCCAGTAGCCGCTATCGCACACCCCACTGAACACAGTGGCTGAGTTCCACTTCAAGAATCTCTGCGCATAATAGTTATTAAAAGAGAAAAGACCCCGAGATGGTGTGTTGCTTGGCTGCATTTAGGCCATTCTCAGAGAAGATTCATCTTGCATTAACGTTAGGATGCACGCCTTCGGGTTGCGAATCAATCAGTGCATATTTTACCGTATCCTGAGACCCTTAGAAGCTTTCGATCTGTTATAGGTTTCTTTTAGGATAAAGCCTGAAAACTTTAATGCGCAGACTATTACCAGTATAGCAATTAGGCGGGGTTTGTGTGACACCTTCAACATAATAAGATTGCGCGTGCAGTACAAATCAGGAAGTTCACATATATAATAAAATGACCGGGTATAACCGTGACGCTTGGTCACATCAGTAACATTCCATACAAATGCCGTGATGAACAACACGAAAGCTCAGGGACACACACGCGCAGAAACAAAGCCTGTTAGCGTACAAAATTCCCCTTTTATACTGTGAATTCCCGCTGGGTCTTCTCCTAAATGGTTACGGTTGAGATGATACAGCAATTTTATAGTACTTTGGTGTACATTCAGTCATTAATTATCACTGTCCTGATAATTTGCAAAATAAATGACTACTTCGAGTCTCAATAAACCACTGGCAAATAAACAGCACAACAAACTCCCACAATGAAAATGGTCGTACATTGAGGCACCTATATAGCAGCGACGATTTGTTGCTGGCAGGAGGTGATATAAAAATGCCGAAGGACCACAGAATTGAACGCAGTTAACAATATACGCCTCGAGCGCAGCCTGTAGGGGCGCCACTGAAATCCCCCTAGCGGCCCGTTTTGAAAGCAGCCGCGGGAGTCCCGCGCCCCGCTTCCCAGTGCCGCCGCTGCCTTTGCGGCCCCTTCACGACTGAGATTTACCGTTTGCGGGCGTTTGAAATCCGTGTTTATGTGGAGCAGTCACTCTGTTCGCAAATGGGGTACGTTTACGACAGTGTAAATGTTTCTGACGCGATCTTAGTGTGGTATATTCGGTCTGTATAAGCGCCAGGTGTGTGTCACAGGCCAGCGTCGCGGAACCGGCGTATGATGCAGCCGATTGTAGTTACACTGACCTGAATTACTACCCGTATCCCCGTAACCACGGGTTACTCAGGTGTTCATGCTACGGCTATACACTACGATTTAACATCGGTTTTGTGCGCTTACATAATCAGCGGAAGCACTCATACCTGACAGCACGCCAGTTACGTTACGTTTGCCAATGTTATACCTCAGATATTGATCACCAACATTTACAAACCAGTCTGTGTTAATTTCGGGAATATTCAACAAAAGTACGATGGACAATGCATAATTATACTAGGGGATCAGCACACGACAGAGTCGTCTTGTCGTGAAGTGAGCGCCCGCAAACATTCATCTGCTACATATATCCTCTGCGAGCAGCGCGGAGACGGGCTTAGAATATAATCCGTGTCCGCGACTAAATGCTTCTTCGAAATATCGTCATATGGCAGGGGGAGTCTGCAGAATGAAGCAGAAACTGAAATCAGAGGGCCTTATCACATGCCACACTCTTGCAACGGCACCTTTCATCGCTTGTTGAACAGCCTACCCTGTATACTTCCAAAAATGCGTGCGCCGTAAGATCAGCTCTTCGTTGAAGTAGAAAAACGAAAGGAAAGTGAACGCAAGATTTGTGTGGGATTACTAAAACGTTCATTGCTGGATTCCGCTCCGCATGTATACACAGCGTCCCCCCCCCCCCCCCCCCCCCGCCGATGTCTCACGAAATACCAGTGCATTTCGCGTCTAGTGAACCCTACCTGGCTTAAGTTTCGACGAACATATTTAGCATGTCAGAAGCTGCACTGTTTCTTTTTTTTTTTTCATTTCCGTTAGAGCTATTATGTTTCATAATTCCGCACTTGCACAGCATTTATTTTTCCGTGGTTTCATTAACTTGCCTTGGTTCTAGCTATATTGCGTGTGTGGGCACATATTTAACGACGCACAGGCTTGGAATATACTTAACATTTTCGCATGGTTTATATCCTTATAAACGGCATAAGTTATTGTCCAAGAATGGGTAATCACATCCCCGAAACATATTTTTCTGCGACGTATATATTCTAAACGAAGCCGCATTCGTTGTCCACGCTGCAAAATGAAGCCAACCTCTCATTATGCCAGCATCAGGTCTAAACGAGGCGACAGTATAATTCATTTGTGCCTAATGTTTTGGAGGTGACATGGGTGATGTGTTGCTGCCGCCGCCGACGCACGGAAGAGCGGCGACGAAGCACGAAGAACCGCGTCCCCGGGTAGCTCTTGGAGGCGATCGCGTACTCTACGAAGACGCAGCTGCTTTTTAGGTGACCTAAGGTACTCCTAGCTTGCCTATAGTCGTCACCATAATAAGTTTGTTTTAGGGCGCGGAAAGGCGAAAAGAAGCGAAATTGAGCCCAAACACTGTACGAGCCCCTATCAGCCACGCAGCGCAAATCCCGTCAACGCCGCGGAGAAGCGGCGGCAGGCGGCGCAGCGATCGCGAAGCTCGAGGCGTATAGATAGAATATCTACCTTGAAAACACAGGCATTGCTTTCATGGTACGCAAGTGCCTTCGGGATAATGTATAAATATGCTTCGTGTATATCACGCGTGTTTTGAACAGTGTATGTCCTCAAAATAGGAGGCCTTTCCCACAGAAAAAAACCCGTTTGGCAAGCTTGCCGCCAGTAGGGTGTCTTATAAACCACGCTTATCACGGAGGTGGTCGTGGACGCTCGTCCTGTTGGTACAGCGCTGGGATTATAGAAACATAGGCGATACAGCGAGAAGATGCAAGCTCTTTTCAATGTGTCCTGTGGTGGTACTTTTGTGAACATTCGGGTGCAGACACAACTTGTGATTCAATGTACCACCAATGGCTGCCTAACCTCTAATGCTCTCGCCCGCAGGGGCACCTTGTCTATTCAAGGTGACGGTAGTGGCGATACCGCGGACCCCTAGCCCATGTGGGTTGGACCCACCCACGCCCCAGCTGTGCGTGGCTTAGCCGTGTCCAGGGAAAAGGACATCCTGGTGGCTGAGCCAAAGCCAGGGTTGTTTTGGACCGTTACGGCCCCCTGGTGACGGCAACACGCCACTTCGGCCTCCGCTTCCTGCAGACGGTGCCCCAGGACTGACCCGCCCTGGGGAAATCAGCTAGTCGCCTTTTCCTATCTTTTCTCTCTCTCTCTTTTCTGTTCTGTCACCTTTTCATCCCTGTCCTGTCACCTACTCTTTTCCTGAGCTTCTTCTTTCCCCCTCTGTTGGCAAGGGTTAACCCTGTGGTTATAATCAGCCTTGATTAGACGTCATGGGGTTATAGTAGCGCTGTATGGTTAGCGTGACACAGTCACGTTCCCTTGTTGGGCTCCGTGGTGGGCGACCAGCACCGCTGCCGAACATTTCACTTCTCATGGACAAGAAGAAAAATCTTGACCCTGATCGCCCTCCTAAACGGGGGCGCACCGAAGTTAATACCTCGCAGTGCTCGAGCATTAATCGTTCACCCACTGAAGCGATCTTCCCGAAATTTCTGGTGATGCAATCTGACGACCCTCAGAAGCCCCTGAGGAAAGTGTCACCGTTTGCCGGACCAAGATACAGTGTTAAAAAGCTGCCGACCGGGGATCTCCTTGTAGAGGTCCAAGCAAAATTTCAGTGAAAGAACTAGCAACTCACAAGGTTCAGGTAACTGCCCACCGCTCCTTAAATACTAGGTTGGGGGTAGTGTCGGACGAAGACTTGATGGATGTGTCTGAAGACGAGATTCTGGAGGGGTTCAAAGAAGAACAGACAAATGTTATTGCTGTGCGCAGAATAAAGATCCGCAGGAAAGATGAGGAAACTGCTACGAAACATTTGGTTCTCACCTTCACCTCACCACTTTACCCGACAATGTACACCTAGGCTACTTGAATCTACGCGTCAGACCGTATGTGCCAAACCCCAGGCGCTGCTTTCCGCTGCCAGAGGTATGGGCACACACAGCAGTCATGCCGTGGAAAACCTACCTGTGCACTGTGTGCTAGCACCGAACATGGAAATGACGCCTGTGATGTAGAAGATGTCAAATGTGTGAACTGCAGCGGTGAACACCCTGCATACTCCAGGAAGTGCCCGCGCTTCAGACAGGAGAAAGAGCTGCTAGCCATCAAGGTGAAAGAGAATGTGTCCTTCCAGGAGGCCAAACGACGCCTGGCCTTCACTCAGAAATGGTCCTTTGCTGAGGTAGCCCGTCAGGGGGCGGGGCTGCGTCAAATTCCGGCACTGGCGCAGTCCACTCAGGGGAACTGCGCAGAGCCACAGCCCCCTAAACGAGTGAAGCCGGCAGCCAAGCTCCCGGCCACCAAAGAAACTGGTGTGGCTTCTAAGCCACCAAAAGACTGTGCAGGCCCCACCCCTGCCACACCATCGACATCCTCTCCTCGGGTGACGGTCGACGCACCTCAGAGGAAGGCGCCTTCAGGAAGTGGCACTGCTGCAGGTGCTGCTCTGGGCGGCAACGACCTGGGGACCCCCCCGACCCTCGGAAGAAGCCAAAGGGCCGGGGAAAACCACGTGGTCCCCCTAATGGTATTCACGGAACTGAAGGGAGTGCAAGAGAGGTAGAGGAGGAGATGGAGGTGTGCCCTAGTGCCTCTGGGAGCATGTCTTCGTCCACACCTACTTGACCTCGAAAGCAAAAATTCTAGAAGACACCCATATGGTGCAAATAGTCCAATGAACTATGCCGTGGATTATTGCCACAATATAGATGATATTCATGCAATTATACACAAATACGAACCCAAAATAATAGCCTTGCAGGAGACAAATTACGAAAAGACATGACAACATCTTTCGCAACTTTCACTTCCTTCGAAATGACAGAGAAGACTGCACCCGTGCCTCGGGTGGTGTGGCCTTGGCTGTGGCACCAGGCACAATTCTCAAGTCGATACAACATAACACTACGCTGGAGGCTGTTGCAGCACAAGTCTATATTAACAAGCTTGTCACTGTTGTGTCATTGTACTTGCCACCATCAGATCATGTGTCCTTACAGGAACTTAATGACCTCGTTGAACAACTTCCAGCTCCAATAATTATTATGGGAGATTTCAATGCTCATCACTACTTGTTGGGAGGTGAAAGAATAGATAGCCGGGGAAAACTCATTGAACAGTGGGTAAAACTACCAACAGCTTAGTTTGTTTTCAATAACGGAGATAAGACGCATTTTTCTGCAGGTAATGGAAGCTTCTCTGCTCTAGACCTTTGTGTTGGGTCGCCGGACCTCCAGATGGATTATGAGTGGAGTGCTGTGAATGATCCATATGGAAGTGATCACTTTCCTGCCTTGCTGCGCGAAGTGCAGACCCTTCCTTCCCTCAAGAGCTGTTCACCACGGTGGAAGCTCGAGAAGGCAGAGTGGGAAAGATTTAAGGAGTTAGTTTCCTTTGATCGATTTGGCAGCAGCATGTTCATTGATGAGGCAAATACCTACATCTGTGAGGAACTTCTAAACAGCTGCAAAAGTTGCGATCCCCCAGACATCTGGACGGATTCCCAAGCAACCACAGCCATGGTGGAATGATGCGTGTCGCGAATCCCGGAAAAAGCAGAACAAGGCATGGGGTGTATTAAGACGGTACCCCACCTTAGAGAACTGTCTGAGCTTTAAAGCAGCCCGTGCTGCCGCCCGGAAAATCAGAAAAGTGGCCAAAAGGAATTCATAGCAAAGCTTTGTAAGTACAATAAATACTGCCACTCCCACAAAAAAGGTCTGGGACCATTTGCGTAAAATTAAAGGCAACTACAGACGGTTCAGTATACCACTTTTCTCTACAGACGGTGCGTGCAACTTACTGGAAACACAAGCAGATGTTTTAGGTGCCCACTTTGCAGAAGTCTCTAGTGATAAAAATTATACAAAAGAATTCCTGGCACATAAAAATAATGCTGAAAAGTTCAAGATTAAAAACTATAGCAATAACACAGAGGAATATAATAAAGAATTCACTTTGTATGAACTGAAACGAGCATTAGCTCAGTGCAAGGCTACCTCCGTCGGCCCCGACCTTATTCACTATGCCTTTCTGCAGCACTTAAGTAATGGGTGTTTAGAAGTGATTTTGGAGTTCTTTAACAAAATCTGGAAAACAGGTAGGCTGCCTAAAGCATGGAAAAAGGCTATCGTAATACCATTACTGAAAGATGGCAAGCCCCCAGAGGGTCCATCAAGCTACCTACCCATAACTTTGACCAGCTGTTTGTGCAAGACCTTTGAGAGGATGTTGAATTTTAGGTTGGTTTTTATTCTTGAAAGTTGTGGTTATCTAGAGAGGTTTCAGTGTGGGTTTCGGCAGTTTCGGTCTACAACTGACCACCTGGTGAGGCTTGAAACGATGATACGAGATGCCTTTGTTAATAATCAGTTCTGCCTTGCCATATTTTTTGATATGGCAAAGGCCTATGATACAACCTGGCGTTATGGAATTCTCAAGGATTTAGCAGCAATGGGAATCAGAGGGCGAATGTTTTCATGTATTGAAGATTTTCTCCGGGAACGAACCTTCAATGTAAGACTTGGCAATACACTATCCCGTACATTCCCTCAGAAAAATGGAGTTCCTCAGGGCAGTGTACTGAGCGTGACCCTTTTTGCCATCAAGATAAATTCTTTGGCAAAGGTTATTCCCCGGCCAGTCATGTACTCCCTTTATGTGGATGACTTGCAGATCGCTTTTCGCTCGTGTAACCTCTCGATCTGTGAAAGGCAGGTCCAAACTGCGGTAAATCGGTTACAACGATGGGGCGGACGAAAATGGTTTTCGTTTTTCTCCAGAGAAGTGTGCATGTGTGTGCTTTACGCGAAAACGAGGTATGCATCCCAACCCTGATATAAAAATTAAGGATGTACCCGTTCCAGTACACCGCGAGCACAAATTCTTAGGTGTCACATTTGACTCGAAATTGACATTTGGAGCTCATATAAAGAAGCTCAAAATGACCTGCATGAAAACGTTGAACATACTGAAAATTTTGTCGCACAAGTCATGGGGTGCAGACCGCACATGTATGCTAAGAATTTATGGCTCGGTGGTTCGGTCTCGTCTTGATTATGGCTGTATCGTGTATGGGTCAGCCCGCCAGTCTGTCCTCACCTCACTCGACCCAGTACACAATCTGGGCCTCAGACTTGCCTCAGGTGCATATCGCACCTACCCCATCGACAGTCTCTACGTTGAGTGCAATGAATGGCCCCTGGAGTACCGTCGAGTATACTTAAGTGGAGTATATGTAGCCAAAACAGCATGTATAAAGGACCATCCCTGTGCTGGTGAAGTGTTTGAGAATAGGTACAAGAAACTGTATGCAAACAAGCCCAGAGTGGTCCGCCCTCTTGCCCTTGTTTTGGAGGAATACATGTCTCGGTATTCGTTCAAGATATGCCCGTCAAACCTTCTGAGTTTTTCGGATGCTGTGGCACCCTAGGACCACAGGGCCGTCGAATGTGATCTATCCTTGTTAAAATACGACAAAAGGATGTTTCCACACCAAATTATGCACCAAGAATTTCACGAACTTAAAGACAAGTACAGTAACTATTGTCACTACTTTACTGATGGCTCAAAAACCTCCTGTCATGCAGGTTTTGCTGTTTTCAATCCACCGGTGACAGTAGCAAAGAGGATTGCTGATGAGAGTAGCGTTTTTACTGCGGAAATTCTTGGTATAACCTCAGCTGTTTAAGATGTAGTAGCAAAGGGAGTACAAAAAGTGGCCATTTTTACGGATTCTTTGAGTGCCATACATGCTGTAACCTCCCTTGTCCCTTCAAAGAATGCAGCTGTAGGTGAGCTAAAAAACCGACTGTGCTACCTTACATTAGCAGGGGTCAGAGTTGTCCTTTGTTGGGTACCAAGCCATATCGGCATCCCAGAAAATAAAACCGCTGATAAAGCAGCATATGAGACCAAGCATCTTGAAATAACAGAGTTAAAGCTTCCCTACCAGGACCTTCGAAACAGCATACGAAAGTCAATGAAGTTGTACTGGCAGTCTGAATGGGATAAAGAAACCAGAAATAAACTACATCTAGTCAAACCTTACGTATCTGAATGGAAAAGTTGTAGACACCGAGATCGTTTCTTCGAGGTTATTTTGTGCCGGCTGCGTATAGGTCACACCATGCTGACGCATGGCTTCCCGTTGAAAAAGGAACAGGAACCCATTTGCGAGCACTGCGGAGAACCTCTTACTGTACTACATATCCTAATAAGTTGTCCATACCTAGAAGCGGCCCGCATTAGACATTTTAGAGCTTTATACACTTTTTGTATACCCTTACACCCAATGCTTTTACTTGGTGATGAACCGATGGTACCTTTGACTAAAGTTTTTGAATTTTTCAGAGACACTGGCTTTTTACACCAGTTTTAGCTACTTCATCTCACGGAACTGTTTTTAAAAATAATCATTTCTATATTTACAATACTTTGAGCAAAACTTTTAATTTACATTGATTGATATCTTCTTACCTTGTGTTTGGCGCATTATAACCGAAAGGTTGCTGCGCCATTAAACCTCAACTTCATCATCATCTAATGCTCTCCGAGACCCCAAAATGTGCTCATCGAGGTTGAAGCTATGCTACCTCTTGTCAATAAATGCACCTTTGCAAAAAAGTTGCACCTTTGAATGCCAATTAATGCACACAGTTGGCGCTTCGGCACACTCCCTGAAATACAACATGATGACGAAATACTTTTCCCTGATGGAACCTAATATATCACCACCCCGAGTCCTTTCTTTTTCTTAATTTTAGTGTATAGAGTGGATACGGAAAGCGGGGTCTAGAAGGAGGGGAAGGCCAATAACTCGCTGGAGGTTCGAAATAAGGAAATTCGGGGGCAAAAAAATACACTCGACCAGTGCATGACAAGAGTGGTTGGAAGTCAATGGGAGAGGTGTCCGTCCTGCAGTGGACCTATTTAGGCTGTTGTTGATGATGATGATGAAAATGACACCTATATTTCCTGCTTGCAAAAAAGATGCGTTTGTGGCGCAGGTGATAGACAATAAGACGGGAAGACCTGTGGGCCCCGGTCAGCGGGGCGAACTTCTTGTCAGAGGTCCGGGGCTCATGCGCGGATACTGGGACAGACTTGACGAGCCTTTCACGGACGCCGATGGGTGGTACCGGACAGGTAAATTGAAGAGACTTACGTAAGATGCGTGGCCATAGTTTACCATTATGTCCGAATGAATCAAATGTGGATTGTGTGCCTGAATCTCACTTCTCGTTGTTAGGCAAGTGCGAATTCACGTCTTAAAAATTCCAAAACCTGCTATCCCCAAATGTGTGATATCTAAGAAAGCATGAGAAGACAACAATAGTTTATAAAAATTGCACTTAGCTGACTCAAAATATATAGAATTACCTATAAACTGGGACAGCATATTTAATAGTTTCTTCTCTCCTCCCTTTACCAAAACTTTCTTTTGATGAAGATGCCTAATGTTTCGATTAACTTGACGAGTTAAGATTGAAGTAAAGTGCACAACAATTCCCTTTTGTATCAAAATACAAAAGTGGATGATTATGTGCTTGCCTAAGGCCGCTATTAATCTGCGCTCGTTGTGAATCTGTCAATTGATTTATAGAATTTGGCACCGGTAAGGAAGCCTAAGTTAGACGTCATGAACGTTTTCATGTGACTCTAGCCCCTCGTATTAGGGCTGAGTGCATTGCCGAAATAACCGGATCCGTATTTTGTACGTAACCAGCCGCCTTACTCTACATAGCTTAGCAGGACATTTGCTCAGCGCAGGGGACGAGTGCTACTACGACGAAAAGGAATGGCTGTACCTGGTGCAGCGCCTCAGTGAATTCATACATTGCCGGTACTGCAAGATCGCCCCGGCTGAAATTGAAGCAGTCCTTCTGAAGTGCTCCCAGGTTCAAGACTGTGCTGTGGTAGGACTACCCTGTCCTGAAGTTGGTCAGCTGCCACACGCTGTTGTGGTGCCAACGCCCGGAAGCGAAGACTTCGGCCCCGAACACTTTCAGCGATTTGTTGACGGTTTGTATTCGATGTCACAATCCGTGTTGGGACAACGGGGGTACGGGTGGGCTAGGATGATAATACCCTTATAACACGCGATACCTAAAAACATCAATTGCGAAAATAACTGGATACGTTTAAACCAGCGGAGTATTCCTGCTTCTATATTTACTCTAGTGCGGATGTCTAAAAATGCGTTCTGCAGAGATGTATAACTTGGCGAAGACATGTAAAAGAGCTAGCAATTCATTTTGCAGTGGGTGGTAATTAGGAATATTCAGACGCAGCTATTCATCCTTGCAAGTCTTTCTGGGTTTTTATATTATAGGTATGTGGGGCTTCATTGAAAGCTGGAAAATACCGCCTAAATTGATCACCCCTCCCTTGTAACGAAAGCATGAATTCATTTCATGTGGGCGCTCAATGTTCAGTTCTAAGCATACATGACAAACGAGGTCCACTGTTAGTCGAGTTGGTAGTTTATTTTAACATAGCTACAGCGCGAGCAGTAACAACGGCAGAGTAAATGACGGGATCTTGCACTCTTCCATTGTCGTTACTTTAGTTGCAGTCAACTCTCGTCCCATTGTTTTTGTGTGTCCTTGTTTTTGATAGCGCTGTACCTATTTTAAAACGAAAAGCAGTAGGAAAACGACTGAAATGCAATATTAAAACCACGAAAGGAAGCAACGTCTTAACTAAAGCTAATTATTCACGGTGTTCTCGAGTTGCGATGTGCTCGCCTGTGAAGAGAGCGCCTTTCTGTTTTCTAATTGCTTGTATCACAGCTGCCAGAGGAAACAAAATATAACGTCTGTTCATTGCTAGCTTGTAGAAAATGTAAAGTGAACAACGGCTACTGGCAACAAGAAAGGAACAAGAACGTCTCCTGCAGCATCTCATCTTATCAGGAAAAAACTCTAGAAATCGAGCCACCTCCATGGACACTTGGACAAATACTACATAATCTTGGTTTTGGCATTATGTGACAAACACGAATTTTAACGTTTCTCCGATTTTTTCAGGCGTGAAGGTTAGGGCGGACACAGTGGCGAGTCCTCCGAAGAAGCGAAAATGCCGTTTCTTGTGTTTAGAATGATAAACCAAAAATGTGAGTGTTAGCCTGCACTGTAAAAAAAAAATGGCCAATTTTACCGAGAAAGCTGCAGGTAAAATGCTGCCGGACACATTTTCGTAATTTAGAACCCAGAAAGAATTTTAAGAACAGACGTTCCGTAGTACGGAAAGGCCGTAACAAAACAAACACTCCGTTTCAAAATGCACTTCTTTCCGTAGTTGCTAGAACCTTAAGAAAAAGAAAAAAAAATACTTCAACGAAGAATCGAACCCGCCACGTTGATCGAATGGGCCCGACGCTCGATACAACTGCACCACCGCACGAACGCTACACTTGCGCCGAACAACATGTATACTACATGGATGTCCACCCTGTGTGTGCCATACATCGGAGTTTACTAGCTGGCTTACAGATTTCCTGGCTGATAAACTGCGATTTCTTAAATAGCGCTTGCGCAGTAAGGTTCTGCGAAGCCCCCACAATAGCTGATCGCCATCAACTCCGCTGTTTCGGGAAAGCGCTCGCCAATATGTGTGTGACTGGCTGCGACTGCGATTTCGCACTGCATGAATAGTTCTTGCTGTGCTTTGGTTTGAAGCTATAGGCTAAATACTTAGGCCGATATTGATTCCTTAAGAACAAAATTATATTCCGCAACTCTGCTTCGGCATTCAAATGACCTTATATTTTCTACAAGTGTGCCGGTCACACACGCATGTGCAGTTTGCTCGTCCGGGGCAGCTACGTCGCCGGAGCGTCGTAAAGACAAGATACAGCGCTCGTGTTGAGCGGTTTGGGCCTTCATGGTCCTCACTAAGTTTACTACACTTTAGACACTAACGAAACAGAGGCGCATTTATTACGCCACGAATGTTGTTGGGCACAGTTTTTGCTTCTCGATCGATTCCCGACGATTGACACGACAATATATTTTTGCAGTTATTAATAAACTGATCTATTTCTGTTCTGCATCATACAGAGGAAACGCCCGTATTTCGCAGAGCAGAAAAAGATTCCGTTTGACGTGTAACAGAACGAGCATTCGTGTACTGAGGGACGGACCGCACTTCCGTTAAATACGGGTGTTTTGTTTGTTCTGCATCAAACGGAACACGGCTCTGTTTTATTACGGCCATCTGGTCCGTAATTTGTCCGTACAATTGCGGATTGTTTTTACAGTGTGCGAAGAAAGCATAAAAGGAGCAATCAACGCATGTGGGCTAAATATTTTCACGAAGCCATCTCAAAGATACTGCAGTTACAATCATCAAATGTATATTTGTTATTATAATGTGGAAAACACATTTATGCATTGCCTCAGCCTGCCTTCGTAATCTTATTGTATGGCAAACATACTCGTATCAATTAAGTGCAGTAAATTTTTTTGGTTTTAGTGTGTTGTGTAAGAGAGTATTTTGCGAAGCTTTTGAGAACAATTTATGGTTTGAAAAAAAGTAATGTCCGGGTGCTTAAGATATAGAAGATACGAGCTAAGCATCTCATTTACATGTCAGAAATACCTACTCTCACCCAATTTATGTCTACAATATGGACGTGTAAACTCTCACACGTTAACCCACGTTTAACGCGTTGCTTGTGTTACCACATTTGATTTTTGACCTTGGACCTTTACCTTGACCATTTACATCGTAAGTGTTCGGGGAATGCCGCAGGAGGTGGAGAGTGGAGGGCCCGAAACGCATGTCATTAGGCTAAAACAACACAGTCATTTCCCGTAAAGCCAATGAATTCGAGCAGCCGATTGCCATATATGCTTCGCATCATTGCCGAAATCACATTTGTCTTAACTGTCATTGCAAAGACAGCAATGACAGTCTTGAATTATGTTGGCGCGTATGTTGATGGGTCAACATATCTCAGCATTTTTTTCTTTGTTTCATTTACTTCAGCAAGGGTACCAAAGTCCCTCCGGCTCGAAGGCGGAGTGACAATCGTGGATGCAATACCTCGAAACAAGCTGGGCAAGTTGGTCAGGCGAGAGCTGCTCAAGTGGGTTCTCGGTCGACGTGCTAATGGCAATGTAAATTGACTGAGGACGTGACTACCTTACTTTATTGTGAAGTACGCTTTCCAGAAAATAAACTGTGTCGACGGTGACAGCTGCCTGTGACTTTTTGTTAGAAGACTCCTCACCAAAGACCGGTTTTAGGACTACCACACAAACTTCACATTTGCAATTATAGTAGCAATAAGGCTATAAATCGTTATATTTCAACAGCAGAGGGATGATTCGTCATAATCATCTTTATTTGTGCATTTATGACGACTAAACGACAAGCGATGTCTGGAAAATTTCTGTTTTCTAGAAGGTCGGTGTTTATCCTGTGAATATAGTGTCACAGGTTCACTGATTTTAATTCAGATTGTACTAGTAGCTGAAGTTCGGCTCAGTTGCCGATCAGTGCTAGGATACTGTGTCGCCGCAAGTTTTTTTTTTGTTCCGACGAGCTGCGCTGCTAATATTGACGCCCTGTTTCATCGTGAATTGTCACACGTAGCACCTTTCTTCAAATTGGTGAGCGAGATGATTGATGTTCTTTCCTAAATGGCTTAGTAAAACAGCAAGTTAGTGCTCATTTTGTATCATTTAGAGTTTAAGGTGGCTGCAAAGATTATTTCTTGGGGTAAGTAACGTACTGTTCAATACTCGCGTTTGTTTCCCACATAGAGTTTTTCGCACTGCGATTCAATGTCTGTCTGCGTTTTAAGCCGGAAGATATGGATACTTTTGTTGGCCCAACTACAGTGTCTATGGCACACAAAGTAACGGCATTATTTTTGTCGGTGAGGTAGTGGGGTTGTACCGCTTGTAGAAGTACCAGATTACTTTTCTTTTTTCAAGTTTATTTCTGTTTATTTCAGTATACGCGAGCCAGTTCGTGTTAGAGTTTGCCAAAATGGTCGACTTTGAGACACAAAAACAGTTACGGACCCCTTCTTAAAAAGGCCAGTTGGAAAGCAAAATGTTCATTTGAATTTTCAACAGATCACCACCACCATCTACTTTACCTGGAGATCCGAAAACGACTAAAACTGTTCGCGTGCCTAAAGTAGGTTGCAATGACGCCGATTAGAACTTCAGAACAATTTCTTTTATTTGCGCAGTAAACAAGCTGCTTGAGCACATTATTCTAAACCGCATACCCACACACCTGGAACGCCAACATATCTTATCATTTTGTCAACACGGTTTATCTGTGGCAATAACAACAGTAACCCATCTTGTAGAAATATTACACAACATATCTGTAATAAGAGGCAACCAAAAACGGGTAGACGTAATCTTTGGCGCCTTTTTAAAATGCATTCGATCAATTACCACAAATTAAGCGGATCAAAAACAATCGATAACGTCAATATCCACAGGACCAAGCCTTATTTGCTAACCATGTCCATTTTGTTGAATACCATTCCAAACTGTCCACATTAACCCATGTTACATTTAGCGTTCCCAAGAGCTGCATCATGGCCCCAATCACACTTTTTGTGATATTAATGACCTAACTTTCAGTAATCTAGCTAACTTGCGATTTCTTGCCGATGATTGCACATTTTACCGGGAAATTGCAACATAAAAGGCCCTGGAATATTATAATCTGGAATAAACTCTATTTAATTTGCAATGCCCGCAAATTTCTTTAAATGTGACAAAATGCGCTCATTTAACCATAAGGAAACAACTTGTACGGCTATATTTATAATGTATATTATAGTGCTACCAAGCGGGCGCAGCCGCACTAATACTTGGAGGTGGTCGGCACGCAAGGCTTCAGGTGGGATTATCAGCATAATCGTATCACATCGGCTGCCCTAGGAAAAATGTTTTATTTCAGAAGTCGTCCTCGGTCGAAACCAGCACCAAGAAGAAAATTGCCCAACAATGCTTTCGTTAGATTCTAGCTTCAATACTCCAACAGTATCTGGTTGTTATAAAAGAAATTATAAATAAATAAAGTATTGCGAATACAAAGAAAAGCCATAAACACATCAATAATCAGTATAGGGCAACCACCTAACCAATGAAACTAATAAGAAACGCCGGAGTCCTAACCCTACACAATCGCGCGAAATTAGAGCATTAAAGGTTGTGAGTATCAGCTTCATCATGAAACTTTGAACCTCGATACTTCAGAGTACATTTGTTCTCTAAAACGATACATTAACGTTTAAAGTTAACTTTATTCAAGCTTTAGCTATGAAATATTGCACTAATTACGTGGGATATGCATTTTTCCAAGAGCTAGAAACACAGTAGAATGGTCAGCATTCGTCGATTACTGGAGCCGATGCTTAGAGTTACCTCCCGTACAAAATATCTGTACCGTACCTTGCATCGTGTTAAATACATCTCACTCTTTGCCATACTCCCACGACGTACCACCTCGTATAGGCATGCGCCGAGCACCCAAACTTCTCTCGTCCCGCATCCTGGGTTAGTGGGAGTGCGGGCTGACCACCTGTCCAGCTCGAACTGAGGAACGCCTGATGTCCCGTGCTAGAGCAGCAGTGGCCGTTCAGGCTTTCTGAAGTAAGAAAAGGCCCCCTCCTTTATTTAATTTTTTTCGTCGCCCCAATAAAGCTTACTTCTCCCCCTCTTTGTTTGCGCATGCATGCTTCTGAATGGCTCTCGTTCTTGCTGCCTGCGAAATATGCGCTTAAGGCGGACACACCCTTGTCACCGGTGATCTGTGAAGGCCGATGGATTTGTTTTAAGTGCGAATGCACTTTATAAGCGACCCAAACCTTCCCACCGCCGGCGGCGGCGGCGTCCGCAGTCCTCCTCTCTATATAAAAAAAAACAGCATCCGGCGCCAGGTTTCGATCCGAGGACTTTGGGCGGCCGCAGCGCGACGCTCTACCGACTAATCCACGGACGCGACGCTGATGTCAGTGTTAGTAAACGCGCCTTATATCTTTAACGCATTCAAACTACTGTCGTCAGCGGCGTGCGTTGGCGACTCAGCCGGCGTTTATAGCGGCTTGATAACTGCGTGGTGTACACGTGATACTACAAACCCGATGGAGAGATGGAGAGAAGGCGGCGAGGCGGTGGGCTGCGGGGGCCGAGCGCAAGCGCCGCAAGCGGGCCGACAACCGTGCATTCGCACTTTCACATTCTCCCCCTCGGGGAAATGCGGGGGAATTTTTTCCTTGGCGGACGGTCGTTAAAGGTGACACAACCCTAATCACTAATCATCGGCAAAGTTGACAACCGATTTCTTCGAGCCTGGCGAAGTGGGAACGGTGACAGACTCGCTGCCCACCTAGTAGGTCGGCTGGCTCCTTCTAGACAACAACGCCATTGCGCGCAGTTCTGCGCTTTTGACTTACCCCGAAGCAATTTCCTACCACCATCTCCTTTCGCGGGTGCACTATGAAGAATCAGCAATGCCGTCCCTATTGACCGTGAGCGGATCCACGGCTGGCGCTGCAAAGCGCGTCTTCGTGACGTCGGCTTATAGATTCTCGCATTTTTCGTCTGCTCCATTCCGGCTCGCTGTCCCTGCTGTTTCCTCTACGCTCGGTTAACGTTTGATGCTTGCCCGCACAAGATATTTTCTGTGCGTAACTTTGTATCATAATAAAAGAGCTGAAATCCAATACACTAGCTCAAGGAGTGATGTAAAGTTGTTTTTGATACTGCTCCAAAACAAACATTACCGGCGTCGCCCCATTTTTTCCGGAACCGGTCCTGTGCGGGGCCCAAAGCGTCTGAGCTAGGCGTCAGCTGCTGTGTGGAGCAATCTTTCAAGGGAACGAACGGCCACCCACTAATAAACGACAACAGCTAAAATCCAAGGCGAAAGTGAATTCCAGGCCTTCTGGGTTGTCGGCTGTGGCAGAATACTTTACGATTTCATGTATGCAAGGTGATTATAAAACAGCTTTTGGAACCTTGCCGAACCCTAGAAATTATTGTATCACATCACTTTACATCGTCATCGCATGACAATACTCTGACATGCTCAATGCGGCGCAAAAGATGTAGGTTGAGTTCCAAATGAGCTACTGCGTGTATAGGTGGCTGCTGGTTGTTTACCAGTCTTCTAATCTCTACGGACGTTTATTGAGCAAAACATTAGCAACTGAGCACTATACCCATGAAGTGGTCGGCACAAGCTCGGAGTTTGTGCTCGTATACAGGGCACGGTGACATAACCGCTTCATCCACAAAGCAATCGTAATTCCCACCTCGATTGATATTTATAGGTCTAAATCAAAAATTGACTTAGGAATGACACACTAGTTTTCTATTACTGTTTTCTGTTCTTATAAAAGGGAACTACGGGGAGAAGCCAGTGCTAGACGATTCCGGCCATTCCTGCAGGTGCGCCGCCAGAACATGTTTTTTTTTCCATAACAGACACGCACGCACGCACACTCACCCGCATACGCACACACACACACACACGAACACACACACACACGCACAAACACACACACACACGCACGCACGTCCATACGTTCGCACACTCACGCCTGCTTGCTAATCACGTATACGTTAAAAATACAGTAACACTGTTCAGGTCTGGACGGATATTTACGGTACATTTATCACAGCAATATCTTCCTTATATTCAGACATGCGTTAAAGTAAAACCGCACAAAAGAGAGCTAGAGTAGTTTTTTTCGATTCATGGAACGTCTTCCCGAGTAGGCCAGCATTTGTTCTTTACATGTAAAGGAATGGGAACCAGTAAACTGCGGCATCGGTTTCCATTCTTGTCCTACGGGAGGCCGTCACGCATACTATTTATTGTGTCCGTTAGCGAGTATATCAAGTCTACAACACCTTAAACATGTCATACCCATTCCAGTTGAGAGTCATGTCGTTATGAAAACGATGGTTACGGTAGAAATTCGGGGCACAAAAGCCGTCTTCCAGTACTCTGCACCACTCTTTCCGGGCCGTTTCGCAGTGGCGCAGCACAAACCTTTTCATTGTATTTGCATGGGAATAAACAACGCACGCTACAGATATGCCCCTTAATGCGCACGGCCATAAAGAAAGCCAACTTGTGAAGAAGTGAGTGTAGCCCCCCCCCCCTACCTTCCCCCCAAAAAAATCCTAGTGTTGAATGAATTCCAGGTTGTGGCTTGGGGTGTTGCCTGATACCGGCGGCAATTGCCGGTAAAGCACTCCCCCACCAGCGCTAGATTGGCAACCCTGGTGTAGCAATGGCCACAACCTCCGATGAGTACGCAAATGAACCCTCGGCTCTTAGTCTCCAGTGGCTGCCAAACAAAGGACCACGGCTGTGGTCAGAACTTTAACGCAGCAGACGGAGCTAAGAATCGCTGGATCTGGATAGGCCGCCATTGGAATCTGAACCTGGCAACGTTTAACAGGGAAACCTTATCTAGCAGGGCGAGTTCACAGGTATTGTACGAGGAATTAGAGGACGGGTGTAATAGGTCTTAGCGAGGTTATGATCACAGGTGAAGCCTTTACAGGGTGGAAATATGGACACGTTCTGTGTTACCGCGGACTAGTGGACAGAAGGGAACTGAGAGTGGGATTTCTAGTCAATAAAAGCATAGCCGGCAACATAGACGAGTACTATAGCATTAACAAAAGGGTGGCAGGTTTTGTAACTAGGCTCAATAAGATGTATAAACTCAAGGTGGTAAAGGGCTATGCGTACAGTTCCAGCCACGACCGCCAGCTAGCTGAACGCATCTATGAAGTTGTGGAATCTACAATGGCTAAAGTAAAAACACTGTATACCGTAATTTTGGGAGACTTCAATGCTAAAGCAGGCAAGAAGCGGGTTGGAGGCAAGGCAGTTGAGATCTATGGCCTGGGCTGTAGAAATAGAAGGAGGGACCTACTAGTCGAGTTCGCAGAACGGTTAATCTACGCGCCGTGAAGATAGCTGGTGGTGCCCGTGCGGGGGGCACGTGCGAGCAGGTCACTTACGTCCGGTGGTTCCCGGCGCACTCGGGGACCGCGACGGGAGCGTACCCGAACCGCAACGAGACTGCGGACGCCATCGCGCGTGAACTTTCCGGTCGCGCGGCGCCACCCCGCGTCTCACGCACGGAGGGTGAAGAGCCAACGGAGCAAGAACCTCTACTCAACGGTGGAGAAATCCTGCAGTGCTACATGCTCGGCAGGAGGGAGCGGCCGCCGCCGCACCCGAGGCTCACCCGAGCCGAAGCCGTCCTGTATAAACAATTGCAGACCGACTCGGTACTGACTCCGGTGTTGGCGCGATACGTGTGCCCCGAGGTATACCTGGACGCAAAGTGTAGTGAGTGCGCGTGTGCGAATGCGACGGTGGCCCACTTGCTGTGGGGTTGTGCGGAACACAGTGCGCGGGGGTATGACGAGAGTCTGCCCCAGGAAGCCACGGACTCGATGAAATCTCACGAGTACGAAACACAGCGAAGGACAATCCAGCGGCTCGAGGCGGCTCTCGGCCGGCAGAAGCGCAGGCAGGCGCAGGCGAGGGGAACGGGGGGTGACCCCCGGAGACCTTTGTGGCGCCGCCCGCGCGGAAGCCCGGGCCGAGGCATCGTCGCGAGGACGACAGTATAGTCGGGGTGGGGGTGCCCTGCGTCGCACTTGAACCCACCTCCGCAGGATATTTATTTCTCAATAAAGTCATTTTCTCTCTCTCTTTCTCTGCAAACGGGAGAGCCGGAAGTGAACGTGGAGGAGCCCGGATAGGGAGCGTAAAAAAGAAATAGACTTCATAATTAGCTATAACCTTGGCGTCGTGCATGCTGTGGAAGGGCTCGGAAGGGCGAGGTGTAGTGACCACCATTTGATTAGATCTCGAATTAGGCTAGATTTGAGGGCGTACCGTAACAAGCCAGTACGGAAGAAGCCAATGAATGAGCTAACAGTAACACATAAGTTTTAAAAATTCAGAACTCAAAACAGTTTATTCATCCTCATCATCATCGTCATCATCAGGATCGCGCTGCAGAACCGGTATTCAGTCTAATCAAGAAAGCAGAGTCTACGACGCAGGAACCAGCGACAATCTTACACGCATTATCACGGAGTGTGCAGTAGGAGACGGAGGTACGATCGATGGACAGGATACTGGTAAACGATTCCAGGAGACGAAAGATCTAATTAGGAAGAGGCAAAGCAAGGCAATCTCGACCCAAGCTGACACAATAGAGCTAGCGGAGCTTTCGAAGTTATTCAATAAGCGTAAGATACCGGACCCACGGAAGTATAATATTGAGAGGATCGAGCATCTGTAAAGAACGGAGGGAGCCTGAGAGAAAAGGAGAGGCGTCTAGGCATGGGAAAAAATCAGGTATATGCACCTAAAGAAAAGCAAGGCATTGTCATAACAAATAGAGATAAAATAGTTATAGTAGCCGAAAGTCCCATAGAGATGTGTAGAATGGCAGCGACATCCAGGATAATACTGAACGACGAAGTAGTGTAGAGGAGATTGACCTCCAACCAGTAACGACATAAGAAGTAAAGAAGGCTTTCAAAGAAATGCAAGAGGCCAAACCACCCGGTGAGGATCAGGTAACAGCTGACCTCTTGAAGGATGGCGGGTAAATTGAACTAGAAAAACTGGCAAACCTGCATTCGCAATGCCTTCTGACCACAGGTGTACCGGAATCTTTGAAGAACGCGAACATCAACCTAATCTATAAGAAATGTTACATGAAGGACTTGAAAAATACTGGCTGATCAGCTTACTGTCAGTCGTCCGCAAGGTGCTTACCAAGGTAACCGCACAGCGGTTTGAGATGAGATAACAGCAGCCCTCTTCAAGGATGGAGGCAAATTGCACTAGAAACACTGGCAAACATGTACACGCAATGCCTGATGACCGCGAATGTACCGGAATCTTGGAATAACGCGAAGATAATTCTAATCCACAAGAAAGTTGTCATGAAAGACTGAAAAATTGCAGGTCGATCTGCTTACTGTCAGTCCTCCGCAAGGTACTTACCAAGGTAATCGCACAGCGGTTTGAGGTAACAGCAGACCTCTGGAAGGATGAGGGCAAATTGTACTGGAAGAACTGGCAAACCTGTCTACTTAATGCCAAGTGACCGAGAGTGTAGCGGAATCTTCGAAGAACGCGAACTTCATCCTAATCCATAAGAAAGGTGACATTAAGGACCTGAAAAATTACAGGCTGAGCAGCTTACTGCCAGTCGTCCACAAGGTACTTACCAAGGTAATCGCACAGTGGTTTCAGATGAGTGGTGCGAGGAAGTGCAAGTGGTAAGAGAGTAAGAGATGTCTACTTAGGCCACGTAGTGACCCTGGATCCCAACCACAAGGCAGAAATAATTACAAGCATAAGAATGGGGTGGAGTGCATTTGGCAGGCATCCTGAGATAATGAATGGCTGCCTATCATTTTCCCTGAAAAAAAAGCGTTTGACAGCTGCCCATTACCGGTACTCACCTACGGGGCAGAAACATGGAAGCTCACTAGACGGGTTCAACATAAATTGAGGACGAGTCAGCGACCAATGAAACGGAAGATGATAAGTGTAACATTAATGTACAAGAAGAGAGCGGGGTGGGTCAGGTAAGAAACGCGTGTTAAGGACATATTAGTAGAAGTTAAGAAGAAATGGTCGTGGTAAGGGCATGTAATGCGAAGGCAAGATAACCGTTGGTGGTTAACGGGAACAGACCGGATCCCCCCCGAAGGCACGCTTGGCAGGGGGCAGCAGAAAGTTAGATTAGCAGAGGAGATCAAGAAGCTTGAGGGGATAAATTTGTCGCAGTTCGCACAGGACCGGAATAATTGCAGATTTCTGGGAGAGGCCTTAGATCTGCAGTTCTGCGTAGATATGAAGAGACGGAGGGGGATAGGAAGGAGGTTGATGATGATGGGGACGACGACGACGACGACGACGATGATGATGATGATGATAATGATGAGTCTAGGACACAGCCTGAAGGACATATCCGAACGAACTTAGTGAGCCTCCGAAATATCCCGAAATATCCTCATACGGCGTTTGTAAAGGCGCAGAAAAATTGAAGGATTGGGCACAAAAAAAAAAAACATGCATCTTACACAAGTCAACAAGAACCCAAAAAATAAAAGACAGCCATTTTATTTCCTGCTATGCGTTGCGCCTCTATTGACCCTTTGCCAGGTGCGTCGCATTACAGACTGTAGATTCTTCATAGGTGCATCTGAAAATTCTTTTCGGGAAACTCATGTGTTGTGAATACTTATCGAGGAGCTCTGAACACTGAACCTCTCAAATAAGCCAGAAAGGACCACATGATCCTAGGACTGATTTTTTTAGAAATTTGTTCTTTCTCTCGTAATGTGTTGCAAATATTGGTGGTAAAAAAAGAGGAAAGACCCAGGGCCGCGACGTCCCGGTGTGGTGCGGTGGTGGTTCTCATTTAAAAAGATGGCGACTAAAGGAAGACGAAGCAGCTCGAGCGAGAGCTGCTCCCGCGTGATGGCAGGAAGCGGCGATGGTAATCTAATCGGTGCAGCGAGGATCATAATAATTATGTTTCAACATTTTGCCCGGCCACAAAGTAGCGGTGGCCAGTCCGCGTCCAGTCGGGACATTAAGTTTGTTTTAGTCGATCCTGGTGAGACAGTCAGACGGGGAAACTGCCGGAGGTGCCGTCTCTTAAACCCACACAGAGGATGTCGGCGCAGTCGACGGAGCCAAGCTAAAATTCGCTTGTCCTCGACGCTTTTGAAATTTCCTGCGGATTCGGTTTTTTTTCCTCGTGCCTCACACCAGTGTTTTGTAGGCTTCCAGTCCTCTCTCGAACGCTGAACTCTGGTCATTCGGTTGGACTTGCGAGGTCTATCCCGGTTATTAGAACGCTGCCTGCCATGTGCTTCCTTCGTTCGAGGGCGTTGGGGGGTGCGTGCCAGGAGCGCCTTCTTCACAGGTTTTACAAAGGAATCACGATACGGTTCTTTCGTATGCTTTATTGCTTGGTTCTTCGATACGAATACTTGTATGGCGGATTTTTGCCGTTTGGTTTTTCAGCAGATGCATCCGTGTCTTCATCATCGAGAAATGCGGTATACGTGTGTTTTTCCAGCGCTACGGCATCCCATGAGCAGCATATTTCTTTCTCGATCATCTGGGGACATTCTTCAAACGAACACGATAATAATGAATGTTCCGATCGAAGGTGTCGCCGAAAGGAGAAGGTTATTTTCACATTCGGCTTGGGACAGTAAATCTGACGCAGGCGAGGTTTCTGGAAAGATCGCTTCTTCCTCAGGGGTTTCCAAATTGCGTCGGTCGTAGAACAGTTCAGCAAGGGTAAAAAAACTCATTGAAGTTTGTCGAGGAACGCAATTTCTTGATGATCTGGCATTTTTCGATGGTGTCACATTCTTGGACTTTTAACCGATGATACAGTTGGCACATAGAATGAATGATTTCATCTTCGAATTCAACATTATTCGAATGTTCTTACCTAGGTAGTCGACGTGAATAAAAGGTTCTATTTCTTCATTCAGTTATCTCATTCCAACTTCAGATTTTGTTAGCTCGTGAAGCAACCTCGTCAACACATTGCTGACGCCATTGCTCGTAATACACAGGGCTAATTTTGGTTTTGCTTCTTTGAACAGTGCTGGAGTCATTATCCGCTCTTTTTCTGGTGTTATTTTAAGTTTATGAACGTGAATCCTGGACAGAGCGAGGCCCAATTCGTGTTGCAGCCGAAGGGCGTCTTTCATTGTGCGATGCGCTGCAGCATTCCCCTGACCGTTCATAGAATCGCCGCCCACCGAGGGAAATCGCCCGAGGTGAGGATCCACCGTCGTATAGTCCGCCCAACACGTCGGTAGCGTTTGGGTACCACCACTGGTTCAGTCCATCACACCGGTCCGTCTTCAGTATCAAGGTGCCCTCCTTCTAATAGGCCAAATTTTGGATGACTCATAATCTCACAGGGCCTTCTACCCGGGTTTATGGGCACCATATAAAATAAGGGGAATGACCGACGGCCGCGATGTCCCGGTGTGGTGCGGTGGTGGTTCTATTTTACAAAGATGGAGATTAGAGAAAGACGATGCATCTCGAGCGAGAGCTTCTCCGGCGTGATGACAGGAACCTATGATGATAATCTCACCGGTGCAGGGATGATGATAATAAAGTTTCAAAAGGCAGGTTTTACAGCCTGAAATTATTCAGGGGAATTAGAAGCTTCAAAGTACCTGAATTACTGGAGATACGCTTTTAATGCGCTAAATCAGGGCTCGCGGAGACCTTCTGCGGGGGAAGGCCGAGTTGCATGATGTCGACACAGCTGAGGGCCGTACGGCAAATCAGTTGGGGTGGGGAGGAGCGTAGCGGCAGCAGAGAAACTGATCAGCGAATTGACAATGATATTCGACCATCCATCATCATCATTATCATCATCATCAGCCTATCTACGCCCACTGCAGGGCAAAGGCCTCTCCCATTATCCTCCAATTACCCCGGTCCTGTGCCAACTGTGACCAATTTATCCCCGCAAACTTCTTGATCTCATCTACCCATCTAACTTTCTGCCACCCCCTGCAACGCTTGCCTTCTCTAGGGATCCACTCTGTTACCCTTAATGACCAGCGGTTATCTTGCGTTCGCATTACATGCCCTGCCCACGTCCATTTCTTTTTCTTAATCTATACTAATATGTCCTTAACACGTGTTTGTTCCCTGACCCACTCCGCTCTCTTCTTGTCCCTTAATGTTACACCTATCATTTTCCGCTCCATTGCACGCTGAGGCGTTCTCAATTTGAGTTGAACCCTCTTAGTGAGCCTCCAGGTTTCTGCCCCGTAGGTAAGTACCGGTAAGATGCAGCTGTCATACACTTTCTTCTTCAGCGACAATGGTAGGCTGCTATTCATTATCTGAGAATGTCTTCCATATGCACCCCACCCCATCCTTATCCTTCTAATTATCTCTGCCTCATGGTTGGGATCTGGGGTCACAACTTGGCCTAAGTAGATATATTCGCTCACCACTTCCACTGCCTCGCCACCTATCTCAAACCGCTGTGCTGTGCACAGGTTATTGATCATTACTTTAGTTTTCTGCATATTAATTTTCAGGCCCACGGTTCTACTCTGTTCGTCCAGTGCGGAAAGCATGCTTTGCAATTCGTCCCCCGAGTTACTTAGCAAGGCAACGTCATCAGCAAATCTGAGGTTACTGAGGTATTCTCCATTAACCCTTACTCCCACCTGTTCCCAATCCGACGTTTCCAATTCGACCATAATTGACAGTAATTTAAAGGAGCCATGAAGAGAAAATGCAAGTTGGTTTTATTCGAAAGATTTCGTGTTTTATAGTGCCCCCAGCGCTTGTCCGGATACAAACGGTGCTTTATTCACTGAGAAATTAAACAATTTAGGTTAAAATTTTGATTTTCCCGCTCAATCGTGCGTTTTCGTGGTCCCAAGTGACATCACGGGAACCGACCGCTCTGCAGCCTAGAGTACCTTCATTCACGCCTCCGCGTACAGGGTAGAGACAATGTAAACGCTGGCGCCGCCATGTTCGGTTGCTCGCTCGCCGACGCGAAGCAAGGTCATTGTGTCAAAACCGCGCTAAAATTATCGCCGCAACGCGGTTTACTGAAGAAGTTTGAATCATATTGTCCTGTTTCGCGTTGCTAGGTCTCGTGGGAAAACGAAAAGAATAACGCGTTGAGCCCGTTGGCCCAATTGCGGCGGCACGGGACCGTTCAAAGGTTGTCTCCACCTTGTAGCGGTGTTGGTTGTTCCCACGTTCTTTACGTTCCGTAACCTAGATGGCGCCACCATACCGTGGCAAGCGTTTGGTTTGTTTTTGCCCGCATTTAAACCTGGCTTGTTTTTGTTCTGGGAGAAAATATTCGTTCCCTGAAACAGTGCTCGCTCGACAAATGGGGTCCACGTAAGACACCGTTGCTTGCGTCCAATCGGCCAGTGTCGTCTGAGACAACCCCAAGCCCCATAGTGCTGTGCAGCTAAACCAAAGCATGCTGTGCGCAGTACGAACAGCAGAACGCATCAGTACTTCTATGTTTACATGTGCTTTCGTAACTTCCACTGTTTGTCCCATCATTCCTATTGCTTTGTAAAGAATGTGCCCTAAATTTAAGCGCAAATCGCTCGTTCGTCTAGTTTGTAAGCTCTACCTAATTTGCGTCTGCTTCTGCCAGCCTCCGCCAATCGCAGAGCTTAGCCCATGTGACATCACAGGTTCTGTTGCGGGAAATGAGCTGGTGGGTCGCATGACCATTCCCGTTTTTCCTAATTATGTAGCTTATTTGAGCGAAGTTTACGTTAAAAGTGGTGTCAGTATGATTCTAACGAGACAATCTTTTGAATGAACCAAACTTGTGTTTTCTCTTCATGGCTCCTTTAAGTTAGTGGGAATATGTGGGAAAATGTCAACTGAAAGCGATCAATTGTCTGCTCTTGCCTCCCGTCTAACCACATTTGAGGCCGAACTTGCGTGCCGGCCGTCTGAAAGGAAGTGGGAGGGAGGTTCTGACGATGTACTGGGGGCCGCATAATACGGCCCCGTGTGTTGCAAATTGCCGACCCCTGCCATAAATCATTAATACGGGTGATTTCGAGAACAGGCACTGCTGACGCACAAGTGAAGGGTAGGACGATAGAGACGCGAGTGACAAAGCTGACGTTAGGTGTCAGGAGGGGCTAGACAAAGACAAACACCTTCCCGCCAATTTTTTTATTGCGATAGTATGCCAGTTGGCATAAATACTATGTCACAAGTATAGATTAGCTCCCGTTTCTCGAAGAAACGGAAGAGGAGGGAAGCGATGATGGGGTCCCCAAATCTATCGGCGAAGGTCGGGTGAAAAACTGCGTTAATTCGGGCTTTGTTGGGTACATAATTATTTTGATAACAGCGCTAGGACAGGACACAGAGAAGGCGACACGAGACAGCGCCCAGTCTCGTGTCGCCTTCTATGTGTCCTGTCCTAGCACTGTTATCCAAACTAAGAAGGTCGGGTGGTCTGCCAGGTTGGAAGCCTGTGTCCTCGGAGGCCTTCCCGCCAATTGCTAAGGGGTTCCTTGCTTGTTGGGATTCGCCGTACTCACGTTAGGCCTAACGTACCACTTTCGAGGCGCTCACGGCCGTCGAACGGCACCAGCAGCGTGCCGTGTGATTCTGCCGTTGCTTGGAAAGTCTTTGCGCCCACCCTTCGCACTGGCTGGAAAAGGCAGGCCTAACAATAGTTATTCGGCACGGCTCAGAATCGTATTAGCACGTAAAAGGAACGAACAAAGAGGAAAAGAAAACATTTACCTATAATGCCAACTTCTAAAGCATCACAAGGGCAAATGTGCTCTACAGCTCGACTCAATCTCTCCGACTGTGGCTTGTACCGGCAGAGATGTGCTGGGCAATACTTTGCAAGGCACCTGATCAAAAGCTCAAGTGAGCCAAAAGTTCAACACCTCAATCCATCGATTTCTCAGGGCGGAAGCACGATCTGGCATCAACGTCATCTTATTGGCTCCTCGATCGCCTCTTGCAAGTCGCTGCATACCGTGATCCCCGCTGCATAGCCACCACTGGCTGTAACGTCCCATACCACTCCCCTCCTCTCACCACCGTGACCAAGACCTTCCAAGCCAATATAAGTTGCGCTGGAGGTTCCATATACCCCCGCCTCCCCCCCACCCCCGGTGCGCATACCCGCAGTTGTGCTATGGCCTGCGCTTTAAAACTGTAGATGTATGCGGATCTGCTATGATTCCGTGGTTGTCACAATCAAACCGAGCAGACGCATATTTTTTTTTCTTTTGAGTGGCGCGTGCTTGAAAGAAATTGCGCAGCCCATCTAATGGGAATTTTTGCAGACGGCGGATTCGTAGCTTTTGTATTCGTAGCTTTTCGTAGCTTTTGTATTTACTCTTTCACAATTCGTTAAAGATAAACTCCGATACCTACATTCGAACCAATAAAACCCGTCCTACGCGTTACAAACATTCACACACACTCGAAGAATACGATTGCAATAACGACACGTTCTACTTTTCTTTCTTTCCCCGCGCCATCAGAGAGTGGAATTTATTAGATCGCTCCATCACTCAACAAACAAAAGTAGACAAGTTCACTTCTCTAGCAGAAATGGCTATCCTCTCTCGATAACAGGTCTTCCATGCTACGTGCGCCAATGTGTGTGATTTCGATACTTTTTGAGCAAGTGCTATCTTTTTTCGGCGTTTACCTTTATTGCTTTTATTATTGTATAATTTCTGCGTTGGTTTCCATACCTTATGAGCAAGCGCTATCTTTTCTTTTCTTCGCCGTTTATCTCTGTTACCTCTATTGTATTGAATAATTTCTGTGCTACTGCAAGCTCTGTACTTCGAGTCAATTGTCGATATACTTCTTCGTTAACTATTGTAAAAAAAAAAAAAAAATCTGTTCGACATGTGTTCTTTGACTATGCCCGCTCCTGTAAAAATCCCAGAAGGGATTGACAGTATCAATAAATAAATAAATAAATAAATAAATAAATTACCCTTACCGCCAGACGTATAGCGGTATTTCCCCTTTGTGAGCCACATTTATGCGTTCCCATAACATTCACGATCAGGACGTGGCCACAGGTCACCGCTAGCATAAGCAGCGCGCTACGTTCACAATTTGTACATTGGAGTAAAAAATCTAAGTACCTACCAGTTTCTGCTCTCGGGATTAGTGCTAACAAGAGTAAGCAATCCAAAGGTTCCGTGGAGCGTTATCACGCTTCCTTTCCAATGGGCGTTACAAAAAATATCCGTCGAAGTTCAAAGAAATGTCTACTAGAGCAGAGAATTTTTATGCCGCTTCTCTAGAGTGTGAGTTCCTCGCAGGAAGATTTCCATGTGCGTAGCCAAAGACATTTGGTTAATTTATCATTTTTGTATTTTTTTTTGCCTCCTCGCTCTAATGGTGTAAATTTATAGTATTATAAACATTAAGTTTTTTTACATCGCAAATGAAGTGCTTTTCTGCAGATGCAAGGCGTAGTGCAAGGTGTCTCAGGTTTCGCGATGTTTATTTGTATTTTCAACGTTCTTTGGCATTGTTTTTTAAATCTTCGCATGCTGGAGGCGCTGTATAACGGGCATAATTTTGATTTCGACAGATCGTTTTAGTAAGATTTTTATTTTTGTGTTTTTTTTGCATTTGTCGGTTCTACCAAAAGTCTGTTCTACCAAATACCTACAGTTATATTATCATATAACGTTATAACATTATAACGATTAAATCTGTTTCTTCCGCCAGTTACGCATTTTTGTGCGAATTCTAGGCGTTACGCATTTCTGGCTAGGGGGGGGGGGGACATGGCAAAGAATGCTACGCAATAAAATCACGTATAGACAAATCACTGTCCGATCCAACAAAAATGGCTTGAATTCCCTCCGCTCCATTACCAATTCGAAGTCCAACTTGCATACGAATACTCCCTGATGTTCATGCTCCCCATTACATCACAGGGCTGTTTCAAAAAAAGACGTTTTAGCGCCATAATAAAACCGCGTCGGCACATGCTGGCCCGACCCACTTTTGTAACCGAAAAAAAAAAACAGCGCAAGAAATTTGTGCACCAAAAAACCACTCTAATATTGCCTTTTTATAGATTCTTTGCGAGTACACTTGCCATATCGTCAGCTGTGAACCGTGCGCGCTACAGCCTCCTACCTCCAACATCCTCAATGTAAACCTCCAGTTTATATCCCCATGTAGGGTATTTATTTATTTATTATTATTTATTTATTTATTTATTTATTTATTTATTTATTATTTAGGGAATACTGCGGACATGTTTTCACCACCCTAGCAGGAGAGGGTTACATAAGGTTCTTAACACAGAGGTCAAAACTACAAGAAGTCGGAGCGTGCACGCAGTCGGAAGGCAGTGAATTCCAGTCTTCAATGGTTCGTACAAAAAAGGAGTACTTGAACGTGGACACCATATGTGGACACCATGAACGCCGGTGTACGGTCGCGAAAGAAAATGCTTATAAAAATTGACTGTAAGCCATTTTACTGGTACGGGTAAAAAAATCGAGAGGAAAGCTCCGAGGATCTCGCTTTACCAGGAAGCGAGAAGATTATCAGGGCGTTCCGAGCTACACCCAAACGTAGCAAATATTTTTTGTAGCTTTGCAATGTTTATATCAGGGGTGCTATTCCAGAAGGCCCGAGGTTGAGCGAAAATCGGTCAAGGCGGAGCAGTGGTGATAATAATAAGCTCAGGATAATATTTCGGGGCTGGGTTAAAACGTTTAAAATGTGCGATTCATGCTACTTGTTGACTATTGAGGTGACGTAATCGGTCCAGGGCTGCGCGCTCCAAGGATGCACGACTAGGCCGTGGCGCATGCTTCAGTGCGTTCTCTCTTTCCGCTGCTGCATGGTGGCTACGGCAGGCAAGCAAATCCAAATACTTTATTTTATTATACTTTTACTTTATTAATCCGTATTTCACTACAAAGTTTATTTTATTTTTTATACGAGGCGTTGATATCAGCATTTTTTTTTTCTGAAAAGTTTCGTCCTAAGAAGTAGTTTATGCCGTTGGTGGCAGACTCTGCAATCACGTTACTGTGACCGACAGGCAAATAAAGAAAGCGGGTGATAGAAGCGCGCCACATTCAAAACTGTTGCTCCTCGTATTACGTTATCGAAACCTTCCGCTTTTTGACACAAAATGTCCTCGGCGCGGTCCAGTCTGTCTACGTGCTTTTAGGGCGAAAGCCTGGTGAGACGTATATTAGCAAATGGTTTTCTAAGACATTGTACCTGCGCCTTTTTCCTCGGTTTCATTTCTTTGTCTTCTGGCACGAATTTCTCTGAACGGCTTCTTTTCTGATATTACGTGTTTGCGTCAGTTTCTTCTATTTCATTTGTTCGTCTTAGCGGGCAAGCATACTCGAACGCGCCACAGCCTCCCCAGAAACGGGGTCCTGCGAGGGGGGTCTGCACCTGTCCTACTCCCGTGACATCACGCCCAGGCTTCACTCTGCACGCACGCTTCTACAACTGTTACTTCTCTTATTCACAGTGGTATGAACTTTGCGAACCGGGCACGTTAGTTCCTCAAAGCTCCCAACTGCAGGCCAATCCCCCAAGTGGCCATGAGTTAGGAAGGAAGGAATAGTAACAAGGACAACAACTTTTCAGATTTGTTTGTATTATTTTATTTTGCAATTCACAGCTTTCGTTCGAAAAAGGTCTCCAGCGTCTTTTTTTTCATAGGGTTCAATACCCTCATAATTATCTCTTCTTTCGCGCCCTTCCCACCCCCGATTACCCTCCCTCTGGCGTCACGCGATAGCTTTAATTCTTAGCTCTCCCCTTTACTCCCTTTCCATGCTCTCCTTCCTGCCATATGACGTTGACGCTGAACGAAACCTGCTGAAATATGTAAAAACCACCTCTGGCAATAGGTACGCTCCGTTCATTGTATTGTAGCAAGGATAATGATTGTAATGTAGCAAGGATTGTATTGTAGCAAAAGGCCCTCAAGCTATCGGGGTGTGCGCCATACCAGCATCAACCATTGAAAAGAGGAAGGTAGGATTATGTCCAATCCAAACGCGAAGATATGAACCAGTGACGTGTCAGGGGAAGAGCATAAACCCCAGAAGGTGCGTGCGCGAGAAACGAGCTGGGTTATCTCAATGCTTGGAACTGCGTTTTTATCGGCTTCATCCCTGCGAATAAACCCCCTCAACCATCTATCGGTGCGTCGACTGTCTCCTTGACGGTATATGCAATACGCATAACCTGTCCTGCCAGGAACCTTTTCACAAGAAGAACGCGTCACGCAACCCTTCGAGGGAGTCTGTCTGCCGCGCTCATAATAAAACGCACCGTCATGCAACGCTTCACTCGAAACTTTTTTGCTAGCAAAACAATAACTACAGCGCACGCTCCGTCTGAAGACGTATAGACGCGCGGTAGGAACCTCCGGAAGCCATGTCCGCCAAACGACCTAAAAGAAAGGCGAAGTCTTCGAAACACGTCTCCACTGATCATATTGCGCCAACACCGGTTGACGGTCGACTGGTGGCGGTCGAAGGTGCGGTTTCCACCAACGCTTCTGTAGAAGCTACCCGTCGCGTAAAGCCGTAGCGCACCATACCCTTGCTCGTCGACGGACATGCAGCGAAAGCCGCCTCTAAGTCGTCGCAAACGGGGTCTGTCGCCAGACAACTGCACAACCAATGTAAAGAACTTTTCGATAGCTAAAAACGAGCTCAAAATTCTCCCTTCATTTAAAACACCTGTCGGGGTAGGAATATGCCTGCAACGGCGACAATAAAAATAAACAACGCCGCAGCAGCGGCCACCACGGGCGTCCTGAGGTCAACTCGGCCGTGTGAAACCATGCCCGAGTTTGTTCCGAGTTCTAATGTCAGTCAAACAAACCCAGCCCATTGATGGGCGCTGCGTAACAACCGAAGCCACACCCACCCATTGCGTCCACTTTGTGTAAGCGTAGCGTCGTAGCTATGAAGTCGTCTTTTCATACCCGCTTGCAGCGACAAGAACTTAGCACAAAACAAAAATGAAGTCACCAGGCCGCCGTCAGTCAATGGTGCGACACTCGCGAGGGTGTTCGGTCCGAACTGGAATTCACTATACTACGAGCCGAGAGGAGTGGCTGAACGACACGATTTTACCACGGGAGCCTTCTTCATACACGGTGAAAACACAGTGGATGACAAATGACACTCGCCAATGCTCAAACGCACTCACCAATGCTTAAACACGGTCTTGACACGGGACAATTTTTGATAAGCGCCCGCCGTGCACATTCAAGCAAGACGTGAACAAAAGTCATGGCACGGAGGAGGGCGCGTTCTGTTCGCTACAGTAGACCGTTTGATTACTGGGTGTGTGCTTGCGGAGAGCTGCACTGGGGCTACCCTCAAGACATGTTGCAAACATAATTCAGTGGAAAAACAGAACACCGAGAAAAACGGACCGCCCCGCGCCGGGCGTGGCCAACAGCCAGGCTTGGGATTTCAAAGTAGCAATGGGTTATCTGGTTTATGCTAGGGAATGATGATTACAGATAGATTTCAGATGGTGCTGCATCCCGAAGACAGCACAGGCCGTACTTCATCAACGCAAGCGGCCCCAATACAGCGCTCTGAATATGCAAGGAGTGTTACGAGCGATTCGGGCGGTTTCCCTCGAGATGTATCGAGTGCTCCACTCCCTCTACTTTCATAGAACAAGCAGCTGTAAACTCGAGAGTAGGCAAAACTCTGGCTTTCAGGAATAGCGTCAAAGGTAAAATTCAAGATTCTGAAACTCCCATCTTCATGCAATTGGAAAGCTTTGAGTTATCGGTGGTCTGTAAAAAAATGCGCGTGTTCAGGTAAAACCAGTTGCCACCCAAAACATCCTCGGTGGCTTAGTGGCTAATTCATATCTGTAACTTGAGCGCACAAAAAAAAAAACGATGACGGAACGAAGACACGAAGACCAGCGCAGTCTTCGTTCAGTCCTGGTTTTCTTGTGCGCTCAAGTTACAGCTATGAATGTTCACCAACTAGCCCGCCTTTCAGTGTTAGGGGCTAAGGCACAGCACTGATGAGCCCGTGTACACGGCGTCTATGTCGATGCCGCTTTCCGTTTTTATGGCGGACGCGTGAAACACGAACGCCCGTGCCTCGAGATTCCGGCGCAAGCAAAAGATATCCGGTTGCTTTAAATTAATCCATATGCCGTCACTTCGATGCACTCAGGTGAAGCTTCGGCGCTGTTAAACGCTGAAATTTTTTTCCCACTACAAATGTTCTGATGCGTGCGAGTGACCCAAGAAGAAATAGATGTGTATAAATTTTGTACGGCTACGTCTCCTTTTTCCCCGGCTACATTTACCATCAACACCGCAATTTCCAGTGGCGTTGAACCGCACAATCCATACTGCAACCTTTAACATTTCAAAGGGATATACATGTAGCGGCAGATAGAGTACAGAACCTGCTTCTTAACCTAAAGGAGCCATGAAGAGAAAACACAACTTTGGTTCATTCAAAAGATTGCCTCGTTAGAGTCATACTCACACCACTTTTAACGTATAGTTCGCTCAAATAAGCTACATAATTAGGAAAAAAGGAAATGGTCATGCGACCCACTAGCTCATTTTTCGCAAGGGAACCATTGATGCCATACAAGCCAGCTCTGCGATTTGCGGAGGGAGCCAAAATCAAACGCAAATTAGGCAGATGTTATAAGCTTGCCGTAGGAGCTATTTGCTGTTAAATTTATGGCACATTTTTTAAAGCCGTTAGAATGGTGGGAAAACCAGTGGAAGTTACGGAAGCACACGTAAACATAGAAGTACCGATTCGTATTACTGTTGGTACTGCGCGCACTATGCTTGCTTTAGATGCACAAGACTGCGGGGCTTTGCGGTTGTCTCAGATGTCACTGGCTCATTGATGCAAGCAACGGTGTCTTACGTGATCATATTTGTCGAGCGACACTATACTTTCTCCCAGAACAATAACAAGGCAGGTTTCAATACGGCCAAAAACAAACCAAAGGCAAAAAATGGCTTGCCATGGTATGGTGGCGCCATGTAGGTTCACTAACGGTAAACAAGGCTTCCCAAACAGCTGACGTCGTTCCACACCACGAAAATGCACAATTTAGTGGGGAAATCAAACTTTTTACTCAAATGAACTACTTTCTGGCTGAGTAAAGCATCGTTTGCATTCGGACTAGCGCTGGTGGCACCATAAAACACGAAATCTTTCGAATAACAAAAAACTTGTCTTTTGTGTTCATGGCTCATTTATTTGTGCCTGGTTTATCCAGAAAAATTCGATAGTCGTCCGCATATTTATTAATATTGAGGTTGGCGCCAAAACTTTGAGACCACGTATGGTAACATAATGCAAAGACGGTTGAACAGTAAGGCATCTAGTTTAATGCTCATAAGGTTCTAATGAATAGCCGCGATCTCTAGCAGGCATTCTGAGAACTTTTCTTGTCAATTGGTCACGGTGATGAGCCGTGCTCCACAGCCGCTGCAGCAGTACGTAATACTTTGTTTGGAAAAACGCCAGATGTTACCGCGCGATAAAACAGAAAACAGTAGAGAACGAAGAAGTCGTAAAATGACGTTTATATTCATTTTTACCTCTAGCTACTTGGAACAGCGTTCAGGTAGCACGGCTAAAATTGCCGGTTTTTTAGAAGCTTTAAGGTGGAGATTTTCTATAGATGTTTCTTTTCTATATGATATTGTATGCGCTAGAAATTTCCATCAGGGCTGGTATATGTATTCACACCAGGAAACAAGAACGCATACACCTTCTCTACAAAAACGTGAAGGAAGCTCACATTAACGCGTAAGACTTGAGGGTGGCGAAGCTGTACGCAACGTTCAATACCATCGCGAAGGTTTAGTCCATGATGGCGGCCCATGTGCTTCTCGTTCCCTGCCGTAACAACGTTTACTGCATCATTGGTGCTATGAGTGTGAGCGTCCCTCATTTTTTCGGAAGTGATAATCATTGTATATCACTTTCGAAGGGCGTACGTTAAGACATGTCATTCCCGTTCCGAGCAGGTGTTTCCACGATTACGGCGAAGGCTGTTTTTTTTAAGGGGGGGGGGGGGGCAATATTGGCCAATCGCACTAAGTGGGCATGCTCGGCTTGAGGGACGTGTGCAAAGGACGCTGTGCGGCCGTCGCGAGGCACGCATACATGAGCGCAATGAATTTTCTTGGTTGTTTTAACTGCCCGGAGGTCGCCGCGAGGCCGAAGCTCACGTGCGCGTGCTCGGCAATTTCTCGGTATTTTCAACTGCGGACACTAAAAATTACGATTTGCGAGACATATTCGCTGTTAAAAAGAACCCCGTCATTTTGTCCTGCGGCGTATGCCCACAGGCTTCCACACGACAAAACTTCGTGGGGATATTCGTTCATTAGCCAGGCAGGTACAGCAACCCCAGGAGCATTAGGACACAATTGACAGCTAGAATGTACCCGCCAATCGGCACGTATCCAGAATTTCTCTGTCTCTGGGAACTTTTGTGCTTGTTTACCCGCTTTTTGCTGCCTTACTTGGAACGTACATTTCCGCATTTCCAGCACTACCGTCATCAGTAGGCGAAATGTACCGATGAGGATAACCTTTGAGGATGACATTATTATCTGACTTCCGGAGGTTACGCGAATTAAATCTACACAAGTGACTCAGTGCTGGCATCTAAGATTTCTGCGATGAGCCAGAAGAAGCGGGAAAGAAGAAGCCAAACCCGCCACGCTCCGACGAAGAAGAAACTGGAGAACACGAGGCCATGGAAGACGGCAGCAAGAGTCTCGGAAATAAGCGAAGGAAACCCTTGCATTCGAAGAGGCGAGGATCCACCAAACGACCCAAATCATCTGTAAGTGTACGCCGCTTGTGTTTATGGGCTCGACAAACTGTTTTCGCCCCCTTATTTGCGCCACAGTGCTGTAGCCCTGGTCCCAGCACGAAGCAATTGCGCGCCGTTGTTTTGTGAGCTGGTATTTCTGTAAAAATCCGCGCATTCGCTTTAATTAAACTAGAAGATTTTAAGCTCAGCCTATATGCCCACGGTTTTGTGCATTGTTTGCGTTTCAAATGAAAACTAGCAAGGCTGCAGTCCTCAAGCGCGAGGAGTTTACAGCCGAATGTTCCGGTGCGTGCTCTCCCTTGCTGTAAAGGGTCTATGACTGATATGGTGACCGCGCTGTAAGACGGAGGGAATGGGACTCAACTTGCAGGATGAAGTGGTCGGTGTGCGGGAGGAACATAGGCTAGAGTTTCCGGTAATTGTGTTATCCTTGTCTAAACGCGCTTCACGGCGAATCATATTTATCGCGAATGATCATCAGAAAACGTACCAAACTGGTTTTCTTATTATTCGACCACCATAAGCGGTTGAAATAAATCAAATTTGCTCGTACATTATGCCAAACGTGTGCATGACTTCTAGGTCACAATCCCAACTGGTCATCCACTTTCACATAGTTAATAGCGCATACTTTCTGCGTAAAACAGAGCTTACAATGATGCAACGTTTATAAGGAATAGAAAGGGCGCAATATATTTCGTATATATTAATGTTACGAGATGTGCTCACGTTTATTCGCCGCGATTTTTCCGCAGAAACATCGTAAATTTGTTATGGTTGTAGACAGCCTGGCCATGACCTTTCGGCCCCAATGCATAATATACCGTTTCTTGAAACGCCACCGCATGCTTAGAGAATTCCGGGAGGATATTCACGCGGGGTACAGCATCACAAATCGTCAATGCTCTCGTACTTGTATTAAGCATAACAAATTTGCTTTGGTATACGCCTAGTGTGTTCCCGTTCAAACACAGAATTGGTCTCGCTTAAACTATCCCATTGGGTTTCACATTTCTCCGCGGTATTTACCCAAAGCAATGTGCCAATTTTTACTTCCATTAATTATGTCACAGCACTCAACGCTGTATAGAGCGGAGGGTAGATGAAGTGCAGGGGAGGCGATGAAGGTGTTTGCATGCACAAAATTGGACCGTTACTATTATGTACGCATATTAGTACGCTGAGTACTGCCTTAGTGACGGCAAAGTGAGCAAAAATGTAGTTCTTTCTTTATTCAAATATATTTTCTGTAAAAAAGAAATGGATGTAACAGGCATGGTATAAAAATTTTATTTTTCTATTTAGGTATTTACATGGTTTTGTTTTTTCGTTGTTTATTTATACATGTAAAAAAAATGTGAAAACAGCTAGGGACTTGTGGGTTTTCACATGTGGGTTTCGAATGTGAAATCATTATTCCCTGTTGAACGCTTGAGTTCCTCAGTGTCCCAAGTGCCTCAGGTTCCCCATGAGATAGTGGATCTCGATTCGTTGTGCTCCTCGAAGCTGTAAGCACACGCACGTGCCTGTACGCTGCATTCAACGCCCTCACATGCCTGTCTGCCACCTTGTAACACTCAGAGAGTGGGAGCGGTGCGAAACAGGTCGCGTTCATCGTAACGGGGAGCTAGCTAATTTTGCTAAGAAACTGAATTTGTGTTATGCTGTTTAGCATATTGCCCCACTCGGGCATCGTCGGGTACTACTCCCAGTCCGTATATTTGAGCGCTACGCGGACGCGGCTTCCATGTCGGACTAATCAGAGACAATCTCTGACAACCCTTTCCAAGAACTGCGGACCACGCGCGGCCTCTGCAGTGGCGACAACGGCAACATGTGGCCAGCTGACGTATCTAGAATCGTAGCTGCCGCTGGGTGTGCTCACGTCTCGATCTCTAATATTAACCCCAGTAGTTGCTTGGTTAGCTGAAAAAATCGGTTTTTGGGGTATCTGCATGTCCCCTTATATCAAGTTGCAGCAGGAACTACCGGGGGATGAAAACGGGCTCTCGGTGAACTTTGTAAGGCGGAGATGCAGTCTGCTCTCCCATTCGGCCTCGCTGTGTTCCCAGTGATGCGTTCATCTGCCGTGTTTCGAAAGAAGCCTTTTATAAAGATAACGTTGCTCAGCTGCAAATGGATGGTTTTCGTTTCTGTGTATCCGTTACAATAACAGTGTAGAACCGTGCGATTATTGTGCAGTTTTAGTAGTATAGCTCAAACACTTTATTTGCAAGGTGGTCACCAGAGTGGCGCAGGGCACACTCACACGCGCCAGCGGGGCAGGGGTTGTCCGCAATCTTCCCGGTAAAAAAAGCTTGATGATTTGGAAGTACAGCGTGGAAAGTAGACCTGATGACCTTATTAATTTTAGGTGCATACTACCTTAGGAACCGCACAACGTCTGTCCGCGTCAGTGCGCATAGCATTTACAATCGCAAAAAAAATCACACAGGCAACCGGGACGATTAGAGCCTATGACTGGTAGACCGGACAGAGTTAGTGTCAGTCTTGTTACCCACTGGGCTGCGACCGCGAATTAGTACCCGAGAGTTAAACGGCTTGCTCCCTCGCCTGTAACGCTGCGGAGTACCTCAGGACCTCCAAATGTCTGTCCGCGACAATCCGTGCGCACACCACCATCAAGCGGAATTGGATTTGAGCCCTGAGTTGCAGCTTCATTTAGGGAATAATCAACGTGCAACTCACGGCCTCAAATCTAATGACGGTCGGTGCTGAAATCGGATGTCACTAGGGGCCAAACTTGGATGTCATTTCGAGTCCCCGTAATCTGCATCCCCGCCATCATCCACGGAGTGGAGATGATACCATTTTTTAAGTGCGAATGCACTTTATAAGCGACCCTGAATTCCGTTGACCGTCGTCCATCCACATAGCAACAGCTGCGGGTGCGCGCGCTCCCTCGTCTTCCTTGGCAACGGGGGGAGATGGCACACTACCCACGTGGGAGATTGGCCAGGAATCTCCTCGTCTTTCCATGGCAACGGGGGGAGATGGGCGCGCGCTGCCTGGCCGCTGACATGGCACATACCCACGTGGGGGATTGGCCAGGAATCGGGCGTGAGGAAGGGCTAATGCACCCGCTAAAGGGAGTACTGACACGCAAATTCAAAGCTGAGATCCGCTATACCAATCAAGTACAACGACAACACAAATAGGTGTCTGTGCATGGCCCATACCCACGTGGGGGAGTTGGCCAGGAATTGGGCCGTGAGAAGGGCTAATGCACCCCGCTTAAGGAAGTTACTGACACGAAATTTCAAAGCTGAGATCCGCTCTAGCAATCAAGTACAACGACAACACAAATAGGTGTCTGTGAATAATGCATCTTTCTTTCTTTGTAGTTGTGTGTGTGTGTGTGCGATCTCTCTTTCGCGAACATTACCGAACGCGCAAATTCAAACTCCTGCATTCGCACTTTCACATTCTTCCCCTCGGGGAAATGCGGGGAAATTTTCTATCGCTCGTGGCCTTCTTTTTGTTGTTCTCCACACACCCCTTTGCTAGTCACCTCGTATACTTGTAATAAATCGCTCTCCTTATTCTCTCAATAGTATGGTTCCACTCCCAGCAAACCTCGCAAAACACGCCTACACTACCCCTAATTTCTAAGAACCCTGGTAGCATCGCTTCAAGAGGTAGACGGCAGGGTTACGTGACCCTTGAAAAAAAATAATGGCGTCGGCATCGGACGCTGCGAAAGGGCTCCTTGGGAAGCGTTCCATAGGGCGAGGGTTTCCAAAGCGCAGGATAAAACCGGGGAGTATAACCCGAGGTGCCCTGCACGCAAGTACTCCGAAGATGAAGGAAGTGCAACAACGCGGCCACACAAACAAAGAGGCGAACAGCGAAATTCGCCGTCCTCGTAAAGTGTCTCTTTGCACGGTGGCAAGAACGGGCAGCAGTGTAACGCGTACGAGACAGATTAAGGCTAGTAGAAAGCTTCAAGGTCAATCACGAGGCATAGAGTCTGTAGCAGCGAGATTACGAATTCCTTAAACAACGCAAGGCGGATACATAGAGTTCCAGCGAGTACTGGCACAAAATGTGCGTGTGGTTTTTTTTTTTCGCGGCCTATTATCCCACTAATCGTAGAATGGCGCATTAGACGGTCGATCGCAGCGTAAACAATCATTTACGGCGTCGATGAGTCGTGTCAGTTTCTGTTTCGACAAAACGAAGGCCGAGCGGCCGCCATGACAGGAGGTAGCCCGTGACGTCACCATTCTTGTCGCACCGCTGCCGGTCTGGACGCGCACGCGAGCGAGAGCACGCGATCGCCCAGACCGAGCGAGGTCTTCGCCCAGTCTCGAAACCATGACCCGATACACACGGCGTAGCATTGCCGGTACTAAACCTACATTCACCAAAGCGGTAAACAATAGGTAAAAAAAACGACGTTTAGGGGTCCCTACGGGTTCCTTGTTCATACGGAACGAAAAGCAGCTCGGCCGTACTTATACATGCGTGGAGTGGTGCAAAGCGCATGCGTATGATGTAGGCATGGGCCCAGCGGTCCCACTAAGAGCGTGCGGGGTTGATTGGATATGGAAAGATTCTCGGAGTAGGCGGGTTGATATTTTCTCGGTGACAGTGATCCTGGCCGAATCACAAGCAATGACATGACCGGTTAGGTTTTGGTGTTCTCCCAAGGCATTTATCTGGGTTCTGCCGTTAGCAACTTCGTTTTGGTGCTCCTTTAGTCGCTGTTTAAGTTTTCAGTTTAACCAATGTAGGCTGCGTCGCAAGTCGTCTGGCCAGGAATCATAAACCACACTGGGATATCTTTGGCGTTCTAGAGCACCTCTGGCATGTACAAGTTGCTGTCCGAGCATAATTGTATGCGCGTGGCACACCTGGACGTCGTAGTCATCAAAGATTCGTGAAAGCATTTCGCTTACACCGACAGCGTAAGGAATGGCGGCGCGCTTCCGCTACTTCCTCGGTAATGTGAATGAGTCGATCTGCGTAACTGAGCGCTTAGTATTTGGCTGGGGTATCCATTGCTTGCGAGGTCATCTCTTTTCTTTTCTTCCACCCTCCGCGCCATGGTAGAAGAGCACAGGCCTTGCACGCGTGTGGCCGCACCCAGCTAAACACACCCAGCACTAACGGCCGCATCCAGCTAAACGCCTTGGCAGAACCCCAAAACGTAAACGGTCTTGTCATCGCTTTGGATTCGGCCAGAATCATTGCCCCGAGAAAATATTATCAACCTTCCTACTGCGACAATCGTTCCACATCCAATCAAACCCGCACGCTCTTATTTGGACACGTGGGCCCATGCCTGCAACATCCGCATGCGCTTTGCACCACTCCACGCATGTATAAATACGACCGAGCTGCTTTTCGTTTCATATGTGAACAAGGGACCCGTACGGGCCCCTAAACGTCATTTTTTTTACCTATTGTTTTTACCATTTTGGTGAGTGCAGCTTTAGTAGCGGAAATGTTATTTCCTCGCCAGACGAATTTTCGTCGAACCTTGGACTACGGCGTAGCAGAGCACGCCAACCGCAGCCGGCACGTCGGGTGCGTGACGGGAGCCCCGACTTCGGCAGTTTTGGTTAAGGAGCAGATGATGTCGTGTCGGTACGCTCTGGGCTTTCTAGTGGGGGCAAAAATTAGAATGTATTTAAAATGTTATACTGGACGGTTACTGTTGAAACGTGCTGGGAGATATCTCCTGATAAAAAGGAAGCATTTTACATAGTTATCTAAGCTTTGAAATTTCTTTTCAGGTGTTCAACTGGACGTTCACAGTGTGTCATTCACACCCCATGTAAAGTGCTTAGGTCCCTTCAGAATTTGGTTGTTTTTCACGGCGCTTGATCCCCGGGAAAATAAATTGACCTAAATAGAGCCGTAGCAAATAAAAAAAGCTCGGAACATGAAGGCAGAAGACGGAGAAGAAAAATTGACGCTAAGGCATTGGCGAAAACCTTTGGCTAAACAGTGGCTGAAACTAAAACATTTTTTAGTATTTTTTCCCATCGAAAGAAAGGCTTCACAATAAGACTGACCCCCAAATCCGTTCAAATAATGGTATCTATCGCCTGCAAAATTTAGCGGTCTTGAGAATGAGCATATATTACGTCCAGTTGCACCAGACATCATGAATCGGGCACACCAACGTGAATTGCGATTTTTTTTGAAGGGAGGTGTGTTTAATAGGGGGAAGCGGAACCCTTGTGAATGTGAAAACATACTGTTAAAAATTATTTTCTATGGCACTTTACAAAACAATAATGTATATAATGATATAGGCATAAGTTCGGGGTGCCTCATGCCCGTACATGAAACCTTTGTGCTTCGAGCTCTCCCAGATATAATGAATCATCCCAGAACACGTGTCCCTGCCGTTATGTATGTTTAAAAGGGGGCTCATGGCAGAGCGTACTTTGCGACGATGATGGAATATAACATGCCAACAATGGTACCTTAGTGCCATATTGGAAGCTTATCAGCGCCAAAGGTCGTCGCACGTGGGCTTTACAACACTGCTTCAAGACGATGAATCATTGTGAATAAATGCGGGAGTCAGGCGAATGACGACGCCCACCATCTGATTTGATTAAAAAAATAGAATCCGCAAAAGGATAACAACAGAAATACACGCCCAGTTGTCATTGGCGACCGTGCTAATAGAATTTACATTTGGGTGATAGATTGGGTGCAGCAATGATTGCTTCCTTATTTATACATATTACAAACTTCGTCAGCTGGTCAATGTAAACTCTAAGCGGGTGTCACACTTTATTGCTATTACCCCCCAGTCCATGTTCGAGTTTATTCCTCTTTTTGGATGACATAAGCGAGTACAGACACAAATAGGCGCCGAAGTTGGCAATTGTGTTGGGGACCACGTTACGTTACGCAGTTCGAACAGAAAAAAAAAACGCAGCAAGTAGTTTGAGAGCTTGAGTGTGCTGAGGCTACGCTTTTAATAGCCTCAGGTTGGGTTCCCAGAAACGGCAAAAAAGGGTGTGCTGAAGAATCGCACACACAACGGGCACGTGGTCTTTGATGTGCGTGATATGACCGCGTGAATACCAAAATGATGTATCGGCCATCGCAAATAAGCAGCAGACATGGAGCAAACATCTGTTGTAGAACAGTACAGATGAAGGGGTCTGTTATCCTAGCATATAAAATCCGATATTGCGATTCACTTTTTACATTTAAAAATTTCTAAGAATTGATACCGAGCTCCTTCCTACAGTTGTGCATATACTATAGGAAAAACTCGCAAAAGTGAACGCCCGAGGAAATTGCTTTAAGAAATTATTTTAGTGGACACGGAAGAGTTTGCAACCGCATTTCTGTGGCAGATGTGGATTTAGAATCACCTCCTCAACAGAAGTATTCGGCACTATTTTAACTGATTCCATTCACGCTAATGGCCCCCGGCGCAGAAGAGCAATTCCAATCTAGCTGTAATCTGTAATCATAATTGCTTGGTTAGGATTGCCTATCTCGCAAGCAATAACGACAATAACTCGCAATAACGACAGCCACGCATTGAATTTTAAACGCCTATTTTATGAAACATGAAAGCGTTTTAGTGAAGAAGAAACTGGAAGATTGAGCAAGGAAGCAAGTAAAACCTCCATCGCCAAGGGAAACCGCCAACCTGAAGGCGGATAACTCAATCCTTACACAGTATGGGTGCAGAAAAAAACGAGACCCGGTTTGCGGCGATCGGCGGCCCAGACGCTGTCATTTCATTTCATTTATTCTACCTTAAGGACCCTAAGGCATTACCAAAGGGTAGGGGAGTGGAGACATACATCTAAGTCGCTGAGCTGTATAGCAAAGTATGAATGAAAAAGTTCACACTGATTGCAATAAATAAATAAATTAACAGAACAAACATAACAACACAAAAATATACAGGCTGGGTGAAATATAAATTCTAGTAGCGCAGTAAAAGTAGATTTACAAGCGCAAAACAATGCGTTTTAATTTCAGACAATCAACGCCCCTCTAAATGACACTGCGTCCTCGGCGAACCCTGAATAAAATCAATTACGAGTGCTATTCCGGCGAGGCATTGTTTCGTGTGCATTGAATGTGTATGTTGCACTGATTTCCCGCTTAAATTACACTTACTCCCCTATATAATGAATACGCGGAGTGCGACCACGTTCGAAGTTTAAAAAATCGTGTGTACGTCCCGCCGGGGGCACACAGAAAATAGGATATCACTGGTGTACTTGTTAAAAGCGAGAACATTTGATCAACAGAAAATATCAGCAGAAAGAGAAAAGTCCGCCAACATTCCTACTGGGCACAGTTGTTTTTACGCATCCAGGCGTCTTACGTACCAAGCAACTGATATCCACACTGGGGTTATTTGGCAGTGACGGTGACCGCAGCCATCAAAGGCTTATGGTCTATTCACCAATTGCCATTGGCAGGGACGACGACGCACACACCCCCACATGTGCTTTCATAACACAACGAGCAGTGACGATGACACTTTCCGGCATCATTGAAAAAAAAATTTGGGTCCACGTTGCTTTTGAAATTTACAATTATTTAATGAGGTTAATGTTCGCATAGCACAAAAATACAACATAACATGGTAGCGCAAAATAAATCGCTATGTTTTTAGACTAGTATGGAATAAAGAAGGGCGGTCTGAAGAACATCAACTGCCTACAGAAACTACCGCAGTTGTTTTGTTTTCTTTTAGGTGCAGAGCATTTTATGGGCTCGTCTTGTCGTCTTAGCTCGCTCACGGTCGATGCGAGTGCCGGAATCAGGTGCCGCAGCGAGATAACGGACGCATGTAGAGCCTTCTGTACCGGGGTTAGGTAGTAACGCTGAGGCTTACGAAAACCAAGGTTTAAATAGTCATAACCCATTCAAACCTCATGAACCGCTGCGGTTGTCATACATCTCCAAGTTATTTTGCGCAAATAAAACTTTTAGGCAAAATCTGTGTATATAACCGGCAGCCCCGGCGTTCATTCAGTTAGGAACTGCTGGTTGGGTTGGTTTTTACGAAAACATCAGCCGCGCAAGAGAGAAATGGCGTGCTCGAAATGAAGCAGAAAGGCTCCAGCCGCGCAAGAAAAAAAAATTACGCGTTCGAAATGACGCAAGAAAGCTCCGGCATACGATAATAAAACACGCGCATAGAGAGCAGAACTCCCACTGGCGCAGTTTCAGGCAGGGGCGCGTGAGTACTACGAGGGCGGAAAATTTGAAATGCAGCAGTGAGTAGATAACGGGGCAAAAGCTCATTCTGTAGAATTACTGCTCTGCGCTTCCGGTAGCTTTCACATTGAGGGCAACGCCTTTAATTTTTTTTTTTGCTTGCGTATTCGGCTGCTGTGCAGCCCGTGCGCTGTTTCATAACGATCCTTCATTGCAGAAAAGTGCGGCTCTGCAAGACGTGGGCGATCCGACACAAGATGCAACCCAGCCCCACGGGTCAAATAACACCCCCGCTGTTTCGCCGGTGAGAAAAGCGGTTTGCTAACTTCGACGTTCCCTGCACCGGGTGTGAAAAGACGCGGCTAAAAACTTCTCTTTATTGCAGCCAGGAAATCATCCGAAGTCCAGATCATTGTCCCTCACACTTCCTGTCTCGGATGGGGCCCACACTACAATCCTGTCACCACCGGTAAGGGTTCTTTCATGGCACTCTTCTTTCGGGAAATTCGGGTATTCTCCGAAAATCTGATATTATCTCGTTTTGCCATGTCCGATCAATCAATCAATCAATCAATCAATCAATCAATCAATCAATCAATCAATCAATCAATCAATCAATCAATGAATCAATCAATCAATCAATCAATCAATCAAATCAATCAATCAATCGATCAATTGATCAATCAACCAATCAATCAATCAGTCAACCAATCATTCAACCAACAGATAAATCAACCAATCGATCAATCATTGAATCAACCTGCCAATTTTATTAGTTTCTCGAGAAAAGAAAGTGATTTTGTTTTAAATGATACTCTCTTAAAGCGACAATGAAGTTAATTTGCCCAGATCGTGTTTTTGCTTTCACTGCGTAGTCTGGGCCAAAGACACTTTTCATCGCTTATCCGGTCGGTAAGGCGGTATTGATTTTATACATCCACAAAGAAGAAAAACTATCACATGCTGTCTGCGGCGGCCGCACAAAATAATGCTGTGACGTCCATGCAATGTGCTACGTGATTGGGCGATTGCAAGATTAGAATTCAAACCAGTTTCGGTTTCGGTTCTGTGAAACAACATGCCTGCACCCCTAAGTTATTGTTGGCTGGGCATTCTTGATATCTCAGTAACCGGCATTCCGCGCTTCTGGCATGCTGTCTGCTGAAAGATGCGTAAGATAAGCCTACCAGCGCGGAATCGTAGCGATTACTAGCTGAGGCGTACGCAGTGGGTGAACACCTTTCGGAGTCACCGGAGACATTCAAATGCGATGTGCTTTTCCCCCACCTTTGAAGCTTGCCTGGCTCCTGCCTCTATCGTAAGAGGCGTGTTCGCACTAGTCCAAGGCTCGTCTGATTCGGGACTGCGTCCACAGTAGTGGGTGCTTATGCAAACACCACGCCAACGAGAACTCCCCAGCGCATCAGTGTCAGTCTGCCCGCGTTCGGTGAGCTCGTTCGTGGAGCAATGAACGTCACACGCAAAAATGATGAATTCAGTATAGAAAACATTGCTTAAACTTACACAATTCAACTTAAAAACGCGCGCTATCGGGGATTCGAACTTCCAAATTGCAAAACAATGCATCTAGGGCTGCAGATTGCTCTGCCATAAGCTAGCACTGGAGGGGCAATATATACAGTATGTAATGCAAAGCCAGTTTACATTTTCATTAGTTTCAGGATTCCATGCAGCTTATTTTCCTATTTCTTGAATAGGGCTCGTGCAGTAGTGCTCCCCAAATTTCAACAAATATCTCGTCTCTAGCCGCTGCATTCCATAGGTGGAGAAGCGCTCGCAGAAGTGCGGTCGTGCTGCTGACGGATATACTAGTTCACCCGGCGCAAAAACTGCTTCCCGCACCTTGCGTTTACGCTGTACGGTAAAAGTTTCAGTTGGTTTTAATTTCTTAGTACCTATATTAACTTCGCTCCCTCTTCTCAATCAAGCCTTCAATTGGCCTTAGGCTTTTCTACTATCGTACCATCCAGCGAAGCGTCTTACATGCGCTTGTGTAGAGTGACTTAGACTTAGAGCGTGATACAGCCTACAAAGTGAAGGCACATACGTCCAGGTACAAGCGCGTCGTGGCTTCGTTTCACGTGAGCGAACGAATTTCGACGACACGCCGGCGGCCGTCCGACTAAACTCCTGACTGATTCTGCAGGAGGGTTGGCGAGCCGTGCAGTAGCGCAGTCAAGTCAAGCCATCTGGTTGTGACGTCATACGAAGCGTCATAGAAAAACGGAAAGTGGGATGCAGAGAGGAAGACAGCATTTCTGAATTGAGTTTTGTAATAAAGAAACTCGCGTAAAAACCGTGAGAGTTGACAAAACATGGCCTAGAAACTTCAGACTACAATCTGCGCCAGTTATCCTGCAATGTGTACAAACACTACAGCGTCCCTTTTAAAGGGCGATGGTTCTCTCGCGGCGGACCGCACCACAGAGCATGAACTACTTTGATTTAATAAAGATATACAATAAAGCGATTTCCTTAAACGACGGCTGGACTGTACATGACTTCCCTTCGAAGTCGTATTTTTGAACTAAGTAGGAGCACTATTAGTGCCGGCACTGGTTACTTTTCACTAGTGGGAATTGAAGCAATATTCTGGTCAGTACGAATCTGCAGCACTTTAAACGCTTGTTTGCAAACAAATGACCTGTTGTGTATCTCTAGCGTGGCGTTTTGTTTTTCAACAAACCATTGCGTACCAACCCGCTCAAATATCAATTGTTTTGATGAAGCAGGTCCTCCGAAATTCAAAAGGAGTGTGATACTGCAAAGCAGCCAGTTCATCAATGAAATTCATGAAAAGACATGAATACCTGGTAACCTTCAAGCTCGCGCCCTTAAAGGCGGTCACGTTACACCTTCTGCTGTAGGAATGTATGCAGCGACGCTATCTTGAGTGGTGTCAGTTCGGCGTTCTAACCATCGTATTCGAATGCGCCCTTCTCACAGCAAACTCACGCCCAGCAGTCGCCTTGTTACGTGTTCAGAATAAGCTTTGCGGCTCACCCCAGGTCTTTCCGCGGTGATTACAATGTAGTTATACAGCAAAATAAAAGTATTCTTTCAGAGCTAATATTGGGGGCCAAAGTGATCTTTTTGTGCAGTTTCAGGCTGAGTACTTTTGTGAGAATACGTTCGAGTGTCATGGAAGCTATTCTATCGAAATGCACAGGAAGAAAACGATGACAAAGAATTTCACAAAACCTTTTCGGTCCTGGAAAATGTCTTTAGAGTTCTTTTTTTCTCCGAGGTGACTTCTTGTTCTTCGCGAGCTACCAACCTGCAAAGGTTTTGCTATGTTCCGGAGCCGTGACAAGTTTGAGCGAGGAAGCTGTTTATGTGACAGATGCTATGCATTCTTGGGTGCAGGACAGCTTACAAACAAAAGGAAACAACGGACCTCCTACCGGCCAGAAACTTAAAACGAAAGCACGCGAGACGACAAAGCCGGATTCCAAGGAAAAATTGCAACCGGTAAGAATTTTCCCAGCATTTTCTGAAAGATGGTTTGCCATACACCGTATAGTAGGTACAGTGCTCTCAACAAGACATTTGAAAATCAAACGAGCTCAGGGAGTATTTTTAAAGCGTGCGATTGTGAAAACTACCATTTGGTTGCTTTTTGATTACGTTTAAAATTGTTCGTAAGGTTAGTGCTATTCTCCCGTAACAAACTCGGGCTGAGTTACTACGATCAGCTCAGTAATGGTGAGGTCTACGAACACAATAACAATAACACGACGCTCAGTAATGTGGATGATAGCCTCATTGAAGCTCTCACAAGCTCTCACAATCATTGCTGGGGAACCGGAACTCACTCGGCTAACTGGAAGAGTGTGAAGGTAACGTATACAGTCGAACACGGATATATCGAACACGGGTATATCGAATTATTGTCTATATCGAACTCATGAATTATCCCCTTGAAAATTCTGTGTAAAACTATAGGAATTCGTACGTTTATATCGAACGGTATTTTTCCCGGCATTGGGTATATCGAACACCGCACGAGCTGGAAGGTGCTCTTCGGCAGTCGCTGCTACCCCGATTTCCGCGGTCGCTTAGTGCCTTCGCCGAAACCCGACAAGGACAGAAGCCGGGGCGTCGGAGCGTCATGCTTGCCTTCTCATGGATAACTGCTCGGCCAACCAAACCACCTGCGAGCTCGACAACATCGAGCTCAAGTTTCTGCCTCCGAACACAACAGCCAGGCTGCAGCCGCTCGACCGCTCGACTAAGTCGTTCAAGGTTGGGTACAGGAGGCGACTCCTCGATAGGCTTTTGATGAACCTCCGCGTAGGCACCGAGCTTAAAGGTAACCAGCTGGGGGCCATACAAATGATGACGGGTTCCTGGAAAAGCGTAAAGCAGAGCGTGGCCAACTGCTTCCGGAAGGCAGGCTTCGTGACGGCCGAACTTTCGGAAGCTTGCGAAGACGGAGACGACGACGAATAGGGCATGGACGACACGTTTCGCGAGCTGTCGTCCCTTTTCCCGGCTGCTGTTCCAGCCGGACTGTCTGCCGGCGACTTCGTGAACGCTTACAGCAATGTTTAGGCTGTTGCGAGCGTCGCTGACGAGGATATCGTAGCTGCGGTTGCAGGAACCCAGGCTGATAGCTCGAGTGGCGATGATCGTCCGCACGAGGATGCGGCTACACGATCGTACTCCGCTGGTGAACTGGCGGCTGCGTTCAGCTTGATTCTACGTAGTTGCGGCGACATGGGAGGAACTGGGCTGTCACACCTGGATAGCCTCGAAAAGATCGAGACCAGCGTCTTTAATTCAATGTACAGGACGAAGAAGCAGGCCAAGATCAGCGATTTCTTTTCACGCAAATAAAGCATCCTGTTGCGTCGTTAGTGCGGAATTAGTTGTCATTCTTGAATTCGCCGATCGCTAAGTGGTCGTACGCCACAGGTGAGGACTCACAGCCCATATTTTTTATATCGAATTTTTTATATATCGAAGTATTTCGCGATCCCTTTGGAGTTCGATATATCCGTGTTCGACGTATCCCGAAGCTTGTGAGGCGGCCCTAGGGTTTAGCTGCCGGAGCCACTTCGACTATTCCAAGCGGGTGCTGAACATGGGGTGCGGGGACGGGCTAGTCACTAATTAGGAAACAACCAATCCCTACCGTTTATCCCGCCTCAAATACCCGGCGCCACATCACTCCCTTGCAATTTGGCAATCTGTGTTATGTGTGCTCTTACGGTCAATTCCACCGCCTACAACCACCTGTATACCGACCTCTATAAAGACTGCTGCCAGGGGGTGGCGCGAAATCTAACTTCCGCCATCTCATTTTGGCCTGCTACAGCACCCTATATGTACAACACCCACAACACCGAGATTTACCATAAATAATTTGGAGTAGTGGGAGGCCATGCTGCTCAGCTCCGACGCGGAGTCCCAACTACGAATCGCCCGACTGGCTGAGGATGCCGCCTGGGCCCAGGGGCTCATGACCGCCATCATCTGCGACCGCGGAATATCCCATACCACCCCTCTTCTTCCTCAGTTTTGGGCGCAATAACGTTTATGCACTCACTCATAACAATAATTTAAATACTATTTTATTCCAGAAAAAAAATGCACTGATGATTACATTACAACGTAATGCGAAATTTGGGAAAAGCGCTAGCTGCAGTGTTCTCGGTTACGCCGCATATCGGCTGCGTGTCAGGAAGTGATCGCGTGATCAGCGGACGCACGGCGGCGCGTGATACTCTGCTGTTATCTCGAAGCGCATCGCCACCTCCGGCCAACGTGTTGTTGCAAATCATGTTTGAACCTCCCGCGCAAATGTCATATGGTTCGTATTGGCCGCGAAGGGGAAGCAGAGAGCGTGAAAACCGGCCTTGGAACTTCCCGCGCATTTTTGTTGTATTTGCATTAATAGAATATTGATTGATTGATTGCAGGGTTTAACGCGCCGACGCAACGCAGGCGATGAGGCGCGCCGTAGTGGAGGGCTCCGGATTAATTTTGACCACCTGGGGATCTTTAACGTGCGCCGAAATCTCGTACACACGGGCATTTTTGCTTTTCGCCTCCATCAGAAAAGCGACCGCCGCGGCCGGGAATCGAACCCGCGACCTCGTGCTCAGCAACGCAATGTCTTAGCCACTGAGCCACCGCGGCGGGTACATTAATAGAATAGAATAGAAATCTATTTCAGACAAAAAGAAAGATACAAGTTGCCTGGGGGGACCGGCGTAAAGGCACGGAAGGCCTGACAAAGCGCCGATTCACCCGATTACACACGCATAAACCACCAGTCATACATGGACATTCATTGGGAAAGGAAGAAAAAACAGAAAAAAAAGAAAAGATACATCGCAATTGAGAAATACAAATGCTATGCCATGGGACACTGAACAAAAGCACATTGAAGATGGGTACGTAAAAAATTGAATGAATGTCTCATACACAGTTATCGTATAAGAAGAAACAAGTACAGTACGCTTGATTTGCATGGAATGGGAGGAGGAATTAAGAGTATGTGGATTTAGTTTGGATTTGTAAAAGGGAGGCATGTATCTTTTCTTTAAATACATGAATCGAGGGGCTTTTCTGAATTAATGCGAATACAGTAGGGTGTTCATTTAAGATATCTGGAATTTGGTATGTCAACTTTTGTGCACCGTAGTTGGTGCGAAGCTTATCTTTCTTGCACGTGATATGCCGTAAATAGTGGCTGTGGTCTTTCTCGGAAAATTTTCTTGAAAATTCAGTAGGGTTACATTTAACGTCGTGGTACGCCACCGTAGCTAATTTTTTAAGTCGTATATAGTTAATTGTTAACTGTTCATGTTTTTGGAAAAGTTGTGCTGTATGCGAGCGAAGGGCAGCAGTTCAATTAAACGGAGAGCTCTTTTTTGTAATAAATAGAGATAGGTGAGGTTCGTTTTTGTCGTTGTCCCCCATATAAGAAGGCAGTAGTGAAGTGGCGAGTGTATTGTTGCGTATTAAATTTGCTTTTTTAACCATACTGGTAATAAGTGACGCAAAACGCAGAGCATGCCAACTGCTCGGTCAATGCCGTTTCGTAAGTGATTGATGTGAAGGGACCAGTTTAAACATTCATGAAAGAAGACACCGAGAAATTTTTGTGATGGAACGCGATCAATATGTTGTCCCTCAAAGGTAATAATCTTTTCGCTTTACGTTTTAATACGTGGCCTAAATACCATATACTTAGTTTTTTCGGGGTTTAAGTTTATTCTGTTTGCGGTTAGCCAAATAGATATATTTTCTAGCCACTGATTGGCTTTCGACTTGAGGACGTGAATATCTGGTCCAGAGAAAAATACATTGGTGTCGTCAGCATACAAAATAATGTCTCGAGTTAGAGGTATATTTGCTATGTCATTAATGTATATAATGAAAAGTAGAGGGCCTAGAATTGACCTTTGCGGAACTCCACATGTGATTTCACCGAAGTGAGAGGTCGCATTGCCAATTTTAGTGTACTGCATACGGTTTTCTAGGTAACATTTCACGATTTCTAAGGCAATTCCTCTTACATATGTCCCGTGCTTTGAATTAGCGGCGAACAAAACAGCGTTAGGGAAGGGAGAGGGCACGAAGGGTGCTACTGGAAGGGCGCGCTAAACCGGAGTAAGGGGGAGGCAATGAGAGAGATGACACCATAGCCGGCCGCTACACCCCCGTCTTCAGCTTTCGCCAGACGCTCCTCTCAGATTTATCTGTGCCGTCCATGCTACGTTCGGTCACTCGGTAGCAAGGACGGCTGCCAGCGGACCGCGCCCTAAAACTAAAGAATTCAGCTAGGCAGGCCTGCCAAAACCGCATTAAACTTTAACGGCACCACCTCGCAGCCAAACAAAATTTCAGAGATGAAAAATCACTGTCACATCTACAAAGAAACTCATAGTTTAACGCTTCGGTATACAAAAAAGAAAAAACAAGTCAACGTTTGACACATGGGTGACAATCAGCTAATCAAGGAATCATACAAAAGCTTTTCAGGGAATTTAAAATACAATATAATCGTTATAACAGCAGGGAAATATACCACTTTACCTAATAGCAAGAATCATACATCGACAGCCCAAAGAGAGTGCCGGTGCAAGCGAATAGATCAAGGCACTTCTTTGAATTAAAAATACGGTTTTCCGAAGTATATAGCGAGAAAAAGTTTCGAGTAGCGAGTAGCAACTGGCAGACAAAATCGTGGCCCTATAAGTGTCGGAGTTTTTTTTTCCCCGAGTCGGTCTCTTCCTTTCAGCAAAATATCACCTGCTTTCAATGGTTTTTCTATGTTCCTGAACTGTGATACGTCTGAGCGAGAAAGTTGGGGATGTGACAGATGCTATGCTTTCTCGGGTGCAGGACAACTTCCAAGCAAAAGGAACAAACGGAGCCCCAACGGCCCGAAAACATAAAGCGAAATCCAGCGAGAAGACAAAGCCGGATTCCAAGGGAAAATTACAACCGGTGAGAATTTTCCCAGCATGAGACTAGTGAAGCTGGCTTATGCTTGGATTACTTTCTGAAGTTACCGCGTAGTCAGCACAACGCTCCAAAACAAAAATTTGAAAAAAAAAAGCTCCGTGAGTATTTTCGAAGAGTGCGACTGTGAAAACTGGGGCTAACGTACGTTCTGGTTACCTTCCGCAGTGTTCGTACCGTTAGTGCGATTCTCCAATGCGACAAATGTCAACAAACTTAGGCCTAGTAGGTATGATCACCTTAATAATGGCGAGATCTGCGGGAAGAATACGAATAAAACTAGAAGTACTTTATTCCACAAAAAATAGGGCAATTCAAGTAGGCCGGCCTTACAAAGCCGCGTTAGGCTTGAGCAGCACCACATGGCAGCAAAAAAAACTGCAAAAACGGAAACGCGCTGTTATATGAACAAAGAAATTCATAGTGGAAAGCTTAACTACACAGAAAAAATAAAGCAAGGCGACCTACTGCACATAGATTACAATAGGCTTATCAATGAATCATCGTACAATGGCTTACCAGGTTACATAGCTTACACTACAGTCTTCGTAGATATAAAGAAAGATTAGACATTATACAATAGCAGGGAATCATTATACATCGGCAACACAAGGAGCGTGTAGGTGTACGCGAATAGATGTTGCTCTTGCGGTTTTTTTTAGAATTAGAAATAATTTTTCCCTAAGTATTTAGCAAGCGAAACTAAAAGACGCAACTTCGAAGCAAAAATTGTGGCGCCATTCACTTGTTACACAGGGGCTAACCAAATAAGCTTTGACAGTTCGCGGGGTGCCTAACGCAACGAAACTCGCGTTAACGTTTAGAAGTTACAGAAATATGTTTTGATACAAGCTGGAAAGAAGCAAAATTTCTCGTCTCTTGCCCGGCCCAGACCGAGGCCTGCATGCATAAGGAAAGAAAACACCGCTCGATGGAGGACTCTATTTGACAACACATTTTGTTACACAGTGTTGCCCGTTCACCATATCTAGTACTTCAGCGAGTGGGCCATCTGCTTCGCTTTTGCTTCTGTAGAAACCTGGCTCTTTGATACTGATCCCGGGTGTTCTACCAGACTAGTTTCTGCTGCTGGGAAGCAGCGGAGCGCGTATGTGGTGTTGCCAGGTTGTTCGTTACATGGGAGCTGTACAAGCCTCGAGCGCTTCCTATTGGGGCGCCACTGAGGTCCCCCTAGCGGCCCGTTTTGAAAGCAGACGCGGGAATCTCCGGCCCACTTTCCATTGTCGCCGCCATAGGTCGGCGTACTCACTCGTGAGTACACTCATTTGTACTCATTTGTACTCAAACTCACGAGTGAGTACGATGATGAGTGATCACACACCCAGAAAAAAACAGTGAGTACGATGACGAGTGAGTACAGGGGTAAGTCCACTACTCGTGAGTACAGTACTCATGAGTACACTACTCATGAGTGTGAGTACTCATGAGTACAGTATTCATGAGTATGAGTACTCATGAGTTTGAGTACTAATGAGTATGAGTACTCATGAGTACACAGTACTCATGAGTACACAGTACTCATGAATACACAATACTCATGAGTACACAGTACTCATGAGTATACAGTACTCATGAGTACACAGCACTCATGAGTACAATACTCATGAATACTGTGTACTCATGAGTACTGTGTATTCATGAGTATATGCACTCCTGAGTACAGTAGTGCAAACAAGTTTTATCACGAGCTCGAGTCTGGACGCGCGTGTACGAGTCGCAAACATTTAGCGGTGCCGCTGTGCACCTTAACTGTCAAGCATGGTAAAAGTACACAACGAAAACTGCACCTCCCTCCTTTCCCGGTCCCTGTTTGGCGCTGTAAGCGTTTTTCGGCGGTCGCTCGCAAAGGGGTCACGGTGAAGAGGGAAAAAGGAGGGGGTGAGGGCCCGGCGGGAAACGCGGCCGCAGTTGCTCTTCTCTGATGGGACTTGTTGACTACCGCAGTTATTAGATGCAGAGCATCTGATTCACTCGCCTTGTCCCTCCGGCGTCGTCGTCGTCGTTGTCGTCGGCGTTGTCCACCCCTCCCCCATTCTCCTCGCCGCGCCAGCTGCGCTCTCCGCCGCTCACCCCCTCTCCTCTCCGATAGCGAGCACTCTCTCGCGAGGGGCATTGGATTGGATTCGATTGATTGGCTTGGATTGAATTGGCTTGGCTTGGATTTGGATTGGATTGGATTAAAGTGGAGTGTGTTTGATTGTGTTGCGTCATAGCCGCGGCAGACGCGCTGGGGCCGGCGCATGTGCAGTACTCTTTCTTCCGCGGTTTCCTCTCCTTCGGGCGCGCTGCGCATATAACCGGTGTGCCGTTCTCCGGCGAAGCAACATCCACGCTTGGCTCAAACACCTAGAGTCCACGCCGCTTTACAAGTACGCCAACGTCGTCATCGACTGGGACCGGCTTTCGCAGTCCCCTCAACGTTATGCGCGCTATAAAACGCGGTCCCTTCGGCACTCCGCCTATGCGTCGCACCTACACAGGGGTTCCCGCGAGGGGAGGTGGGAGTTTTTTTTTTGTTGGTTGTTGACGCAGCCTCTGAACGCGTGGCGGCTTCATTGCGCTTGCTCCCTTCCAATTGTTTTAGGGGAGAGGCGGTGGAGGCTACTAACAACGCACGAACTAGGCGTACTGAAGTCTCTCTTTTTCGGTCTTCAGAAGTTTCCGTAGACGCATGTCACGCTGTGTAGTCGTTTCGTGAGCCCAACCGCTCATTTCAACAGTCGCAGTTATTTACGTAACTCGCGTCAAACCGACTGCGTGGTTTGTAACATTAGCTGTGCGTATTCAAGCGACAGTTTGACTGATGTACGTGCGCCCATATGGTTTTATTAGGTTCCCGTTTTGAAACATTTTGCTCAGGTTCGCTAGTAATATGGTCTCGTGTAGTGCCATTTACAAGTGAGCATATAGCCCCACCGTGCACTACGGCGTGCAGGCGCGGCGGTGGAATTCGCCCCAGCAATGGAAATAAAAATATCCGAGTGCACCTAAGCACGTTTGTGAGTTGTGAATCGGACATCATAATATCCAATTCAACGCGTGCGGCGCCTTGTTTAGCCTCGCATATTTTGTCGAAGAGCTCTGTCATCTTGCCGCTGGAGGAGCGTTTTGCTTTCGAATGGCTTTAATTTCGAGTGGAAACCCGATTCGCCGCTTCTCGTTTATGCCACCGTGTAATGAGGGCGCTGACGATGATGGTGAATTTCGGTGGTTGTTATTCCCCTACCTTCACTACTGTTTACAGGCGGGGCGACCACCCCTCGCTAGCAACTATACCGCGGAGTTTAAGCTCGCACTGTGAGTGGCCTCGTGAAGGAATTGTTTTGAATTGATGAACGCCAACGCCAGACGCCGGGATTGTCGCTTAAGCTCCTATCTTGGAACGTCTCGTAAAACATGTGGATTGCACATAACGACGTCACCGCACTTTTTGATCGATCGCTGTCAGCTTCATCCGCGTTGCTCGAGATAAGAGCTGCAGATTTCCACTGTGCAACCAACCCACCAACACGGCAATACAGTGACGTCAGTGCAAGCTATCACGCCTCCAAAAAACGCGTCTACAAACTTTGTTCTCGAGTACACAAAGCACGGCAGAGCAGTTCTACGCTGCTGTAACGGCTGCCAAGTACCGGCAGCAACTGGGTGCACTGCGGCCCTCGACTGCGACCGATACCCTCTCCACCCGCCGCCCCGAACACACACACACACACTGTTGGGACTGGGCCATTCTAGCTCAGTCACCACTGTTCGATTCACTTCACTTTATTTCCTTAAAGACCCCACAGGGGGTGTTACATAAGGGGCGCGTTGTACAACATAGATATACAAAAATTGGCCGCGTATCTGCTCCTTTTGTTGCAAATGTCGTCAAAAGACGACAGTCTTCATCGACTTTTGCCAAGTAAATGCCTCCCTTCGCTTTCCCGCTCACCTCTCATGTTGTTCCTCTTGTGTCGCGCTCCTCCCAAGGTAAAGACGCCAAAGGTTTGCTTAAATTATTTTAAATTTCCCGCGTTCCACTGCTCCAAACCGGGTGTCTCGATGCCAACGCTGCCGTACGGCGAAGACGCGCGTGAATCGAGGCGCCCTACTTGCACGTTTATAGAGCCGCGTTTCCCTAGTCCACGTGCGTTCCAAGCAGAACGTGGAACCTATCTAGTGGAACCTTTCGTAACTGTTGCCACTTGATTTCTTCAAATGCCGCCTGAAGCTATATGGCGCGGGCGACAGCAGGCGACGGCGGAGTGATATTTTTTCTTCAGTTGATGAAGTATTTAATCTCGCCAAAATCAAGCATGTACGATTTTTTATAAAGGAACGCTGCAAATATCGCTTCTGTAATAACTTGTTGTCTTATATATGCGTAATGTCTTGTTGTTCTTCAACAATATTGACAAGTATGAACATTACCCTGGAATTAGACGGGCACATTTAGCTGTGACTATATAAGACTATTGCGCAGCAATTGTTTTACTTTGGCCGGGTGGCTGAATAGAGTCACAGACAGACAGACGGACAGACAGACATACAGACAGACCAAAATTTCTGGGTTTAAGTAGCCCAAGAAAGACTATCGTCTTTAAAAGCCACAGGTTAACAATACGATGCATAGATGTTGCGACGTTGCCCTGCTCAGTCCGCCATCGACGCGGCGCAGAGGAGAGCGATGAAGTTGTCGAGCCGACGGTGATTTTAAGCTGCATTCATATACAATATATACAAAGGTAGCAAGAGCGTTACATGGCTCGCACAAAGGCACTTCTCAACTCAGTGCCTCCGATGAAATGCCGCCGCACAGCCGCTGCTTCAGGGCTGGTTTTACACCCCCGGGGTTCCGCCGCAGCCGCGTGCAGTTCGAATCTTTCCAATCAGGACTCTCACTGGCCGCAGTTTGAATCCGGCGAATGCAGGCGAAGTGATTGCGTCAGCCGAGCCACGTAAGGGGAGGCGACTCAGCGGCGCCGTCTCCAGAGTCTACTCGTCGCTGCGTGTCTTTTGCGGGCCGGCCGTCCTAAGCATGATTTGGTGCGGCCGTCTCGATGGGAAAAGGAGAGTAGACTCGGCAGCGCCGTGTGCCGCCAGTTGCGGCACGTCTGCCGCGGGCTGGCTGACCGAGGCGCGAATCGGGCCCACCGTCGGCGCGTCGCCAGGTGCAGCAAATTTCTGTCGGGCGCTCTGGTTAACCGCACACACACGCATAAAAAAATTAGTAAGATCAGACCCGTGTGGGTTTTGGCCTAGCTGTTAACGGAAATAGACACAACGACGCGTAGTGCCCGTCCTGTCCCTTTTTCGCGGCGGGACCTCCCTCTTTGGCTTTTCGCGCGCTAGCCGGTTTTCGTCTTTCTGTTTATCTCTTACTTTGCCGGCTGGCGGCGGTTGCGAGGGGTACGGTTGCGCAATGTTCGCAGAATTAGGAACAGCGGCGGCAGCGTCTCTTTCCAGATGGTTTTAAAGACGATAGTCTTTCTTTGGCCACTTGAGCGCGACAATGTTGGCCTGTCAGTCTGTCTGTCTGTGTCCGTCATAAAGATAATTCATTATTGCAACTTAATATCACGCCCCGCTGTACACATGGGAGCTACTGGGGTCGCCGTTAAGTAGCTTCACGTACATAATGCGCCTCTCTACAAGTGGCCAACTGCGCCGCGATTCAGCCGCAATTCAGCCCGCGATTCAAAACGCGAGTGCGTACGTCCCGTTTCGCTCTCTCCCGTGTACGTGCCTTCGCGCAGTGGGAAGCCCTACGACAATACACCGAGTAAGACGTTTTCTTCTCGGGCTCCTCTGTCCTGGTGTATATGTAATCTCAGTATTTCTAATTAGTTAAACATTTTATTTTTTTCTGTTTAGCCTTTCATTCGAGCCACGACCTAGCTAAGATGTTGCAGTCGAAAGGATCATGATTTAAGGCCACGGGAGGACAAATGGACGAACAACCTGGACGGACCGCACCACGACTACGAGAGTGCAGCACGCAGACATGGGGCCCCGATGCACTCCACGCCAGCGGTGGTCGACACAGTGCTGACTTCAACGGAACGCTACGTCCTATGCTCTACGAAGAAACAGCAGTTCGTGAGCGCACTACGATTACGAGGGCTACCCTGCTCTGGCCGTAAGGACGACATCATCTTGCGTCTTCTAGAGGACAACGAAGAACGTCGCCATCTCTCCAAACGAACGAATGTGCCAACGCTACTTCAGGCTGCCTCCGACAACAAACGGCAGATGACCCTGCAAGCGGCGCTGTTTGAGAGCAGAAGGCTGCGTGATGAATGAGAAAGTTTTCTGAGACAACTGGCGAGAGTCGGCCGCACGTTTTCCCCGGTACCTGGACTGCACAAGATCCGAGCACAGGCAGAATGCCCGACGGCACGCACATAAACGAGACGACGCATGCAAAATTGTGATTGCGTGCTCATCGGACCTTTCCCAGGTGGATCGCCACGATTACGGAGACGCATCGAAGGTCAGTGCATTTCTGGTGAGATCACGAACACACGTTGCTCTGCTACATCGCCCACGAGCTACATCGCCCACGCGCAGGTCATTCCAGCAACGAGCAACGAGACGCGCAACGTACGCAGCGCGCACGAGCCAGAAGGCACCACGTTCCTGGCACCCGCTCTTCCGCTACAGACGTACACGAACGGAACGCTGAGAGCACGGAACGCAACGGAGCCGGTACGTACATTTTCCGCACGTGCTGTCCCGGCGCGGGTCCACGCAACCAACGACATCGCATCCGGATTGGTGGATATGGCCACGACAAGCGAGCAAGACGCGCGGCGCCCGAAATGCACCATACGTGGCGAACGACCGCACCCCAATTATAGGGGAGTTTCATAGATAAAACGAGACGCACAGCGCACGAAACGCACCAGAAGTGACGAACGACATCCAACTTGAACCAGTGGAGCTGACCACGGAGAACGAAATGCACAACGCACGGAACGCCACGAAGCCGCAGCACACACGGATGAAACTGCTGTTCGCGACATCCTCCGCTCCCACTGCAGGTGCTATCCGGACTTGGCCAGCGAATGTTACAACCGCAGAAATCACCTGGCCACAAGCAACAAAAGACCCAGCGCACGCGGTTCAACCCTACCGGAAAGTACGAGCTCTCCGACACCCGCTGCTCCCGCCCGAGTCCAGCGGACGAACGACATGACACTCGTGCAAGTAGGTCCGTCAACGAGCAAAGACACGGCCAGCGCACGCGGCATGTCCGAGCCAGAATTAACCAGATCACCGGCACCCGCGCTCCGATCGAGACTCACACGACAAACACCATTTCGTACAAGAGGACGCAACCGCGAGCAAGCGGACTCGCGATAAACGGATCCTGCTTGTATGGGAGAGATAGCGATTATAGCATTCTCGAAACAACTGGCAAAATACGAGGTCTTGAGCGACGACACGGACACGGCAAGAACGGCAACGAATAAACCCGATCCAGACGAAGCATCGAATGCCCTGACGATGAAGTCACGCTTGCGACGCCGAGGAATGTGGGACCGAATGGACGGCACGAACTACGCCCGCTTCCCCACCACAACGGTTTCACTTCCGAAACAACCACGGCGACTGCGAGCACGGAGCCGCAACGACTTTGACCGATCAGCCATGCCACCCTACGAAAACGCCCCGCTACCGCACACTAAACGAAAAGCCAAACAGATCCCGCACCATACGCAACGCACGCGTCAATTCAAGCAACGTCCTCAACGCGCCGAACTATGCCATCCCTACACAGCGCAGCTCGCCACCGGACAAACCAGACGACTACGCCCCCACATGCATCAAGCACGCGACGAGCTACACGAACACAATCGCCGACGGAAGCGGCGCAACCAACGCAACGCCGTAAACACTGTCAAGTTCAGGTCTGACGAAGTGAGTCCCACGGCACACACACAATAAAATCAAGCAGATTTGAAATTCACCGAAACTCAACGAGATGAACACCCTCTTAACGAAGTTTCTAGTATCTGGAACAACAAAAAACAAACGCCAGCATCGAGCATCTGTGAACAAGCGGACAGTGATCTGGATACGAACGGACGTCAATCTACGCGAACGCTTTATTGTGCCTGGGGGCAGGCGCATTTCGGATTCAGAGCACGATTAGGATACGTATCAGCGCGCCCGGAAACGAAAACGGACGACAAAAGCTGCCACCCGAAGACACGCAGAAAAACGCAGTTTACGGCCACGGCCGCACCGACAAGCCCCGAGCTCCCCTGAGCCCGACCCGGCCTGAGAACAAGACGAGATGCCAGGCGCAACGCGAGTGCTTACGTTCCGTTTCGCTTTCTCACATGTACAGTGTACTTGCCTTCGGACAGTAAGTCGCCCAACGACAGTGCACCGCGTCAGACGTTTTCTTCCTCTGTCCTGATTTATATGTAACCTGTGTTTTTCTAATCAATTAAACAATTTATTTTTTCTACTTAGTCTTTCATTCGAGCTACGACCTAGCTAACAGTGCAGATAAGTTGATTATTCGTGAGTAATACAAATTGAGTACTCATGAATACTGATTGAGTACTCATGAGTGAAGAATGAGTAGTACTCATGAGTGCAGAATGAGTAGTACTCGTGAGTGCAGAATGAGTAGTACTCGCGAGTGCAAAATGAGTAGTACTCATGAGTAGTACTCATGAGTAGTACTCATGAGTAGTACTCATGAGCAGTAGTACTCATTGAGTACTCATGAGTACAGAGTGAGTACTCATGAGTACAGATTCAGTACTCATGAGTACAGATTGAGTACGAATACTCGTGAGGACAAATGAGTTTGAGTACAAGTGAGTACGATTACAAATGAGTATTTGATGAGTGAGTACGAGTGATTTTGTGAACAGACGAACTTTTTGAGTCTGAGTTTGATTGAGTACAGCGTAAATAAAAAAAAATGTGATTGAGTTTGAGTGAGTTCTTTCTGTTTTGCCGACCTATGGTCGCCGCTGGCTTTGCGGCACGTTCACGACTGAGATTTGCCGTTTTTATGCGTAGTAAATACATATAAATTCGAAGTGGTCACGCTGTTAGCAAATGCGGTGTATTTAGGAGAGTATACATATTTCTGACGCGTTCTCAGTGTGGTACATTGGGTCTGTATGAGCGCCAGGTGTGGGTCACAGCCCGGCTTTGCGAAACCGGCATATGCATGGACGTGCTTGTTATTCCACTGCCCTGAAATTTACTAACAATGTCTGTCCAAGCAGCGTTTCCTCAGGTTGTCTATACACTACGATGCAAATCGGTTTGGTGTGCTAACATAATCAGGCGGACGCCTTATGCCTGACAGCACGCCAGTTAAGCTTGCCCATATTATAACTCAGGTATTCGTCACTACCGGGGACAAGGAAATGCAGCGTAAATGTTACAAACACTCTACGAAGGAAGTATGATGGATGTTTCAAAATTATGCTTGGTAATCAGCACACCACAAAAGATTGATGCTGGGTTGTCTTGTAGCGAGGTGACCGGTCCCGAACATTCATATCCTACATATCGCCTCCGCAAGCAGCGCGGAGGTGGGCTTAGAGTAATCCACGTCCACGACTAAGTGCTTCATCCAAACATGGTCATATGCTAATGGACGCCTGCAGAATCTAGTACAAACTGAAATTAGAGTGGCCTGATCTAATACCACACTCATCAACTGCGCCTTTTTCTCGCTTGTAAAAACTGCCTACGTGTATATCTCAAAATAATGGCTCCGATGAGACGATAAACCAAAGGAAAGTGAACGGACAGCTTGGGGGTGTTATTACTAAACCGTTCCTTCCTTAATTTCACTCCGCATTAGTGCAAATAGTCAAGCGTCCACATCCCACTCCCCCCTGGCCATGTCTTGCGAAATAGCAGTGCATTGCTCGTCTAGTTAGTCTAGTGAGTCGTACCTGGCCTAGGTTTAGATTCTTTAGCATTTCGAAAGCTGCACGGTTTTTTATTCCCGCAGGACCTATTTGGTATCTTTCGGACTTACAAACAATTTATTCTCTGTGGTTTTATTAGCTTTCTTTGGTTCTTGCTATACGGCGTGAGCGAGGGCATATTTAACGACCCACAGCCTTGAAACATACTTTTTCGCATGGGTTATATGTCATAAAATGCACAAGTTATTGTCAGGTATCGGGGAATCACATCTGCCAAACATACTTTTCTACGACTTATGTATTCGAAAAGAAGTCCAATTCCCTGTTCGTGCTCAAAACGAAACCAAACTCCAGCTGTGGCAGTATCAGGTCTAAACGAGGTGACAATAGAGCTCAGTTGTGCGTAAAGTATTCGGAGGTGACAGTGGTAGTCTGCTGCTCTCGTATCCGAAGGCCGTAAAAGAGGCCACGAAGCACGCAAAACCGCGTCCCCGGATGGCTGTTGTCAGTTTTAGAGCCCTCTACCATGGCAGAGCTGTTCTTTCAAGTGCCCCGAACGTTGATTGATCGATTGTAGGGTGTAACGCGCCGACGCAACGCAGGCTGTGAGGCGCGTCGTAATGGGGGCTCCGGGTTAATTTTGACCACCTGGGAATGTTTAACGTAAAGCCGAAATCTCGTGTCGCCCCCGTTTTTGCTTTTCACCTCCATCAGAAAAGCGGCCGCCGTGGCTGAGGATCGAACCTGCGACCTCGTGCTCAGAAGCGCAACGCCAAGTGCACCAAACGATCAATTTTCTTCCAGACGTGACCATAACAACTTTTTCAGTGGACAGAAAGGCAAAAATGCAATGAAAAGGACCAAAACGCTGCATAAGCCTCTATCAGCTGCAGAGAAGTGGTGGCAGGTGGCGAAGTGATCGGGTAGCTCCAGGCGACTACGTTTACAACCAAGCTCTGTATCGTGTGTGCAGATTATCGAAAGAAATGACAGAAAAAAAGGACAGGGGTTAAGACCGTTATATTTTCATACGAGATGTCTTATACTGCCCCTGAATAAAATGTCCTCTCAGCAATAAATTTTTATTCACAGGTAGAGTCGACTATAAGGGTGTCGGTGTAAGCTTGCCCTTTGTTAGGTGGCATTCTTACATTGTGCGTTGCGCAGTGAAGTATGACCATTTACGGAGGGAGCATGGGGACAACCACACTTTTAAACTGCTCTCCACCGCTGCCGCCTGTTTCCCGTGTCGTGTAAACTGCTCGCCACGCTCGGCGTTTATTGTAGCTCTTACTTACGAGTTCGCGAACTTCGTCTGCGTGCTTGTGATTCAATATTGCAAACCCCACAAAATATAACTCCAAGAGTGCAAATCCCTCCAGAGCACCAGCTCCGCTGGTCTTTCCTCTTGCCAGGGTGGCAGAACGCTGAGTTAAAGTTCAGAGCACTTTAGGGTATTGTCTTGTCGTCGTAGCTCGTTCACTATCACGCCGTCTAGCCACTGCCGCACTCATGTGGCTTGGCGAGGTAAGGGACCCAAGCAGACCACCATGGCGTAGAGGCGTAACGGAGGCTTCGAAAAAACAAACTGCTTATATAGTCATAAACTTTCGGAACTCCTGAACCGCTGGCAATTTTGATGCATCTACACGATGTTTAGCGCAAAAAAAAACTGCTGGTACATTTTAGGCAAAAACCGACAGCACCCGCGTCCAGTTAGCTAGAAACGCTCGTGGGGTCGGTGTTTACGATAGTGAGCGAAAAAAATGGCCGCCAAAAAACCACTCGTTCCATAATGCGCACTAAGGATCCGGCACGTGCGAAATGAAAGCAAGCACACAGGGAACAGACCTACCGCACGTGCTGTTCCAGGCGCAGCGCGCGCTTCCACAGCGAAGGCAGGAAATTCGAATTGAATGGGACGAAACCTCTGATCAGTTCAACAGAGGAGTGAGACAAGGAGGAGAAGAGCGTGAGGGGCGGTATGAATGACCTCATAACAGCACCACAGCCACTTTGGCTGATTAAACACTCCTCTCCACTTCCGACCACTTTCACACTGAATGGAACTGCTTTGATCTTTGAAGTGAAGCTTTCTTGAGCACTTCCTTTTATCCACAGGCTGCCACAGCTGCCGAGACTGTTGAGGCTGCGGCTCTTGCATTCTTGCTTGTTGCGGCGATGGACTCCGCGCCTCGCGACCGCGGGAGGGGGTGGGCAAGAGAAGGGGAAGAAGAAAAGTGGCTGAACCGGTATTGGTATTATATCATTACAGCTGCTCAATTTAGCATCCTTGAAGTTCGCGCGTGCGTCGCCTATTACATTCACACTGCAGATTTGTAATGACAATAGTCTTTTTTGCGCTACTTGAACAGGAATATTTTGGTCTGCCTGTCTGTATTGATACAACTAAAAGGCATACAAACGTATGTCTGTTTGTCAAATTTGAACGTCTAATTCCAGTTTTAATGTTCATACTTGTCAACATTGTCGAACAAGAAGTAGCAAATATAAGGCAGGAAATCAATACATGAATAATATATGCAGTGTTCCTTTATTAACAAAATTACGAGGGCTTCCTTTTTGTCATAGCAAAAAATTCGTACATCAACTGCAGAAACCGTCGCTCAGATGCAGCCCGCGCTACCTGGCACAATTTAAAAAAAGAAAACGACCGCAGCAACGAAAAGTTCCACTAGACGTTCCGCGTTCCGGTTGGAACGCTCGTGGACAAGGGAAACGTAGTTCTATAAATGTTGTAGTCGGGTGCCTCGATTCGCGTGCGTCTCTGCCGTATGGCAGCGCTGGCATCGATGCACACGACGTGGAACAGTGGAACGCGCTAATTTTAAAGTGACTTGAGACATCCTCAAGCGTGCCATCTTCGAAGGAACGAGACGGGAGAGGAACAGCATAAGAGGTGAGCGGGAAAGAGAAGGGATGCATTTACTTGCCAGGTGCGCCTGTCGCCTATCGTCTTTCGTCGACACTTGCAATGAAAGGAGAAGACACGCGGCAAATGTCTGTTACTATAGTTACTAAACAGACATTAGTACGCAGACACCATGTAGCAGCTAAGATTCTTTTTGAGGCAGAACTGCCCCGTGCCACCTCAATATCGAATTGTAGGTACCGTGGTGGGCGCTTCTTAATGCGATTGGCTTAGGTTATCCGGTAGGTCAAAACGCCGCGTCCTTAACCCTAGGAGGTCGCATAAATGGCTGACGGACGGCACACAATACGGACGATGACTCAAAACCACAATCGGTGAAGAAACGGTGAAGGGATGCTGGAAATGAGGCTAAATATCTAAAGAAAGCTATTTTGAACAGTTACGAGATTTGACCCCAAGTTGGCTAAAATTATGGTCTGGTTAATCCAAACTCATCTCTCGCAAAATTTGAGGCAATCATGTATGCACAATCTCACGCTTGATCTATTGCTCCGGTTTAATAAATGCGGACCTTGTAAATGCGTTGCAGTACACGTTTTGTAGTTTACCTGGCGCGTTTAGGAGCATGTTTAGTTTAAGCATTGGAACTTGACCCTGGAAGCGTTTAACGCACGCACTCTGCCTAGCCAGGGAAGCTTAGCTGTATTACTGAGGAGCTCTCAGACATTAGGTGGGATATCATGAGGTTAAGCGAAGTTAGAACAGAAGGCTTTATGGAGCTCTAAAGCGGGCATATTCTGTGCTTAAGTGGACCCCAAGAGAAGAAAGAACGCAAGGTTGGATTCTTAATCCACAGAGAAATAGCAGGAAACGTGAAATAACATTTAAGAATTAGCGAGGGAGTGCCGGTTATTGTGATCAAGCTAAACAAGCGATACATATAAAGATCAGCATTAACGAGGGAGTGCCGGTAGTTGTGATAAAGCTAAACAAGCGATACATGTCAAGATAGTACGTGCCTATTCGCCAGCAACCAGCTATGATGAAGCCGTTGGCAGATTTTAGGAGGATGTCGAATCAGCTATGACGAAGGCAACAATGCAGATCCTGATCTTGATGGGGGACTTTAACGCAACGGTCGGTGAGAAGCAAGTGGGTGAAAGTCAGTGGGCAGTTTCGGAATACACTATCGCAGCGGTCGAGGAGATACACTGGGGGCATTTGCAGAGAGAAATCACCTGAGGTTGATGAACAAATTCTTGAGCAAACCAAATCATTGAAAATGGACATTGAAAAGTCCTGATGGTACAACAAAAAAAAACGAAATTGACTTCATTTTAAGTGGCAATTGAGGTACTATGCAAGACGTAGAGGTGCTAAATAGGATTAAGAGCAGCGATCACAGGATGATTAGATGCAAGCTAAGGCTGAATCTTATAAGAGAAAGAACGAAACTCATGAAAACTAAGAAAACCCGCATGGAATCAGTCAGAGCCAGATTGCAGGAGTTTAAAATAACTCTTCAAAACAAATTCTCGCTTTCGAAAGAGCAGGACGAAGTCAGTGTAGACAGGGTAAATGACAAACTAATATCGGCCATCAGAGAATCAGCAGCACATTTCGGGGAAGTGAATGAAGGGACTAAAGTGAAAAACTAGTTGAGAAACCGACGGAAATAATTGTCAAACGTAAGAACATAAAAGTTTCAAGTATGGCAGAACTGATTGAATTATCCGAGCTGTCGAAATTGGTTAAGAGAAGTAAAACAAACGACATTCGTGCCTTTAATTACATGGCAGTGATCGAGGAAACGGGGCAAGTAAGGTGAAGCTTAAAAGCAACTAAGAAAAAGCTATCCTTCGGCAAAGGTGGTATTTACGCACTCAGAGACGAGTAGGGTAACATAACGCACAACTTGGAGGAGATAATAAAGCTAACAGAACGATTCTTCACCAAGCTGCATACCAGCGCGTGAGAACAGGGGAAACTACTCAGAGTAGTAGCTCAACTTGCAGTGTCCCATTTGTAAACCAAAGAGGACGTAGAAAAGGCTTTCGAAATCATGAAAAGAGGAAGAGCTGCAGGTAACGACGGCATAACGATGGATGTTTGGAGGAGGGAGGAGATATTTTACTAGGAAAGGTCGCCGTAATATTTTCGGAATGCTGTAAAACTCAGAAAGTGCGCATAGGCTGTAAAAACGCCAACATTATTCTCATTCATAAGAAGGGAGATCCCTAGGACCTCAAGGACCTCAATCTGGCTACTCTCGCCTGTGTACAAGATTTTTACCAAAGTTAAAAGTTGGTCGCATTGGTGACAGACGATTTCCAACTACCCTGTGAGCAGGCTGTATATAAGAAAGAGTACCAGACCATGGATCACATCACATCAAGCGATAGAAAAATCAGTAGAATATACCGAACCAAATTACATGGGCTTTATGGACTACTATAAGAAAGCGTTTGATTCGGTATTCGCCGCAGCTGTGCTAGAAGCACTAAAAGAACAGGAAGTAGACGAGAGCTGCATAAGACTTCTGGAAGATATTCCGGTCTTGAAGGGAGTAAGCGAAGGAGATACCTTCTCCCCAAAACTATTCACAGCATTTCTGGAGGGGTATATAGGAAGCTTGACTTGGAAAACGTAGGATTAAGGATAAACGGACAATACTTGAGCCATCTGAGGTTTGTGGACGACATAGTATAGAGCAATGCTTGAGGAACTGCAATCAGAAAGCCCAGCCGTGGGGCTAAAAGTAAATATGAATAAATCTAAAGTAATAATGAATAAGCACTGCCAAAATCGACAGCTGCAGCTTAAGAAACGAAACGCTGGTAGACGTGAAAGAATACCACAACCTCGGACAGATGGTTAGTACTGACACCAACCGCGAGAGAGATGTCAGGCGACGAATACATATGGGGATGGGATCACTCGGCAAGCACTATCAAATTATGCCAAGTAAGCTACCTCTGCCACTCGAAAGGGAACTATACAAGCAGTGCATACCACCGGTTATGACATATGAAGCTCAAACATGGCGCCTTACTAAACAATTAAAACGCAAACTTAGGTCGGCTTAACAGGCCATGGAACGAATAATGTTAGGATTAACACTAAGGAACAGGAAACGAGCTACCTGGATCAGAGAACAAACAAGAGTAGAAGACATCATTGTTCAAATAAACAAAATGAAATGGGCCTGGGCTGGCCGTGTAGTGAGGCGCACTGACAACCGGTAGACAATTAGGGTAACAACCAATAGTGGGTCTGGAAGAAGGGGAAGACCAATAATCCGATGGAGAGATGAAATAAGGGTGTTAAAGAACGTCCAGGGAGGTAAGGTAGGAAGCCGCCATCTAGGAAAAGGAGATATATTTACATTATACACAGAGCAGTATTCAAAGCACCCATCTTGAAGCCTCGCCTGGTCGTCTACTTTTTCTGCGGCTATGAGTCAGCTGAGCACGGAGCCAGCTTCATCTTCGTCTTCATCCAAAGTTTCAACATCTTCCCGCACTACAAGAGGTTCGTGCGAGCAGTGATGGTGTCTATTCAGTTTTCCATCCATATCCAGCAGGTGTTCGAATTGATTCGTTTTTCTTATTCTCGCCTTCCCTTTCGTCTGGACTTCGCCTTTGTTCTCGCTTTCTGTCTGGCTTTCTTCATGATGAGCGCGCCAAGAGATGAGCCACAGTCAGATCTTTTCCTGTAGGTCAATGATGGGCGCTGACTTCAGATGTATCTTCATTGATGCCTGAAATTCTTAACTGACGTGATGGTTGTAAGCTTCAATGCCTACACCCTGTGCAGCGTACACCGCCGCGGTACCATGTTCTTCAGGTTTCATTGATTGGCAAGCACTTGTAGTCGTCTTGTTAACCACGGATGTCCTCATTCAACGGCTGTATCTTCATCTGGCCTGTTTTCTGAACAAGAGGATGCGTATACTTTGGCAGTGTCCCTAAAGCTGACTTGAATGTGTACGGTTCTCGACGTGTCCGAGTCTTAACGATCAGGGCATTCAAGCCGTTCGTGTCTTGCAATTCTGCCATCGTCTGGGTGTAGCTGCTGCACGTTTGTCTCGGTCGTATATCTTACCCCGTACGCACTTCTTCCGCACCTGCACCACTCGGTGGCATGTTCAGGCTTGTCGCGCATTGATGACTTCATGTTGTCGTCAGTTGAATTTGCCTCGACCGTTTCGCTTAGCCCATCCTCATCTAGACTCATGTCTTCGCCGTCGTAAAGGTTCTTTCGCATAGAGTATGCAGGACACCGCACGCCTGGATACTCACACGTAAGGTTAGACTAAATAATTTCAGGAACGTAGGTTTCACTGGCGGCAACTTCGAAAGCTACCTCAGCATCAAGGATGTTTTCGTTTGATGCTGATACGGCCAAAGTAGACTACGCGCACCCGCTGCAACCTGTGTTCTGCTCTGATCTCTCTTTAAGGGCATTGTTGTGCCGTCAATTATGAGGGCGGTATGCACAGCAGCCTGGTACTTAAAGTGCCGTGTCAGCCAAGTTTTAGGTCATAGAGGCACACGGTGTCCGTGAGATGGGGAAGGTCGGCTGGTGGTGACTCTTTACTCTCGCTTTTGTGACTCCACTCGTATTTTCGTAGCTGTTGCCTTGTTTCTTCATTTACGAGATATGCGTCCTGGGGGGCATGCGGTTCTCGTCCGTAAAGACTTTATTCTAAGTAACGAATGATTATACACGCATCTTTAATGGACTCTAAAGCATCGTGGTGTTGGCCGTCGATTCCTGTTCCGCATGCAAGGGCTTCCAGCTTCTCTCTGATTGTAGCAAGTAGGCCGGCAGTATTCTGGTGCCTGGCAATCGATACAGTGGCCCCGATGTCTTTGGTTTCCCGTGATGTGGGCGTAACTGCGGCGATTATCTTCTCATTAAATTCGAGAAGGCCTTGCTGGAAAATCTTCAGGCGGTTCGTCTGCTCCATGAATCACCTCGTCGTGTCGGTAGACGACCCGGGTTTCGGTACCATGTGGAAGAACGTCCATGGAGCAGGCTGTCTTCTAGGAAAAGCAGATATATTTACATTATGTACAGAGCCGTATTCTAAGTAGCAAACTTAAAGCCTCGCCTAGTCGTTTTCTTTTTTCTCGCCTATGCGTCTGCTGACTTTGGTGCCACCTTCATCTTCGTCTTCATCGAAAGTTTCAACAAAGGGAATTCGGGGGGGGTAAACTGCGTACTCGAGCGGAGCAGAAGGGGAGCTGTTGGAGGGCGACGGTGGAAACCGATCGTCCTGCAGTGAACCTTAGTAAAATTATGATGATGATTCTTCTGCTAGCGTATATGGGGGTTTACGATACGCAATTGCCGAGACTTTTCAGTCACGGAAATTAGAGAACAAGATAATTAGACCCTGAAGGAAACGGGTAACGGTGAGAACGAAAGACGCAATTGCCCAATGTACGCGTGCGGTTCCGCGTGGCAGGAATATTTGCGGGCCACTGTAGGCACCACCTAAGATGCACACGAAATGAGCGCGCTGCTTTCCACGCGAAGCTTTTTACTCGGATTTCGGCTGTGCACGGCATCTACAGTGATGGAATCTAAACAGTCTACGGTAACAACCGCAGTTGAAACGTGGTCGCCCTGGCGATTCGGCGGCAAAGAGCAGAATTTTACACTTTTCCTTTCGAATTCACAACTTCTTAGGGAGTAAATGGTTTTCGAGTTACTTTTACCCATAAAAACCGGAACGGGGCGGCCAACGGCTACACGGCGAGGACGAAATGATATATTGTTTTGGGATCACTCCTGCTAATCACTATACCTGAGTCGAGCACGTGAGGTAGTGTTCATTCTTTTATTTGGAAAATGTGCGAGGGATGCTAGCTTCACTCGGGCGGGCCGGCACTTCGCCGCTCACAAACACAACAATCTTCGAAGGGGGGCAACCAGGCACTATCACATGTGCATAAAAAATGTATCCTTGTAACATTTCGCGTAATGCCGGAAAAGATGTGGGGCAATTGTAAACGAAAAAACAGTTATCCATAAGATATTGACAAATAACAGCAAATCTCTGGTTAAAACTGCTGTTACGCCTGCGGTATTTTTTTTCCAGTGAGCACTCTGTTTTTTAGGTGGTCAATCATACTGATACGAACTTGTCCCTCCCACCTTACTCTGCATATTCATGTTATATGTTTTTTTTAGATGCGACGCTGAGAGCATCTCTTGTCGGCGGCCCTGTCCTTCCTGCGTGCGTTCGTTGTTGTCCGCACCGCTTCGCCCCTCATCCTCTCGCCGTGATAGCGCGCCCTCTCCCCCAAAATCTGTGGCGCGCACAGTGCGGCGCGCTCTCTCACTCCGCCGGTTGGCGGCGCTCCGCGCGGCGCAAGCGCGCTGTGCGCATGTGCAGCGCCCTCTCTCTCCGCGGGCTCCTCTCCTTCGGGCGCTGCGCATTAAGCGGAGTGCCGCGCTCCGGCCGGTCTCTCAGTCAACGGTCGTCCGCGCTACGCGTGCTCTCTCTCTCTCTCGCATTACCCGACGATTGCTCACGCAGTTCGAGTAATCCACCCAACGGAAACGCACAATGGAACCCCCTTCAGCGTAGCATCACAGCAGGGTTCCCGCGAGGGGAGGTGGGGGTAATTTTTTTGTTTATTTCGTAGTATCCCTAAAGGCCCTCAATGGAGGGTATTACTTAGGGGGGTCCTTTGTGCTCGGAGTTTGCAACATGCATTGTTTCGCTGTCCTGTATACTCCTGCTTTGACAGCCTGAAGGCTCCTCGCCGTATGAATAAATAAATAAATAAATAAATAAATAAATAAATAAATAAATAAATAAATAAATAAAGTAGTGTGGCTGGTCCTGATGCAAAACAACTAAAAACACGTGCAGGCGGCTGAAGGCGGTGGAAAGGAGAAACAACGAAGTCGCCCGGACAAGCACCACCCGCCAGAGAAGCCTCAGGGGGAAGAGCCCGCCCTCGGTGGCGTCCCCACGCCGCCCGTGGCCAGCGAGACAACGTCGGGTCTGCCGTCGGGTGCTCCCGCTGCCCCGCCGGCTGATCGGCGGCGCTCACAGCTCGCGCTCCTTGCGGCCGTCACCTGTGTCATGCTCACGCTCATCGGAGCCGCCTTTCTGGCCTCCCTCGGCCCCTACGGCGACACCCCTCGACTCTGCTCCAGCAATGCTTGCGCCGGGCACGCCGCCTTGCTCGATGCAAGCCTGAATCGGTCCGTGGACCCTTGCCAAGACTTCCACGGATACGTCTGCTCGAGCTGGGAGTCGACGCGAACCAAACCACTCGCCAGTGTCATCTATGAGCAGTGAGCGAGGGAGTGTTTAGCTCCTGCTGCCTTGCTACTGGTCAACTTGGTCTTAATGTCTTTTACAGGCGGTTTTACAGTGAAAGACATACAACGTCATTTGTTGACATCCGCATGTTCCCCTACGGAGTGCCGGAGCCGCTGCGCTCGCACTATGCCCCACCGCTGCGGTACCACGTGACTTAGCGAGGGTTTCAGGCCTGCTTTGGCAACGCTTGGTCAATCAGTCCCCGCACGAATTGCGGAGCGCCTGGGCCGTATTTGCGAGCGCTTCACCTCTTGCCCGTGCGAGTTATAGAAGATTACAATTATGAACATGCCGAGATTTTTAATCTGAGTTTTTATCAGTTGTTAACAGATTTACCCCGATTAGCAGTGCCCCTCCTGAATTTGATATCATGATAGAAGAATCTCTTTTCTCAGCTGGTGGTGTAGCAGAAGACGCGTACATAGTAGTCATAGGCGTGTAAACACGGCTTAGTGAAGCCTCCCTTCCAAACATCACGTCGCATGGCCACTCAAAGGCGCCGTAACACGACATTGCGAGGCGCCAAATTTAGGAAAGCCGGACTGCATATGAACGCAAGAGACAAGTCTTGCCACCACCGAGGTTGTTTACAGAATTGTTGTTCCTTACGGTCATGGTGTCGCTAACCATGGCAATGACCTGGGCGTAAGTCTTTTGCATTGCAGTGAGGTAGCAGTGGTATGGGATCCAAAAAAAGTCGCGTGACTGTTACTACACTTCCTAGTATTAAATTTTTAATGCTATGCATACCCGCTGCGCCTCCGAGAGTGATCGTGCGATCAACGAAAGAACGGCGGCGCGCTTTACTATGCCGTTATCTCGTAGCTGTTCGCTGCCACAGAGCAGGGTGTTGCAAATCGTGTTTGAACCTCCCGCGCAAATGTCACATGGATCGGATGAGCCACAAACGGCGGGGGAGCGTCTGGCATAGTGCGACCGGAAGTGCGCACCTCGGTGGAGAGGCATGGCGAAAGTCTGAGGGGGAGGCAGTGAGACTTACGAGCCGTGATGACGATGTAGGAGATGACGCCTTAGCAGCGCGTGCCGTCCTCCCCGCACACTTTCGCCAAGGCTACTCCTCCGTCTTCATTCTGCAGGGATGGTCTGGTCGCGCTCGGTTACGCGGAGGCCGCCCCTGTATCATGCGCCAAAGCTCTGCGCGCTAAAATATTTGCGGCCCAAGAAGCATTGAAAGGCTCAATGAATGCTGATATGCCTATCGCAAAAAAAAAATCTATAGTGGAACGCATACCGTGGCAGGGATCTAACTGTAGTAGAATCGATTAGACAGTAACGCCGGTAAAACTATTGCTCAGTAAAAATTACCAGTAGAACGCATTGCCGCACGGCACCGGCGAGCGGTAGCTAAGCCTGAAACAGCGGCTTAGTTAGAACGGAGGAGGCAAATTCCCCTCAAAGCTCTGATACCGAATACATTCGAAGTAGGCAAATTACGTATGTGAGCATTAAACTTCAATACCCGCAATGCTGATCCCTTGTTGCGTCCACTATTTCGGCTCGTAATTACATATCAAGAACTGTTTTCTTTGTACTTGATTCCTTTTCAGAAATGAGGGTATGCAGTGCTCGATGCAGTAGAGACCTTGTAGGCAGATAATGAGCCGCCGAGTATTCCCGTGGCTATTGTCTTCTGCAGGGACAGGAGCGTGTTAAGTACACCGCCCAATACAGAGCGGAGACACACAAACACGCAGACGGAGAAAACAGGTCAATAAATGAGCCATAATGAATTAGAGAGAAGAGCTAGAAAGAGAGAGGTTTTCGACTGGATAGTCAGCACTTTCAGCTCGGCAGTGGTTGCTACGCCAGATGAGGATCATTAAAATGCAGTAAGGTGGATGTGGTAGATTGGGAAGGCAACAATGACAGTCAACACAAAAATTAAATATGAAGAAAGGCGGGCGATAATATGCAAGAAACCAAACTCTAAATAGAATGTTCAATGAAATAGTAGAGGTAATGGGGCCGAAAAGGCACAGAAGGCCAAACCAACAAAGACAACAGAAATATGGACAGGACGACGCAAACGCGTACTGATGTAGCGACACGCACAGTTCAACAATTACAAATTTTTCGGGAGTCCAGAGTCCCGCAAACAAAAGCAGAAAATTATTTGTCGCTAAAGATGGCCCAATATTGTGGACCCAGGGTCCAAAAAAGGGGCACAACTGAAGCCTCGCTGGAAGCCGTACACGAAACAGGAAGGTAGCCACTGTAGCTCGCGCAATGGCAAATCGTGGGCATTTATACAAGTGCTCGGTACGGGCAGCCACAGCGCACGTGCGGCACAGCGGGGAATATTCCCACCCCATTTCGAACTTGAAGCCTCGGGTGCAGGCCAAGCTCAGGAGCAAGCGATGCAGTACTCCTTCACGACCAAACTGTAGTCCCGGGGGAACAGGATTTTCCAAGGGTGCAAATGGCATGAAGAGGCTGATCTCTCCTCTAAGCGTCCTGCCATTTTGACATTTGCTCACTCCACCTAGTTGGAGAGGTAAGGGCGCAACTCTCCTTGCGAGAGAAAGGAAGCTTGATCGTTCTGCGTAGCGAGTGGCCCGTGCCGGCGGGTGGATCCGATGTAACATTTTCTTCTATTCCTGAGTGACCTGGCAGTCATTGAAGCACGATGTGATGGCACGCGCGCGCTTTCCACTGTGTATATTTTGTTACTTTCGCACACAAGCTGACTGTGGTGGTTGGATATCGTTTGTGGGGTTTGCAAGCCACCCCGCGACTCCAGAAAGATCACCCATCCTCGGGGACGATTGGCGCCACTGAAATGAAGGGCAGCTCTGACAGCTGCAACGTCGCTAGAGGTAGGAGGGTGAGCCTAACGCACAACTACGTTGCAAAAATTGTTTTGTAACAAGGGGGTGAAAGTGAGAAATATTGTCTCAAACGTTAATCACAAAAGTACGCGGCCACGATTGCCATATGCCAAGTCAGCCGATATTGGTAATTACTCTTTTAAAACGTAGATTCTGATAGCCTCACTTGCAGCGTTTTCTTGGTTTGGTACGATGCGTCTGGGTTATCCCCCACCCCCGGTCACGGCGGCTGTTTCTGACCTATGCCACGAAACCCCGCGTCCGGCGTATGTGCCACCACTTGCCCTCAACCCACTCGCGAGCAAACGAGAACAGCAGCTTTTGCTGGGAGCAAGGGTGACTCGCCACAGTTGCTCTACACTGGAGGCGTTGACCGCCTTTGGGTGCACCTAAAATGTTAGAAAACAAGGAGAACTAACGGGACGCCGAGTAGGAAAGAAACACAAACATACTGTGGTGTACAAAGGGACGCAGGGTGTCTCCTAATCTGTGTCCCGTCAGTTCGCGTTCTTTACTCACATTCTAACATGAGCCAACCAGCCCACTTGCTCCTTATTGCGAGATAACTGTGGGTGCGATGCAGATGGTGTGTATCAGAGTGGCATGTTCACAAAAGAGCGACCACATCGGCGTCGACTCGTTCCATAGCGCTTGCACTCTATGACGCTGGTACTGTATCTGTGGTATGAAATTGTTCGTAACTCTCCAAACAATTACGGAGCGTAGCACACAATCGCTAACATGGTACTGTAAATATCCCGGACATTATCTCCGCGAAAGCAATTCAAAATAACAAAAAGCATAGCCTCTACAAAATAACAAGGCATTCGATTCTGTAAAGGCTGTTGCTCGAGTGAAACTGGGTGCGTTTGGGGTTGTTGAGGATATGCTTCGATTCGAGTGTGTGTGTCGGTGTTTTGTGTCCGGGGTGAGGCTGTTGCCGGACTGCAGACTTTAGCACACGTTGCAACTGGGCCCTAATGGACGATCGAGGCAGTGTGCTTGGAACCTGGCGTAGCTCTCCATGAACTATTCCAATTTTGCACATTGGCGCCGAAGGCACTTTGCCGCATTCTGTGACTCACGATATACGCCGTCGGTTCTCGCTCACTGCTTACGTGCTGTCACGCTGGCACGATCGTCGAAAGCCGAAATATTATCGGCACATCATCGTAGACTCGAGTCCCGTGGCGGTTATTGGGTTCCATTCGTGTCGCACGTTCAGAACATATGGAAAATCTAACTTGCTGTACCGTAACTCACATTTGTCTGCTTTAATTGGGGAGCACATTTTTAGGGTCAGTATAAGCTGCACTGCCCCGGCGTAGCTGGGGGGGGGGGGGGGGGCTTTTAGTGTTAGAACACTCCGCAAGATTTTCCTAGTGCTGTATCTTCCCCTCCTGCTTTCTTCGGCCTTTTTGTGCAGAAGCTCTTTACACACCAAATCGGTATATTAAAATGAACAAAAAACAACTTCCGTTTTTTGGGAAAATGGTGCTTCGGGGTCCTGTACGTACCCGTTTTCTTTAGCAGATATTCCACCCAACCAAACAACTAACCTTTGGCCACTTTTCTGGTCACGAAACTTTGGCCG